>CM076582.1:962570939-962913475 GCA_034641835.2 Pinus albicaulis
TCTCCATTATTTCTCAATAATAAATAGTCCCTCGAGCCTCATTGTAACACAGTTCAGAGGTCTGTAGCCACCACATCTCTTCTCAGAGATTCGCTACCAGCACCCTAGCTATTGTATTTCCATTATGGCTGTAAGCATATTTCTGTTATTTTATATTAGTGAAATGACACATTATTTCCACTGCATCTCTATGTTTATGGTTATTTCTATATTCTGTTGCGTTCCTGCATAAATCTGGATCAGTGGTATCAGAGCGGGTCTGCTCTTTCTTTTTTTTTCTTTGCATGTCCCTAACGCGGTCAGGGTATAAGGAGTTAGGGCTCAATCTGGCTGAACCCTTGCAAGATCTACCTCGCAAACCCTGACGACCTCCCATGGCGGAAGAAAAGAAAGACGAGGGAGCGGGAGATCCTATCAAAATGTTGCTTGAGGTGGCCCCCGAGAAACAAAGGAACGAGATGATTAATAACTTTGCTCAAATCCTTCAACAACTACCCACATATGGCGCATCTGCATCCAACAGCCACTTGGGAGGCATCATTCCCTTCAAGGTACAGGTAAACTTTGACATTCCTATATTTGAAGGAAAAATAGATGCAGACGCCGTAGACAGATGGTTAAATTTGGTGGAAGGGTATTTCTCGGTCCATGACTTCTCTGACTGAGAAAGATTATTTTTGCACTCCTCAATGCCGCCCCCCATGTCAAAGACTGGTGGGAAACCTACTGTGAGAAAAAGGGCGAAGGGGAACCCTCTCTATTCTCGGCCACACCCACTTGGAATTCATTTTGAGATGGCATCAAGGAACAATATTACCCCGTGGGGAGCTATGAGGACACATACATCCAATGGACCACGCTAAGGTAAAAAAAGTATCAAGATGTGCACGAACTGACGAATATTTTCCATACCCTGCACACAAAGTTGGGTATTAAATATTCAGAGAGAAATTTGGTGCTCAAGTACCGCAGTTGTCTACACAAACACATTCAGGAGGAAATGGAGTTCCTCGACATTACATCGCTTGGCACGGCATATCGCTATGCCGCCAAGATGGAGCAGAAATTTAAGCAGAAGAAGCGAGACTTTGGATCTGCAAATCTGAAAGGTGCCCCCGAACCGAAGAACAAGGGGTGAGGAAAAATAAATGCGACTTAGAACAACACCATAAATCCAAATAAGGACACAGGGAAGTGGTGTGAATTTCATAACAGCCCCACTCACAACACAAACGAGTGCTGGGCCAAACAGTCTTTGGTGGCCGAACTAAAGGCACCCGAATCAGATGCATTTTCTGATCTTGAGTTAGAACCAAAAAAAGGCAATGAAAAAGGGAAGCATATCATTGATGCGGATCCCAGTTCAATTTTTGCCACCACCAAGATCTAGAAGGAGGGTCCAGAGGATCCAGAGGAGGGGGAGCGCCTCTTTTAGTCGCAGATGTAGGTAAAGGGTTCTCCGCTGCAAATTCTCGTCGATAGCGGAAGCCAAAAGAACCTCGTTTCAGCAGAGGTCATGAAGCGGCTCGGACTACCGACCATAGCACACCCACAGCCGTATACCATCGGGTGGCTCCACCCAGAGAGACATCTCTGCATCCTCCAGCAGTGTCGTCTTCCGTACAGTATCAAGCCATTCACGAATGAGGTATTATGTGATGTTGTTCTTCTTGATGTAGTTTATGTATTATTGGGCCAACAATTCTTGTGGAGGCGACATGCTGTGTATGAGTCTAGGCCTCGTGCTCTTATTATTACTTTGGGAAATAACTTGTACAAGATACCAGAGGTAGTATTGCCTCCTTTCATCTCTTTGACTAGTGCAAAACAACGCAATAAGTTTTTTTCCCAAACGAGAAAATTCATTTTCCTTACAAATCGCTCACAGGGAAAGAAGAATATTGGGGCCACAACCTCGAAATAGGGCTCCCCTATACGGCTGCAGCAAATGGACAAATTCATGGAGGAATACGAGGACATTTTCTCCTCACTCCCAGAGGTTCCTCTACACTATCAGGACAAGCACTCCATTGATCTGACTCCCAACGCACCACTGCCTGATGTTGCCATACATCCTGAAACTACACATACAGAATCCAAACATGTACTTTCTGAGGCTGATAAAGAAACCAAATTTACTAAACGCATCCAGCATGTCCACCCGCAGGTCCATGACATCTTCAACACATCTAATACTCAGCTCAGCAGAATTTGCCTCATCTCATGGAGGATCTCAACGCAATGGGGACCATTGCTTCCTAAGGAGGGAGGAATGATCCAGGTGGATATCGGTGGCCACCCACATATACCATTTGGACCAGTAGCATCAATTCTTGCAGCTTTTCACATTCATCACAACATACTATTTTTAGCAGGTTTTCGAGTCCTCCACTCTCGGAGCCGTTTTGGGGGCTTAATGATCCAGGTGGATATTGGTGGCCACCCACCTATTCCATTTGAACCCCCATCATCAGTTCTTTCAGTTTTCAAGTTGCAACAAAACTTACTATTTTTATCATTTTTTCGGGTCCTGAACTTCCAGAGCCGTTTTGAGGCCCTAAACGACGTTTTTTAGGCATCGCGCCTCCAATGAATATCATTCTGTTCTGGAATGATATTCGTGCTGAAAGTTGTAGTCCTCAGATAGATTTTTCAAACGAGCTATTGATCGCATCAAATGGAGATCGTATGCCAAATTTATGTCCCTAGGAAGTTGAACCACCAACTTACCCAAATGGGGCCCATAGTTTTGGCGCTTCATCTCCTAGGGTTTGGCTTTTGGATGTTTAGAGTTATCCATTGTTTCTCAATAATAAATAGGCCCTCGAGCCTCATCGTAACATAGTTCAGAGGTCTGTAGCCACCACATCTCTTCTCAGATATTCACTACCAGCACCCTAGCTATTGTATTTCCATTATGTCTATAAGCTAATTTCTGTTATTTGATATTAGTGAAATGATGCATTATTTCCGCTACATCTTTATGTTTATGGTTATTTCTATATTCTGTTGCATTCCTGCATAAATGGGGATGATTGGTATCAGAGCGGGTCTGCTCTTTCTTTGTTTTTCTTTGCATGTCCCCAACACATTCAGGGTATAAGGAGTTAGGGCTCAATCTGGTTAAACCCTTGCAAGATCAACCTCGCAAACCCTGACGACCTCCCATGGAGAAAGAAAAGAAAGATGAGGGAGCAGGAGATCCTATCAAAATACTACTTGAGGAGGCCCTCGAGAAACAAAGGAACGCGATGATGGATAACTTTTCTCAAATCCTTCAACGACTACCCACATATGGCGCATCTGCATTCAACAACCACTTTGGAGGCGTCACTCCCTTCAAGGTATAGGTAAACTTTGACATTCCTATATTTGAAGGAAAAATAGATGCAGATGCCGTAGGAATATGGTTAAATTTTCTGGAAGAGTATTTCTCAGTCCATGACTTCTCTGACCGAGAAAATATTATTTCTGCACTCCTCAAAGCCGCCCCCCATGTCAAAGACTGGTTGGAAACCTACCGTGAGCAAGAGGGCGAACGGGAACCCTCTCTATTCTCGGCCACACCCACTTGGAATTCATTCTGAGATGGCATCAAGGAAAAATATTACCTGATGGAGAGCTATGAGGACAAATACATCCAATGGACCACGCTGCGGAAATAAAAGGATCAAGATGTGCACGAACTGATGAATCTGTTCTATACCCTGCGCACAAAGTTGGATATTAAAGATTCAGAGAGACATTTGGTGCTCAAGTACCGCGGCTGTCTGCACAAACACATTCAGGAGGAAATGGAGTTCCTCGACATTACATCGCTTGGCATGGCATATCGCTATGCTGCCAGGATCGAGCAGAAATTTAAGCAGAAGAAGGGAGACTTTGGATCTGCAAATTTGAAAGGTGCCCCCGAACCGAAGAACAAGGGGCGAGGCAAGAGAAATGCGACTCAGAAAAACACCATAAATCCAAAGAAGGACACAGGGAAGTGGTGTGAATTTCATAACAGCCCCACTCACAGCACAAACGAGTGCTAGGCCAAATAGTCTTTCGTGGCCGAACTAAAGGCACCCGAATCAGATGCATTTTCTGATCTTGAGTTAGAACCAGAAAAATGTAATGACAAAGGGAAGCAGATCATTGATGCAGATCCCATTGCCATTTTTTCCACCACCAAGATCTAGAAGGAGGGTCCAGAGGATCCAGAGGAGGGGGAGCGCCTCTTCTAGTTGCAGATGTGGGTAAAGGGTTCTCCGCTGCAATTTCTCGTCGATAGCGGAAGCCAAAAGAACCTCATTTCAGCAGAGGTCGTGAAGCGACTCGGCCTACCGACCATATCACACCCACAGCCGTATACCATTGGGGGGCTCCACCCAAGGAGAGATCTCCGCATCCGCCAGCAGTGCCGTCTTCCGTACAGTATCAAGCCATTCACAGATGAGGTATTATGTGATGTTGCTCCTCTTGATGTAGCTGATGTATTATTGGGCCAACCATTATTGTGGAGGCGACATGATGTGTATGAGTCTAGGCATCGTGCTGTTATTATTACTTTGGGAAATAACTTGTACAGGATACCAGAGGTAGTACTGCCTCCTGTCATCTCTTTGACTACTGCAAAACAATGTAGTAAGATTGTTTTCCAAACGAGGAAATTCATTTTCCTTACAACTCTCTCATAGGGAAAGAAGAATATTGGGGCCAAAACCTCGAAACAGGGCTCCCCTGTACGGCTACAGCAAATGGACAAATTCATGGAGGAATATGAGGACATTTTCTTCTCACTCCCAGAGGTTCCTCTACACTGTCAGGACAAGCACTCCATTGATCTGACTCCCAACGCACCACCGCCTGATGTTGCCATACATCCTGCAACTACACATATAGAATCCAAACATGTACTGTCTGAGGCTGATAAAGAAACCAAATTTACTAAATGCATCCAACGATGTCCACCCGCGTGTGTCCATGACATCTTCAACACATCTAATACTCAGCTCAACGAATTTGCCTCATCTCATGGAGGATCTCAACGCAATGGGGACCATTGCTTCCTAAGGAGGGGAGGAATGATCCTGGTGGATATCGTTGGCCACCCACCTATTCCATTTGGACCAGCACCATCAATTTTTACAACTTTTCACATTCAGCACAACTTACTATTTTTAGCAGGTTTTCGGGTCCTCCACTCCCGAAGCCGTTTCGAGGCCTTAATGATCCAAGTGGATATTGGTAGCCACCCACCTATTCCATTTGAACCCCCACCATCAGCTAATTTCTGCCAGTTTAAAGAAAGTTTACTATTTTTAAAGTGGTCCCGAACTTCCGTAGCCTTTTTGGGCCCTCAATGACATTTTTGACATCGTAATTAACGAATATCATTCCATGTTGGAATGATATTCGTGCTGAAAGTTTTTTTCCTCTGATAGATCTTTCTAACGAGATATTGAGCGCGTCAAACGGAGATCGGGTGCCAACGTTATGCCCCCGGGAAGTTGAACCACCAATTTACCCAAACGGGCGCCCACAGTTTTGGCGCCTCATCTCCTACGGTTAGGTTTTTGGACGTTTCAGATTCTACATTGTTTCTCAACAATAAATAGGCTCTCGAGCCTCATTGTAACACAGTTCAGAGGTCTGTAGCCACCACATCTCTTCTCAGAGATTCGCTACCAGCACCCTAGCTATTTTATTTCCATTATGTCTGTAAGCATATTTCTGTTATTTGATATTAATGAAATGACACATTATTTCCACTGCATCTCTATGTTTATGGTTATTTCTGTATTTTTTTGCATTCCTGCATAAATCTGGATCAAATCCTTCAATAATTCCCTAATTATGGATTTTTTCAGGAGAGAAAACTTGTACGGTGTGCCACATGTCACTGTTTCTTCATTCGGCTATGAAATTGATAGAGTGAAAACTAAATTCTGTGCACTATCTGTCACTTTTTACATAATTCCAGTCCGATACTCAAAGAGAGAGTTATGACGATTTTACCACGGTCACGTCTTTGAGATGAATCTCAAGAGCTTGCAAAAACCCGACTTCCACGCATCATATCTCAAAAAATATTCCACACCTTACTTAAAATTTTTGACGAAGCTTCCACAGGATTTTTTTGATTTTCCTTCATTAAAATTCTTCATTTTGAACCTTTTTAGAAAAAAATTTAGCACGAAAATTCCACGATGACCTATTTCAGATGGCCGAATCACTTGCATAAGGAGGAAATGAAGATCACAATTTATATGAATGCTTAAGTTGAGAGGGGCTTCAATAAGTGAATGTGGGATGGATTTTAGGAGCATAAAAAATATTAGTTATGACTTTTCAATTACCCATGCCCTAACCCCATGGGGTCTAGCCGACTAAATCAAGTAAAATTCAAACACAAATATCTCTCAAACCGTGAAGAATTACATGGCATGCCATATATCAATGGGAAACATCCACAAGTAGAAACCATCAAAAGAATTATTGACCTAGAATATATTAATTTGGTAGGTCAAAATTCCCATGAAATATTGGGTTAGCCCCTGGTGCTGCTTGGGTTGACATCAATGACAACCACTGATCAACAATCTCCCCCTTTGGCATTGATGGCAACACAAGTACTCCCCCTGCGATCATGAAACCTCTTCCTACAACATTCTCTCCCCTTTGACATCAATGGCAGAGGGTAAATCCATTTGAAACACAACCATCCCCGTGGACCCCCACCGTTAGCCACCTACAAAATCACAGCAAAAATATGGCCAAGACTTTTTGAGCCTTCAAGGAAAAAATTTTATTAATAAAAAGTGTTGGCTCTTCAAGACTCTTGGAGGCCTCCCCGCTCTCGTCCATAATCTTCCACTGTTTATTTTACACTAAAAAATCCCCCGCCGATTCCCAAGGAAGAATACCGCTACCGCACCATTTCCCATTTCCCCTTCTTCCAAACTTACCTCATTTTAACCTTTTTCCCCCTTGACAAAATTCCCCTCTTACCCTCTAAATCCTCCCAAAATCCCCTTCCTTCACTCAAAGTACCCCTTGTTTAGCATTTTTCCCATTTTCCCTCTATATTTTCCCATTACTAGCCTTGAAAACCATTAAAAACCATAAAAACCCACTTTTTGGACATGTATGGGTCTTAGCCCCTTCCTGCATAAACCCTCGGTCGTATGATCCTCCATGTAACCCGCAGCCCCGCAGACGGGCGCCAAGCCATTTTGAATATTAAATACATCTACCTGAAGTGTAAAACCTTTGGTTTATATATTATTTTTGACATTTTTATTATATTATAACTTTCTGCCGGTCCGATTTTTAAATCATTATCCACCGTTGATCTGATCTACAGATCAACGACGCAGAGTCCTCACCCCGGTGGTCCCCGCCATCCACTCACCGTCACCAAAACTGGCGATATCCATCGCACTGCCTTCGAGCGAAGAGCGGTTCTCTTCCATTTCGCAGTGATTCCATAAGCTGGCCGACACGTGTCCCGGGAACTGTTCACCAAACCGCCGTCCATCGCGTGTTAAACATCGGACGTGGACCCCGCGCGATATTGGCTTCCACCGTCCGATCTGAGGCCGCCCATCGGATGGCTATCGCTCACTCAAGATGCCCGACAGTTAACCAGGCTTTGGCACAGTGATAACAACATCTCCGCCGTCGATATGATCTGCAGATCGACGGCCCAAAATTCATCGCCCGCTTTCTCCATTTTGACTTTCCACCTGCCCTCCCAACTGTCGATCTCTGCGCGATCGACGACTCTAATTTAAATTATTCTTTTGCCTTCCTTTTGTTTTCTCCTAATCAATCTTGATCGTTGGATGATGCCATCCAATGGCCCCGCTCTCTCCATGTGCCTTCTAAAGCAGTAAACCTATATATGCATGGATTTTATAATTTTTGTTTGTATTTTGCAGGGTTTTCAATGGTTTTTCTGCCATGTCCGAAGAAAATTCAGAAGCAGAGGGTGACGATCCTTCCGCCTTCGATCCACCAGAGAAATCATTCACAGGTTTCAAATTTCACGTTTTATCAATAATTCATAAGGCATTGATGCCACATAACCCTACGCAGCCCTGCATACCAGCAAAAACCATAAATTGGGCACAGTCAGAGAGTATCAGTGACGAAGATCAAAATGAACCAGGACAGAGAATGGAAGACATATTTGCGGGGATCGCGGCTAATAATGTTTATCAAAAGCCTAATCCCCGATTTAAAACATAGTTCAAAGAAGATCTTAAGTGTTTTATCAACAGGAACACCTCCACCGCCACATCTGAGGCAAATTGATTCCTCCCAGCTATTGAAATGCCACCTCTACCTCAAAGTATTCAATCAGAGGTTGAATTTATTGATCAGGACCAGATATCTGCCTCACAACACAGCCAAAAGGTAAATTATACAGGCAAATTAATGACAAACATCTGCAGAGTTACTCCGACGCCACACAGAGCCTCAAAGGTCAACAAAAGCTCCCACCGAGCTTAAATCTTTATGAAAATCATTTAATACAGAGGATATGTATGAAAGTTTCTTCATTGATCCCCTCAAAGGCAAAGAAGCCATCAAGTCTGTATTAACTGTAATTGGAGAACTTTTATGAGAACTCACCTCCTCATTCTTCTAAATATACTACTGCAGAAGATGAGAGAGGGGTTGGTTGACAAGGTTGTTGAACATTGTAATGTAATTGAGCTTGAAAATTCTGATTGTAAATAGTATTCACTGGCTCTTGGAGCTCTGCTGGTGATATATCGGTTAGGCTGAGATGTGTACATGGTTGCTAAACTAAAGCACTGGACTTAAAGCTGTAACTGGTTTGGAGCATCAATACAAGCTGATTTATTGGATCCTGGTCTATGTTGACGGTGATTTTTTTCTCATTGTAACTTGTCATTTTGTTTATGTTTTCACTATGTTCCATTTTCTCTTATAAATAACAGCATGCATAGAGTTAGGACCTACTGTACATCAGTAACCTTCTCTGACTGAAAATCTTTATCTGAATGTTTTCATCTAAATTGTGTTATTTAGGAATGATTTGTTTCAGTTCAAGCATAGGAATGTTGGCGTTCCCTCGTCTTATTGTCTTAGCTGAATGTTATTTCCAGTATATGTTTAGTGAAGATGAACTCGGGAAGATATGGTGAGCCCTGGTCCCAGTTTCATCTCCACAACTGTCTCAATGTTTCCCTTGGAATGTGTTAAAAGGTAGCTAGTTTCGAAGTACTTACCAGATCTTAGGCCATTCTGTGTTATCTTTGTGTTTGTCTTGAAAGAAATCAAGTAAAGCAAAGCTAGGAGAGGATTTTTGGTGAGCCTGGCCCGCTGGTTTCTACTCCGAAGGTTGCCTTCAAGTTTCCCTTTGTTTTAAAATGTTTTCTATTGAAAGTGTATCAAAGGCTGGCTAGTTTAAAAGTAATTACCAGATCCTAGTTTACTTTTATGTTTTTCTTGAGTCTATGTCAAAGGTTGGCTAGTTTATAAGTACTTACCAGATCCTGGGCTGCTCTTTGTTCCTCATCTGTTTAATTCTCCTACTTGTTGTATCATTTCATTCCATAAATCAAACTTCAAAGAGATCCTTAGACATAGATGACTTGCCCCATGGAACACTCTTGCCTCTTGCTGTTCCAATTAAACCCTATTATGAATCCATAGCCCAATGGACTAAAACCTACAATTATCTATCTTCTTTTCCGAAGCTTACTCTTATTGCTCGCAACTTCTAGCCTTTGAAACTCTTTGCATTTAGGACTTTCCACCTCAAACAGTAATTGTGCTCAACCATCCGAAAACAAAACAAACCCTTGGACTTCATAACTAGCCTAATATTATTACCCCAAACTTCAAAGACAAATCCATCTTTGGTCTTATTGGAGAGATCCCTCTCCGGATTCAGGAGGGCTAGATCCTAGAATCCCAAAGTGGTTGAAGCGATGTTGTTTCTGTGATCGGACTTTGCCAATCTTTTTTATTACAGATTCCTAACATTTCTGGCCACTCCGCTGGGGAAAACATATTTCTGAGTTAATAAAAGTTCAAAAAACACATTAAAACTGTATATAACCCTTGGTTTTATGACAATTGTTCGTTTTGCCAGCTGAGCCACCAGTACCTAACATTTCTGGTGACTCCGCTGGGGATCGAAACCCAGAATAATTTTCATTTTAGGGTAACCATAGGACATAAGATCACTTTGGGTTCCCTTTAAAACTTCATAAAACTTGTGAGTAAAAAGAAGCCTTTTCAAGCACTACCAAATAATTGTAATCATCATAAAACTTGTTTGAATCAGTGACAAACTAGGTAAACCCCAGGATTCTCTTAAGACTTTGTCTAACCTTGAAAGATCAGCTGGCTTAGCCATAAGAATAGACTGTCTTTGTCTCATAACCTCAGCTAAGTTTTGAAATATAGATAGGACATTATTATAAACCACACAACTGAAAAAGAACTCATAAAACACAAAAATACTTCAGATTGGTATACAAATAAACATGGTGGTGGACCATAAAACCTTTTACCTCCTTATGAACTAAAAAATTCCACTTGGCGACTCCACAATCCTTAACAGACCTTAAGACTCCACTGGGAAGAACCCTTATCATTATAATATCATTCAAACTCGGTCAGAGGACTATAGGATTAAGATTTGTGTAAACAGATTAGTTAACCTCTCAAAATATTGTCATACATGGTTGAACTTTTCTTGTTTATTTGGGTTTAAAAACCACAACATAGTGGCTCCTATAAAGATTCACACTAGAGAATATCCTAACCCTGATCCACCTAAGTTAGTTGATAACCCAGAAAGCATCCTTAGGAAGTCTCCTAGGATTAAATTATCAACTATTTTCAGATCACCCTTGAGAGCTAATT
The DNA here is from genome assembly GCA_034641835.2 of Pinus albicaulis. NCBI lineage: Eukaryota > Viridiplantae > Streptophyta > Pinopsida > Pinales > Pinaceae > Pinus > Pinus albicaulis. Next base: position 962,581,836 of record CM076582.1, read on the forward strand.
TAGTCCTTGAAAATATTTCAGCTCTACAACCATCACAAGTTGACTTAGTAAATCCCTTTAGAACTAGGTCTCTTGGTGATTTAGATCAGTTAGATTCTGAGTCTTCACTTTCATCTCCTGAAACAAGTGAACATCCTGGCATCAGAGAAACAACACCTCCTGATTTGCATTTCCTTCACAATTTAGGTGTCTCTCATCCAAGATCAGCTCAGCAATCTATTCCTGGTCCATCCAATTCTGCTCACCCTACATCCATTGTTCAAACCACTTCACTTCATCCCACTTTCCATTTTGTTAATCCACCTCTTGTAAATCCACCCCCACCACATATCATGGCAACATGGTATGCTCCCTTAGTCCTTCCTGCACCATTAGTCAATCTTCCACAGGACTATCAGTTCAAAATTCCATTATATGATGCTAGAAATGCTACAAATGCTTCACAAAATGTGGATAAAATGAATGACTACTTTGATAGAAATGAAATTGATGATGATTCTATCAAGATTAGATTATTTTCTCAGAGCTTAGGGGGAGAAGTAAGAAAATGGTTCAAAGGTTTAACCCCCCACATTATTAATGATCTCCAAGCCTTCCATCAAACTTTCTTAAACAAATGGGAAGTAAAAAAGAACCCTCTCCAATTCCTGTCTGATTACAAGAACCTCCATAGAAACACTGGGGAAAGTGTACAAGCTTATTGCACTAGATTTAACAGTGTGTATAATGCACTTTCCCCATAACTAAAACCTCCACAGGGCTCAGCTTTAAACAAGTTTCCTGAAGGGTTTGACCCTGAGATGGCCTATCAACTGAGGGAGAGAGATTTTGCAACTCTTGAAGATATGCAAAGAGGCGCTCTTTCTGTGGAGGTCAACTTAATGGAAAAGAGAGAAAGAATGAAAAATGAAAAGAGAGTGTCCTTTAGAGAGGAATCTACACCCTCTACTTCCAACTCAAAAATGGAGAAAATGATGGAAGAAATGATGAAAGAAATGAGCCTAATTAAGAGAGCACAAGAAAGCCAAAACCAAAATGCTCCTCAAAATAGAAATCAGAACCAGAATCATAATTTTAGAAGAAACCAACCTCCAAACAGACCTAGGGAAGATGATCAATATATCACCCCTCCCTTTCATCAAAACTATGTATGTGAGGTTGAAGAAACGGATGAGATAATAGAGGAAGATGATGTCAACATGTTTGGGGTAGAAGATGATGACTTTGAGATTCATTATGATAGAAAACAAGGTCTATACACACCTGATCATGACAGGAGAGATGATAATGAAAATTATTATCAAGACATGGAAAATGTCATCATAGAATCTAAAAAAGAATATGACCTTAGAAGAAAAACTAGTCAACAAACCCCCAACAACAAAACCTCTGACAAATCTTCAAAAAAAACACTGCAACCAAGCCTAAAATTATCAAACAAAAGGATAAAAAAGTGGCTGTAAATTCTGGTAATGATAAAGAGAAAGACACTCAAGACAAAGAAAAACAGAGTGCAAACATTAGCAGTACTAACACTTTAGCTAGTAATCCTGTGAAAACAATTTTTTCAAGTGTAAATAAAACAAATAAGCAAACCCATGTTGCTAATAGAATGACAGATAATAAGGCTGAAACTAGCACTTTAAAGAGTCAAATTCCTTTCGGCCTGGAGCAGGAAATTTCAAAAATGAAAATCTTTGTCCCCTTGACTGAGTTAGCTGCCCAACATGTATATAAGACCCAAATTTTGAAGGCTTTAAACATTGAAGAGAATGAGGACACTGTAAATCTTAATCATGACCAACCAGAGCTGATTTTTGGCCCTAAGATTGAAGGTAGATATGAAGAGGGACTTGTTCCTCCCTTTTATGTAAGTTTAAACGTTCATGACAAAATTTTGCACAATGCTATGCATGATTCCGTGGCTTCTCATAATTTAATTCCAAAAGATGTAATGGAGAGCATGGGTCTAGAAATCACCAGACCTTACAAAGACCTTTACTCCTTTGATTCCAGCAGAGTAAAATGTTTAGGATTAATCAAAGACCTCTATGTTAACTTAGCCCAAATTCTAGCCAAATGTTTAGTCATGGATATTGTTGTGGATGATGTGCCCCCAAAGTATGGAATGTTATTATCTAGGTCTTGGGGGGCTAAGTTACAGGGGACTATGCAAATGTACATGACTTAGGCAACTATCCCTATTTTCAATCAGAATAGAAGACTTTACAGGGAGTCACATATGAAATACACAGTTACAAGTCAAGACATACCACAAAACTCTCCTATGTATTCTATAAATACAGGCCTTGATTCTTTTATCATGTTTAATGAGGAAACACTTACTGAACAAGTTACTTTAACAGGGTTAATGGCCGATAGGGAGGAAGAGGCAAACACTACAGAACTGTCAAAATAGTTTTCTAAACCGTTAAGCATTAGCAAACTAAACGAAGGTCTTAAACTAGAATTCATGCATCCTTTGCTTTTAAACATTGAGAGTCAAGAAAGCGGTCATCAACCCAATAATATATCTGAGGAAATGAAACAAATTCAACTGATTTCTGATACTCAAGAACAATCAGAAAGCACAGTAGTTGAAGAGGCCATTCACCAAACGGATGAAATTAAAACTAGTCCTCTGTGGAGTATGTATTTTGATGGATCCTGCACTAGAACTAATGCTGGTGTAGGTGTCTAGATTTCCAACACTGAAAATAACCACACAGAAAAAATTTCCTGTAAATTAAACTTTCAGTGTTCCAATAACATAGCGGAATATGAATCCCTTCTCTTAGGCTTACATTTATTGAAAAAGTTAGGAGCCAGAAGAATTAATGTGTATGGGGATTCAGAGTTAGTCATTAGGCAAGACAATGGGGAATATAACGCAAATCATCCCAGAATTAGAGCCTACCGAAACGATGTCATGGAACTTTTGAAAACCTTCGAGGAGTCCAAATTGATTTTTGTCCCAAGAAAAAGAAATATTGCGGCCCACAACTTAGCCTTTGCAACTAGGACATGCTTAACGCCATATGAAACCAAAGGCTGCACAACTCAGATCAAATTTAGACCAGCTATGCCTGATAATGAAAAGTATTGGTAGGTTTTTTACAATGACAAACAAATAGAAGACTTCATGCAAGTCAGAAATGAATTCGAACTAAAAATTTCAGACTCAGATTATGATACAGACTACAGTGAAGAAAAATTTCTTGGTGAAGAAGAGATGTCTCGTGAGCTTGTCAACTTTAATCTTCTGAATAATAAACTTAAAAACAAAAAGGAAATGACTACAGAGTTAGAAACAAAGGAGTTAGAAACTCTGCACTCTAAAGATGAAAGTTTGCCAAGCTGTCTAGCGCCTTTGGAAGAGTTGTTTGATCTTAACGATGTGGCCAAAAAGCCAAAACTGGAACCTGTAGAGACTGAAGTGGAGGAGTGCAATATAGGCAGTGAACTTAAACCAAATATGATTAAATTGTCTAAGAATTTACCAGCACACATTAAACTCAAATACATAGAGCTGTTTAAAGAGTTTTCTGATGTTTTTGCGTAGAGTTACGAAGATCTTAAGTCCTATGACACTGAAATAATACAGCACAAAATTCCCCTCAAAGAAAACCAAAAACCATTCAAACAGAAATTGCGCAGAATAAACCCTGTCCATCTCCCTTTGGTTCAGAAGGAGATCATGAAAATGTATGATGCTGGTATTATTGTCCGTATTAGATATTCTGAGTGGGTGTCTAATCTGGTGTCTGTTAGGAAGAAAACTGGAGAAATCAGGCTTTGTATAGACTTTAGAGACTTAAAAAAAGCTTCATTAAAAGACAACTACCCTTTACCTAAGATGGATCATATTTTAGAAAGGGTGGTAGGGTATAGAAGAATTTCTTTGCTGGATGGCTATTCAGGGTACAATCAGATCTTAGTTTACCCTGCTGATCAATTAAAGATAACCTTTACTACACCATGGGGCACTTTCATGTATGTGAAAATGCCTTTTGGTCTAATGAATGCTGGAGCAACTTTTCAAAGAGCCATGGACATAGCATTCTTGGAGGAACCGGGCTTCTTCATCATTATATACCTTGATGATGTCACCGTGTTTTCAAAAACAGATGAAGAGCACTTAGAAAATTTAAGAAACGTTTTCGAGAAATGCAGAAAGTATGGGATATCTTTAAACCCTAGGAAAAAACTATTTGGTCTCCAAGAAGGTAAACTTCTTGGGCACATTATTTCAGAAGAGGGTATTAAAATAGATCCAAAGAGGATTGAGGCCATATTGCAAATCTCTCATCCTCGCAACATCAAAGAGTTGTAATCTTTCATCGAGAAGATTAAATTTTTGAGAAGGTTCATCCCCAACTTAGCTGAGCTTCTTAGGAATATCACAAACATGTTGAAGAAGGAGCAAGGGGTAAAATGAACCGTGGAAGCAAATAAGTCCTTTAAGCTGGTGAAACAAATGTTAACCAAAACATCGGTTCTTATAAGTCCTAATTTTTCAAAGGATTTTTATATTTTTTCATTTGCATCACAACATACCATAGCTGTTGTCCTTTTACAGAAAAATCTGCAAGGACAAGAGCAGCCTATTGCATTCGTTAGAAAAGCATTTAGGGATGCCCATTTGAATTATAACATTATGGAAAAGCAAGCTTTTTCTTTGGTTAAAGCTTTGAAAGACTTCAGAGTGTACATCCTTCACTCACACATCATTTCCTTTGTCCCAAACTTAGTTGTTAAAGACATTCTAACACAGGACCCAGATGGTAAGAGAGGTAAGTGGATTGCTGTTATCCTTGAATATGATTTAGAGATAAAACCCACTAAACTCATCAAAGGCCAAGAACTGGCTGGATTAATGGTTGAATCCAATTTTGAAGTTCTTGATATTAATATGATTAATTCTTCAAATGATCAAGAGAATTCTCAACTCCTATTGTTGAAGACCATTTTATGAATTCTCCTTGGTATGCTAATATTATTTATGTTTTTCTTAATTTGAATACACCTCCTGGTTTGACAAAGACAAAGGCAAGATTCCTAAAGTTAAAAGCTGTAAACTATTGCATTATTGATAAATGTCTTTATTGGAAAAATGAAAGTGGTGTATTGCTTAAATGTTTGCCTGAGTTTGATGCAGAAAAGGTTAAATACCAATTCCATGAAGGAGAGTGTGGAGGTCATTTGTACTAGAAGACAGCAACCAACAAAATTTTGAGGGCTGCTTTATATTGGCCTACTCTTTTTCATGATGTTCACAAGATGATCATAGCTTGTCACAAATCTCAACTTTTTGAAGGAAAAAAAAAAAAAACTGCTACCCCTACCTCTGCATCCAATCACTATTGAAGCCCCATTTCAACAGTGGGGACTTGACTTCATAGGAGAAATCCATCCCCCATATTTTTCCCAGCATAGATGGATTCTCACCGCTACATACTATTTCACTAAGTGGATAGAAGCCATACCTTGTAGGCAGGCCAATGATTCAGTTATCATAAAATTTATGGAGACTAACATTCTCTCTAGATTTGGCTGCCCTACCAAGATCATCACTGATAATGCAACAGCATTTGGATCAAAGAAGATGTTTGAGTTCTGTCACAGATATCAGATAACATTAGGGCATTCCACAGCCTATTACCCTCAAGGTAATGCACTTGCAGAATCCTCAAACAAAATTTTAGTGAACATAATCAAGAAACTGTTGGAGGACAATAAAAAGTCTTGGCACACAATGCTAATTCATGCACTATGGGCTGATAGATTGACTTTGAAGAAATCTATTGGTATATCACCTTTCCAGCTTGTGTATGGTACTGGTGCAATTTTTCCAAACAACCTTGGTGTACCAGTAATGAAGTTGATTCAAGAGTTACAAACTGAAGATAATGACATGATCAAAAGAATAAATCAAACCATTCATCTTCAGCAAACCAAAGAGGAAGTTTATAACAAAGCATTGCAGAAATAGATCAGCATTAGAAAAAAATTTGACAGAAGAACAAAGGCCAGCAATTTCAAAATTGGGGACAAAGTTTTAAAGTGGGACTCAAGGAGGGAAGAAAAGGGCAATCATGGAAAATTTGACAAATTATGGCTTGGCCCTTAATCTATTCATTCAATTGCTGGTAACAATGCATTTTTCTTGCAGGAGTTGAATGGAGCAGAACTGTTTGTGGGGCCTGTCAATGGCAGGATGCTTAAGCATTACTTCTCTTGATCCATGTTATGTTCCAAAAGCCTTTTTATCTTTTTTTCCATTATAAATATTTCATCCACCATTGCATTCAAGTTCTAAAAATCAAAAATACAAAAACAATGAAAAGAAAGAAAAGAGGGCAGATTGTGAAAACAAGAAAGGTATAGCCCCATACCAAAAAAGAGAAACAATTCTGAAAGTGTGCAAGCTCAAATGCCACTCCTAAAGAACACACTTCTAGTTAGTCAAACATCCTAATCTTGACTAATTAGTTTTAAATTTTCCGCTGATAGGATAGCAAATTCGATTTGCCAAACCGCTTAATCTTGGCTTATCAGTAGGTAGATTAGGATAGAAATTAAAAGTTCAAACAAGATCAAATTCTGAACCTAAGGTTTAAAAAGAAAATGACTCAAATCTGCTTCAAATTCTGAGTCAAGAGATGTAAAAATCTGGTTCCAATCAACTCAAAATCCGAACCAATTGATAAAGAAAAAACAGCTCAAACAAATTCAAACTAGAGTTGTAAGGAAAAGAGAAGGCCATGATGAGAAACTTTCAGGTTTTAAGCCTTCCATTTTTTATTTAATTTTCTGCAAAATAATATCTATGTGCAGTGTGTTTTTATGCCATAGACTAGCATCAAGTTAGACTGTTCAACCCTAACTTGAATGCTTTTTAATTTTTGTTGTAGAAATTAGAGAATAAATTTTGTTGGACAGTTTAATCCCAACAGACAGTAGATTAGGTAGAGAATCATATGGGCTCAAATGTTTAAACTGGGTCCATGGAGAAATAAGGAGTAGAAATAGATTAGATTTCTTTCTTTCAAAAGAATAAAATGTTGTAAAAGAGTTTGCCAGTCCAAGTGCACTCTAATGAAGAAAAAAAAAGCTAGATCAGTAGGATGGGGTAGGTAGAAATTTTGTATTGATGAAAGATCCATGGTTTTTATGGCTGCTAATATGTTTTCAGAGAACATCATACACAGAAAGAAAGAAGCCCAATGGATGAGGCACAGCTCAGCCTCCCAGAGAATGCAAGTCTGAAGTTCTTGATGCCTTCAAGAAGGCACAATCCCCAAGTGGAGCCACTGTTAGCCACCTATAAAATTTTTTATAGCAAAAGGTGGCTAAGAATTTTTGAGTCTTCAAGGAACAAATTTTATTACTAAAAAGTGTTGGCTCTTGAAGACTCTTGGAGGCCTCCTGCCTCTGTCGATAATCTTCACTGCTAGTTTATTTTACACTAAAAAATCCTACTGATTCCCAAGGAAGAATACTGCTGCAAGCACCATTTCCCATTTCCCCTTCTTCCAAACTTACCTCATTTTAACCTTTTTCCCCCTTGAAAAAATTCCCCTCTTACCTTCTAAATCCTCCCAAAATCCCCTTCCTTCACTCAAAGTACCCCTTGTTTAGCCTTTTTCCCCTTTTCCCTCTGTCGTTGCCCATTACTAGCCTTGAAAACCATTAAAAACCATAAAAACCCACTTTTTGGAAATGTATGTGTCTTAGCCCCTTCCTGCATAAACCCCTGGTCGTATGATCCTCCATGTAACCCACAGCCCTGCAGACGGGCGCCAAGCCATTTTGAATATTAAATACATCAGCTCGAAGTGTAAAACCTTTGGTTTATATATTATTTTTTGACGTTTTTATTATATTATAACTTTCCGCGAGTCTGATTTTTAAATTATTATCCGCCATCGATCTGATCTGCAGATCGACGGCGCAGAGTCCCTCACCCTGGTGGTCCTCGCCATCCACTCGCCATCAGCAAAACCGGCGGTATCCATCACACCACCTTCGAGTGGAGGGTGTTTTTCTTCCTTTTAGCAGCGATTCCATACGCTGGCTGACACGTGTCTCGGGCACTGTTCAACAAACCGCCGTCCATCACGTGTTAAACATTGGATGTAGACCCCGCGCGATATTGGCGTCCACCGTCTGATCTGAGGCCGCCCATCGGACGACTATCACTCACCGAAGATGCCTGACAGTTAACCAGGCTTCAGCGCAGTGATAACAACATCTCCACTGTCGATCTGATCTACAGATCGACGACCCAAAATTCATCACTCATTTTCTCCGTTTTGACATTCCACCTGCCCTCCCGACCGTCGATCTCTGCGCGATCGACAGCTCTAATTTAAATTATTCTTCCGCCTTCCTTTTATTTTCTCCCGATCAATCTCGACCACTGGATGATGCCATCCAATAGCCCTACTCTCTCCATGTGCCTTCTGAAGCAGTAAACCTATATATGCATGGATTTTATAAAAAAAAATTGTATTTTGTAGAGTTTTCAATGGTTTTTCTGGCATGTCCGAAGAAAATTCAGAAGCAGAGGGTGACGATCCTCCTGCCTTCGATCCACCAGAGAAATCATTCACATGTTTCAAATTTCACATTTTATCAATAATTCATAAGGCATTGATGCCACATAACCCTGTGCAGCCCTGCATACCGGCAAAAACCATAAATCGGGCACAGTCAGAGAGTATCAGTGACGAAGATCAAAATGAACCAGGACAGAGAATGGAAGACATATTTGCGGGGATCACGGCTAAGAATTTTTATCAAAAGCCTAATCCCCGATTTAAAACACAGTTTAAAGAAGATCTTAAGTGTTTTATCAACAGGAACACCTCCACCGCCACATCTGAGGCAAATTAATTCCTCCCCGCTACTGAAATGCCACTTGTACCTCAAAGTATTCAATCAAAGGCTGAATTTATTGATCAAGACCGGATATCTACCTCAGAACACAACCAAAAGGTAAATTCTGCAGACAAATTAATGACAAACATCTGCAGAGTTACTTCGATGCCACATTGAGCCTCAAAGGTCAACAAAAGCTCCCACCGAGCTTAAATCTTTATGAAAATTGTTTAATACAGAGGATATGTATGAAAGTTTCTTCATTGAGCCCCTCAAAGTCCAAGAAGCCATTAAGTCTGTATTAATTGTAATTGGAGATATTTTATCAGATCTCACCTCCTCATTCTTCTATATATACTACTGCAGAAGATGAGAGAGGGGTTGGTTGACAAGGTTGCTGAACATTGTAATGTAATTGAGCTGGAAAATTCTGATTGTAAATAGTATTCACTGGCTCTTGGAGCTCTGCTGGTGATAGATAGGTTAGGCTGAGATGTGTAGATGGTTGCTAAACTAAAGCACTGGACTTAAAGCTGTAACTAGTTTGGAGCATCAATATAAGCTAATTTATGGGATCCTGGTCTATGTTGACGGTGATGTTTTTCTCATTGTAACTCGTCATTTTGTTTCTGTTTTCACTGTGTTCCATTTTCTCTTATAAAGAATAGCATGCATAGAGTTAGGACCTACTGTACATCAGTAACCTTCTCTGACTGAAAATATTTATCTGAATGTTTTCTTCTAAATTGTGTTATTTAGGAATGATTTGTTTCAGTTCAAGCATAGGAATGTTGGCGTTCCCTCATCTTATTGTCTTAGCTAAATGTTATTCTTAAATTTTACTTGTTACACCATTTTTTGTTCATCTAGCCTATTATCGTTAGATGGACCCAAGTACACCATGTAAGACCAATTTTACCCTAAGTAAAATTGCCTTCACTATGTTAAATAACTTAATAAACCACATTTATTAGGTTGTTTATGGTCCAAACAGGAAACCCCAAAAAGAAAATATTAAACAAACCTATATTTGTTTGATTTTCCTCATGGAATAATTAATTAAACCATAATTTAATTATTATTCCCAGTCATGTTTAACCCAAAAACAAAGAAATTAATTAGATAAACCTTTATTTATCTTATTATTTTCTAGAAATAATTATTTAAATCTTATTTAGATAATATTCCTTGTTAAATATGACCAAATCACCCACAAATAATTAAATAAATCATTATTTATTTGATTATCTTTCAACCACTTCCTTAAATAATTAAATAAATCATTATTTATTTGATTATTTTCCAACCACTTCCTTAAAAAGATAAATAAATCATTTATTTATTTATTTTTGATTAATCAAGGGATTTGACCCAAGTCAAATACCTTTTCCCTCCAACAAATATAATAAAATATTCCATAAAAGGTGGATCTAGATTTGGTTAAAATTATTTTAATCATGCACCAAGATCTAGAATGACCCAATATTTCGTTATAAATAGGAGGGGTTTTCCCATCATTCTTGACCTTTTGTTGCCTATTAGATCACTCTGGATCTATACACTTGGTCACTCTTTTCTACCATTTGTTGTATGAGCTCCCTTTGAGTTCTATTCTTTGTGTGGGTTTTCTACACCAACAAGAGAGAGAAATCTTAGATCTGAAGTGCTGAGGACTTCCAAGAACCCATCCCACCGAGGAGAATTGGATACGCCTTCTTGTTTTCCTCCCAGGTGCCCAATTAATATAAAAATTCTTTCAAAAATTGTTCTTGTCTTGTCTATTGGTATATGGAGCAAACCCTTGTTTTTTCTGCTTAATGTCTTTCCATGCATAGATCTGGTTTTTGCAGCTCTTTTATGTTCAACTAACCGCAGATCTGAAGATATTGGCAACCACTTTTGTTGTTAGGGCTATTAGTTATGCTTAGCTAAAGTGGTCCTTTTTCATACACTTCGACAAAGGATTCATACTAACATTATTTTCAGTATATGTTTAGTGAAGATGAACTGAGGAACATATGGTGAGCCCTGGTCCCAGTTTCATCTCCACAACTGTCTCAATGTTTCCCTTGGAATGTGTTAAAAGATGGCTAGTTTCAAAGTACTTACCAGATCTTAGGCCATTCTGTGTTATCTTTGTGTTTGTCTTGAAAGTAACCAAGTAAAGCAGAGCTAGGAGAGGATTTGTGGTGAGCCTGGCCCACTGGTTTCTACTCCAAAGGTTGCCTTCAAGTTTCCCTTTGTTTTAAAATGTTTTCTATTGAAAGTGTATCAAAGGCTGGCTAGTTTAAAAGTACTTACTAGATCCTAGTTTAATTTTATGTTTTTCTTGAGTCTATGTCAAAGGCTGTCTAGTTTAGAAGTACTTACCAGATCCTGGGCTGCTCTTGTTCCTCATCTGTTTAATTCTCCTACTTGTTGTATCATTTCATTCCATAAATCAAACTTCAAAGAGATCCTTAGACATAGATGACTTGCCCCATGGACCACTCTTTCCTCTTGCTGTTCCAATTAAACCCTATTATGACTCCATAGCCCAATGGACTAAAACCTGCAATTATCTATCTTTTTGGCCGAAGCTTACTCTTATTGCTCACAACTTCTCACCTTTGAAACTCTTTTCATTTAGGACTTTCCACCTCAAATAGTAATCGCGCTCAACCATCCAAAAACAAAACAAACCCTTCGCCTTCATAACTAGCCTAATATTATTACCCCAAACTTCAAATACAAATCCATCTTTGCACTTATTGGAGATATCCCTCTCCAGATTCAGGAGGGATAGATCCTAGAATACCAAAGTGGTTGAAATGATGTTGTTTCTGTGATCGAACTCTGCCAATATTGCTGATTACAGATTCCTAACAGGACTTGTACACACTTCCACTCCCACTGACACACAACCGTGTTGCAGACCTATACACAATTCCACTCCCCTTGACACAAAACTGTCCTGCAGACCTGTAATCTAATGAGAACTTGGGAGTATCCCAAGCTTTTGACGAAGAAATTCAAATTCTTCATGAGGTAAAGGTTTAGTGAAGATATCAACAATTTTTTCTTTTGTACAAACATAGTCAAGTTTGATATTCTTTTCAGCGACTTGTTCTCTAACAAAATGATATTTGATCAGAATGTGTTTTGTTTTTGAATGCATGACATGATTCTTGGAGATGCTGATGGAACTAGTGTTGTCACAAAATATGGGAATAGTCTCAATGAATTGTACTTGAATATCCTACAAATTTTGTTTCATCCAAAGGACTTGAGTACAACATGATGCTGCTGCAATGTATTCTGCTTCCGCTGTAGATAACGAGATTGAAGTTTTATTTTTGCTCAACCATGATACGAGACAACCACCTAGATAGAATGCTGCTCCACTAGTACTCTTACGATCATCAACGCTTCCTGCCCAATCTGCATTTGTAAAGGCTTGAATAATGATATTTTTACCCTTAGGATACCACAAGCCATATTCTTCTGTACCCTTTAGATATCAAAGAATTCTTTTGATGACAATAATATGTGATTTTTTTGGTGCTGCTTGGAATCTTGCTACTTGTCCAATTGCTTGCATAACATCTGGCTGAGAGGCTGTTACATATAGAAGACTACCAATCATAGATCTGTACAACCTCTGATCCACATCCTTATATGAGTCGTCTATGCTCAATTTGCAACCTGTTACCATCGGAGTAAGGATGGGTTTGCAATCTTCCATTTTGAATTTCTTGAGAATTTCCTTTATGTAATTGGCTTGACATATAAATATTATTTTCTCTTGCTGAGATATTTGAAGCCCTAAGTAGTATGTCAGCTCACCAAGTAAAGACATCTCAAACTCACTTTGCATGTTTGTAGAAAATTTATTACTTAGTCGATCATCATTGCTACCAAATATTATATCATCCACATATACCTCAACGATTGTTAAATTATCTTTATCTATTTGTACATAAATATTGCTATCAACAGTACCTTTCTTGAACCATTTTTGATATAGATATCCATCAAGATGAGCATAACATGCTCTAGGAGCCTGCTTGAGACCATATAGAGCCTTCTTTAACCTGCAAACATAGTCTTCTTTTTGTGATAGTAGAAAACCTTTAGGTTGTTCGATGTAAACTTCTTCTTCTAATTCTCCATTCAGAAATGATGACTTAACATCCATTTGGTATACTTTGAGTTTTCTTGAACATGCATAGGCAAGAAACATTCAGATGGCTTCCATTCTGGCAGCTGGTGCAAATATTTCATCGAAATCAATTCCTTCCACTTGTGCATAGCCTTTGCAAACCAATCTTGCTTTGTTTCTGGTAACCTGCCCATATTCATTCAATTTGTTCCTAAACACCCATTTAGTCCCAATGAAATTTTTATATTTTGGTCATTGAACTAATTCCCAGGTGTTATTCTTCTCAATTTGATCCAATTATTCATTCATAACTGCTACCCAATGTTCATTTTGGCTGGCTTCCTCAAAACTACTAGGCTCAAAGGTTGCTATAAAAGCAACGTGAGCTTGTTGTGATGAACAAAGTTGTCGAACTTCATTTATGTCACCAATGATTTGATTTGATGGATGGTTCTTTTGAATCCACTCTTTTGTTCTCCTCGGAGGAGCTTCTTGTTGTTGTTCTGGTATATCTTGATGATCATTGTTTACTTCTTCCTCATTGATAGTTGCTTCTTGTTCTACAATTTTATCTGTGTCTTTTTCAACCTCTGTCTCAAGTTCCAAAGATTCTAGATCCTCATCATTACTCGCTAGAACACCATCTTCGTCAAATGTAACATTTATTCCCTCCACTATCTGTTTTCGTCTTAGATTATAGCATTTATAGGCCTTTATTTTGCATGATTAACCAAAAAAGATACCTTCATCAAAACGTGATTCAAACTTACCCAAATTTTTATCTTCTCTTTTGATATAAAATTTTCTTCCGAAGATTTTGAAATATTTACATTAGCTAGTTTTCCATTCCATAATTCATATGGAGTCTTGTTGCAATTATTTCTGAGAAGACTTCGGTTGATAATGAATACTGCCGTATCAATTTCTTGAACCCAAAATTTTTCATCCAATTTTGAGTCCTTCAACATTGTTCTACCCATTTCCTGTACATTTCTATTCTTTCTTTCAGCAACTCCATTTTGCTGAGGTGTTCGTGTTGTTGAAAATTTCCTTTTTATTCCATTTTCGTCACAGTATTGATGAAATAATTTGGAAGTGAATTATCCACCATTATCTGATATTAAACACTTTATTTTCACATCAGTTTTATTTTCAACCAACTCCTTGTAGATATTAAAGCACTCAAATGCTTCAGTTTTTTTCTTTAGGAAACTGACGGCTGTCATCCTAGTATATTCATCTATCATCAACATGAAATATAATTCTCTATATAAGCCTTTTGTTCTCACAGGACCACATAGATCAGTATGTATTAATTCCAATGGATGTGATGAAAAGTGTTATTTTTTTTTAAATTGGCCTTTTTTCTGCTTGCCATGCCAGCATGCCTCACATAGTGTGTTGGAAGGTTTTGAGATTTTTGGCATTTCTTGTACTGTTTCCTTTTTTCTTATCCTGACAAGATTGTCAAATTTTATGTGACCCATTTTTTTGTGCCATAACCAACTTTCATCTTCTTTAGCTGGTAGACATGCTTTAGTTGCTTCATCCAGAGCATATATCTCGTTTGGAGCTCAACTTGCTGTAGCCACAATTTTACCATACCTGCCTTTCCTGATTTCACATTTTGTGGAGTTGAATAGCATTGTGTGTCCTTGATCACACATTTGTCCAACACTGAGCAGATTGTGATTCATGTTTTCGACCAATAGAACATTCTTTTCTATAACATCTTTGCTTTCGAGAGTGACGGTACTTGATCCTATAACATTTGAAGATCCATCATTTCCAAAGGATATGGTTCCATCCTTCTTCTCTTTCAGAGATACAAATTTCCTTCTATCTCCAGTCATATGCGTTGAGCAACTGCTATCAACATACCACACATCTTTATTTTTTTGAGCCTTGAGAGTGAGAGCACAATTATCAGTCTTCTTCTTCTTCCATGTTCGTTCATTCTGTGGCTTTGAAGATTATTCTGGAGGATTTTCAAGTCTGCAATCTTTGGCCATGTGTCCAAAGTTCTGAGATTTGTAACATTCCATATTATTTCTTAAATGTTCAAATCTATTGATGTTTAGTTGAGCCCTGGGAGGTTCATATTTGAATAATCTCTTTGAATTGTATTGGTTCCTAGGGTACGTGCGACATTATACAGCTTTATGACCAAATTTTCCACATGAATAACAATAGCCATGAAAAATATGTTGGTGCCTGGATGAAAATATTTGTCGAGGAATTGTCTTCCAAGGATGTGCTTGTGAATCTTGTCCAATGAAGTCCTCATGTATGTTATATCTTATAGATTCATTGTATTTTGTTGTAGAAGGTCCTGCTTCTTCTTCTTTGTAACCGAGGCCAGTTCTGTGATTGTAAGATCGTTGATTGTTGATGAGTTCTTCCAATGCCCTTGAGTTGTTGGCATACTTTTGGACAGTTTTTCCCTTCTTCACTTCCTTACGTAGTGAGACTACATCGGCTTCTAAAGCTTCCCTTTCTTGGTTTCTTTCTTCCAATTTCTTTTGAAGTGACTCTTCAATACATTTGTGTTCTTCAACCTCAATTTTGAGACCTTGAACTTGTTCTTCAAGAGTATTGGAACGGATCTTCTCAACATTGAGCTCTTTTATAAGCTTGATTGCGTCCTCATAAAATTCTTCTATGGTCAACCCTTATTCTTCATTGTTTGATACTTCTCGTTTATTGTGCTTGGCCATAAACAATAATTTCTCATTGGCTTCTTCTTTGCTGTCACTTTCTTCATCAAATGATGAGCTATCTTCTTTAGAGAGAAAGTTCCTTTTGGATCCTTTCTTTTTTCCTTGCTTGTTGAATTTCTTAAAGCCTTTCTTTCCTTTTGAGTTTCCATCACTTTTGTTCTGATATTTTGCTACGAAATGCCCAACCTCACCATAACCAAAACATATCAATCGAAGTTTACCTTCAAATTTTCCCTTACTAGGTTTTAGTTTTCTCGTAAAGTAAGCGTATTCTTCATCTAAAAGACCTTCTCCCTCGTCTCCATTTTCTTCACACTTGCAGGTGCATGTCATTTCAATTGAAGGTTGTTTGTCCTTATCGGTTTGCTTAGATGGAACGAACGCACTTTCTAGATTTGAAGTACCCTTTTCTTCATCAAGTCTCATTTCATATGCTATGATAACTCAATGTAATTCTTCCTTGCTGAGTTTGTCCAGATTTGCACTGTATTCTAAGACCGATACCTCTGGGTTGAATCTCCCTGGTAATGTTCTAAGAATCTTCCGTATAATAGTCTTCTTGTAAACTGGCTCTCCAATCCTTCCAGAGTATTGGTTATTTCATCAACGTATTGGAAGTATGCAGCAATGTTGCAATCTTCTTTCATTCTGAGTTGCTCAAGTTTTGCTCTATAGATTTGAAGCTTTGCTTCTTTGACATTTGAGTCACTTGCATATATATTCTCAAGCTTGTCCCATACATTTTTGGCAGTTTTACAACCCAACACCTTATGATAATAAGATTCAATAAGTCCGCTGATAGTAATATTCTTTACTTTTACATCATTTACAAAATTCTTCTTACCTTGTTCATCCGCGGTTGATGTAAATCCATTTTGAATAGTGTCCGATACTTCATAACCTTGCGCCAAGAGATATACCTCCATTCTTCCTTTCCAAAGTGCATAATTATTTTCATTGAATAGAGGTACACCATTATTTTTATGCTCCATGACCTCCTTCCATCTGTTAAACTTCTATTGAAGGAAACAAGCTTTGATACCAATTGTTAGAAATACCGAGGGGGGGGGGGGGTGAATCAATATTACTTTCAATTAGAGCATTAGTTAATATTAAATTATTATTAGTGTTTGTACAATGATAGAAGAAAACAAGAGGAACACAAATGCACACAAATTTTAAGGTGGAAACCCACTCCGGGACAAAAACCACATAAGGCTTTTCTAATAATTCTTTAATATTCAACTCCAATTGAAAATAAAGCTCCAACTTCCTAGAATCTAGAAAAACATTCTTCTCCAGCTCCCACTAGATGGATGCTCCAACGCCCCAGATTATTCAGTAGTCAACTGAACGGATGCCCCAACACCCAATGAGCTACAACTCACCCTAGCACCACCCTACCACCCTATAGAAGAATAAAAGAAGAATGGACCCCCATACCAGGGAAAATGGTCCGCTTTACAATGATATAGAATTATGTAGAAGAAGAAGATATACTAGACCATAACCCCAACTTTGACACAAACACCTAATGAGATCCTAGACCTCCCAGCACTGCTTCTTCAACCCTTGGCAGATAGATACTAGTACAATTTGTACAATAATGTATTTACAATGACTAAGTACAATGATTGTATGCAGTGTTGCCCACTTGAAGACTTCATATGATAAAATTATTGCTGTTGTTATGCACCTTGGTTGCTTCTCTTGTCATGCTACCATCTGCTGCACCTTGCTTTTCTTTGCTGCCATATAAATTCTGGTCCTTTGAAACCCTTGACAACATATGATTTAGCTTTTTCTTGCCTTCTAGGAGCTCGATATTGAATCTGGTGTATCTCTGTTATTTCAGATCCTCAATATCTGATTTTCGGTCCTGTAGTATTCCTCTGAGTCTTATTTCCAATTCCATAGGTCTGACCCAATTTGGATTCTTCAAAAAATATTTATGCCCAATCTCTCACAATGCCCTAATTATGGACTGTTTCAGCAGAGCGCACTTGTACGGCATGCCACGTGTCACTTTTTTTCATTTGGCTCTGAAACTAATAGAGTGAGATGTATAGATTGTTCTCCATCTTCTACATTTTACAGAATTCCAATCTGATACTCAGAGAGAGAGTTATGACAATTTTACCAAGGTCACTTATTTGAGATGAATTTCAGGAGCCTGAAAAAACCCTGACTTCCACAGATCATATCTCCAAAAATGTTGCCCACCTTGATCTGAAATTTTGCGTGCAGCTTCCTTAGGATTTTTGCTTCGCCTCATAAAAATTTCAGTATCTGAACCTTCGTAGAAAAAAATTTAGAGCGAAAATTCCACAATGACATGTTTCAGATGGCCAAATCCCTTGCATAAGGAGGAAATGAAGATCACAATTTATATGAATGCTTAAGTTGAGAGGGGATTCAACAAGTGAACGTGGGAGGGATTTTAGAAGCATAAAAAATATCAATTATGGCTTTTCAATGACCCATGCCCCAACCCCATGGGGTTTTAGCCCACTAACTGGGGTTACAAACTTCAAACATGAATATCTCTCAAACCGTGAAGAATTACATGGCGTGCGATATATCAATGGAAACATATCGATAAGTAGAGACCATAAAAATCATTATTGACCCAGAATATATTAATTTGGTAGGTTAGAATTCCCATGAAAAATTTTGTTAGCGCCTGGTGCTACCTGGGTTGACATCAATAACAACTGGTGATCAACAGAAACAATGAGAAAACCACGATTTCCATACTTCATCTCTTTTCTTCATGTGGGAGGAGCCATTTGGAGGACTTGAGTTTCTAGAGGAGGCACTTCATGGCTGATTTATTTGGTGGAGTGGCTTGGGAAATTCTTGGAGGCCATGAAATTTCATCCCAATATCAGCAACAACCCCATACATACCATATATGGAGAGAGAAACAACTTGAGTGGAATAATTTAATCTCTCCATAGAGCCCCAATACATTGCATGAACCAGAGGTTGAGGATTCTTTTGATAAGCTACCTAGAATGGCTCATTTCATTTGGATGACATCATGGGTTTGGGAGTTTCTCATTCGGAATGAGATCCCCTATGCTTGTCATAATTCCTACCTTGAGGAGGCCACTGGAAAACAAGAAGGTTTCCACTTACACCTTCCACCTTTTCATGATGTGAGCCATTTGGTTTTGCATACTTGGGAGGAAACATTGGAGGGCAGATTTATTGCAGATTATTTTGAGCAGTGGTGGGGACTATTGATGAGGAGGCCACAAGAGGAGGAGGGGAGGAATTTTTCTCTCCTTATATATTTGCTTGAGGACAAGCAACGTTTTGGAGGGGAGGACTGTAATATTCCAAAAATTTAGCTTTCAGCTAAATGGAATATTATAGTTTGTTTTATCACTAGGTATGCGAATAAATGGGTAGGAAGGCCCATAAGTCTCCTAAGCAGCAATAAATCACTTCAAGTATGAAAGGAGACCCTTTTAGGAGCTAAATAAATCACCTCCAAGTGTGAACAGGGGTTGGATCATGTTGATTCAGTCAACTTTGACCAAGTCAATAGCACTATCATGGAAGAGTGGAGATTAAATGAAGAATAAAGCAGTTTTGGAGGGAGATGGATCTCATAAAGGTAATGACCTAATTGAATGGGGCCAAGGGCAAGTAAGCTCATATTCTATTTAAGGAAGAGGATGGCATCCATATGAGCTCATGTTTTAGATTATTATTTTGATATTGGTATGCTTAGAATTTTGCTTCCGCTTGCTGTTTAGCATCGGGTGTTTCCGAGCAGGAATCCCACCTCTTTCCTTGACAGACCTATTGGAAGAGTATTGTATTCATTTCCACATTCAGGATTTTAGGCCAAGCTACAAATTTATTCATCATCACAGTTTTTGCAGGTTATTGTGCTGTGTTGCAGGGTGTTGCAGTGGAGGGGTTAGAAACCCACTTTCTGAGCTATTTTATCATACGAGGAAGGTTTCCTTCTCTCAGGAGATCAGTTTGGAGATATCTTGGGAATATTTCAGCTCTTTGGCATTAGGCCAACTATTTCCCATGATTTCCAGCGCTATTCCAGCTAGGGATTGTGTTATTTTGGAGGGTAGCTTTAGTAAGGGATCTTGTGGCTCCTTTGGAGTGTTTTCTTTTGATTGAAGGGTTCGACCTTTCATGGGAGGAGACCTTTGAGGGGATCTACATCAGATATTATATATTTTATCCTTCGAAACTCATGTTATTTAGTTTGTAGTGAATCTTCAACCATTGGGCTTTAGATCGCATCTTGTCTAGAGTGTATTTCTGAAAACCCTTTTCGGTTTCTTTGCAAGAGTTTGTATTGAGCATAGATCTATATTGGGAATTATCTTTTGGGACATATAAAAACCCTACATATTTTGTACATTCTTTTTCTATAGCAATGTGTTTATAATTTCGTTGTAGCAGTCTTACGACATTTTTTATTGTAGCAGCAATTCAGTTTTAGGAGTGATTGCTTATGGGAGGCTTGTTCCCTCATTGTATATGATTCATGCCTCACTATTTTTTATTTATTTTCTGATATAATACATGATGATATGTCTTCATATTGGTCTCCAATGTTCATAAGTTGATTTACACTGCTATTTCCAATTTTTTGTTCAAATATTGTCGCATCCTCATTTGTGAATACTACACTTAACCACACAACATCACAACTAGTTGTGCTAGTGGAAATGTATTCTGCTTCTTCAGTGCTCAAATATACCTAATTTTTCTTCCTACTCATCTTGGGTATCATGGTAGAACAAAGAATGAAACAACATCCAGATGTACTCTTTATATTGGTGACATTACCTGCCCAATCAACATCAGTGTATCCATGAATTTACATATCACCAAAAGAATATATCAGACCAAGTGTGATCAATCCATGTAAGTATCTCAATACATGTTTGGAAAAAATCCAATGTGCATCAAGGGGCTCAGTCATGAATTGACTCAATATGTTAGCTTCATAACATATATCTAGATGGGTGTTCACAAGGAACAATAAAGCCACGATTAGCTATTTATACTCGGATAGATTTTTCATACCAAGGCCCAACTACTTTTCCACATAGTTTCTTGAAGTTCGTTTCCATCAGAGTAGTGATTGATTTTCACTCGGTCATACCAAACCTTTCCAGCAACTTCACTACATACTTTCCCTGTGAGAGAAAGATATCACAAGGTGTTTTTCACACCTCAAAGCCCAAAATGTAGTGAAATATACTGAGGTTTTTAATCTCAAATTCATAGGTTAGCTTCCTCTTACATCTGATCGTCACCGGTTCACTTCCTGTTAAGAATAGATCTTCAACATATAGAACCAATATTAGTGGAAAACCTTGGACAACCTTAAAATAGAGGTTGGGATCAACATTGCTTCTTGTGAAACCTAGCTTCATTAGATAGTTGTCAATGCGAGCATACCAACATCGCGGAGCATGCTTCAATCTGTACAATGGTTTATTCAACTTGAAAACATGCGTTATGCGATCTTCAATGTCAAAACCATATGGATGTTACACATACACTTCTTTATGTAACATACTATGGAGGAAAGTAGTCTTTACATCCATTTGGTGAAGGGTCCATCCTTGACTAAAAGCAAGGGAAACTTTCAAATGGATAGTTGTATAACGAGCCAAAGGAGAAAATATGTCATCATAATCTCCTCCCTCTTTATCAGAGAAACCACAAGCTACAAACCTCTCTTTCTACTTCTCAATGTTGCCATCAATTCCATGCTTGATCTTAAATAACCATTTCGAGGTTACAAAAGACTTCCCATTTGGTATCAATACAACATCCCATGCATCATTTTTTGAAACAGATTCATATTCCTCAGCCATAGAGCCCTTCCAAAAGTGTTCTTTGAATTATTCTTTAAATGAGGATGGTTCGAATTGAAACATGGTGCTCATAGCAGCTACATATCCCTGATACCTATAAGGTTCCTTTCTTTCTCTAAATGATCAATCGAAGGGAATACTTCTTTCACTTTCCTGAAGATTGTCACGAAGCCAAAGCATTATTTTCCTTGTATGAGGATCACTACGAGGTGGATCTAGAGGATCCATAGCTCAATGGGAGTATCAATATCATCTGACTCTAGCATAGAAGGATCATCTAGAGTGTCCTTGTCATCATCATCATCCTTGGGAGGTGGAGGATGATCTCTTCCCTTACAAAGTGCAACATTTTCATCAAAGGTTTCATCCCTACTAATTTCAGCGTTCCTTTGACTACAAATGTATATTTTGTAAGCCTTATAGATTTCATAGTAACCCGTAAACAAACCTTTTCTACCTATATCTTCCAGATTATTTCTTTTGTCTTTTGGCACATGAAATAATACTAGACATCCAAATATACGAAGATGGCTGATGTCGGGTGTTGAGCCCTGGTATTTCACCAAGAATGTTGTAACTCCCGGAGGATACTCATATTTACATTATCAACCTATGGTTCATACAAGCTTGGAGGTGATAGTGCTATATGCACAACAGCTGAGTTCTACTCTTGCCATCCTCTTCTCAGTTCTACAATGAGGTGTTACTTCTAGGGTTAATTATAGGAAAGGAAGTTTGTCACACTTTTGAATGAAATCTAATACTGGAAATAAATCATGACCATTACTCTATCAATAGGGAAATAAAGTACTCTAGATCATAACAATTCATCTAGATATCTGTATGAAAGAGAAATTCATGCTTTAGCTAATGCAAGAAATGGAATTAAAGTAATCAAAATTCATAACTGAGATTGTTGAATTGAACTTGAAGAAATGGAAAATAACCTAGGCACACATGCTGAACCAAATAACTAATTGAGTTCTATTTATATTATGCTTAACTACTATGCTTAATAATGCATCTGTCCATGATCTATTAACACTTTTAAATGACTCTATTTTGTAGCAAAATAAGGAGGTGATAAGGTGACCTAAGATGGTCCTTGACCCAAGCTTTTAGAGCTGGAGTTGTGTTGGAGGTTGGTCTAGTCTTATATGAGGTGAAAGAGTGATTTTGGGCTGAAGGATTGAGTGGTTGGCACTACTATGGGATCTGCTACAAGATTTCCTGTAGTGCTATAGGATGTCCTGAAACGCTATAGGAAACAGGATGAGGGTAGTCTGAGGCTAGAAATGGTAAGGAAATGGTTAGGAGAGGTGTAATGAAGGTATTTCTAGGTAGATGAAGGGTATCCAAACCCTTGTTCAAGCTCAAAACTCTTCACAAAGTTTGTCTTGCACCTCCAAGGTGGTTCTAAGTGTTGTGGAGGATATTTCAAAAAATAAGGTTGACTGTGACTTGTATATACATTGGTTGATCAAGGGTGGAAACTAATACTAATGGTGCTGGGTAAGTCCTCCTTTGTTGATCTATTCAAACCTGCAAGCAAACTACCTATTCATGCATTCCTCATTGATAAATCTATGATAACAATGGTGGAAAATATGAGTTGAATTTAAATAAACCTAGCTTGCATTTGAAACATATATCTACCTCTGCATCTACAACATTTCCATGATAAGAAAATAAACCTATTTAAATTTTCAAATAAATCATAAGCTTAAAATAAATTTTGGTCTTTGGTCAAGGTCTTCCCTCCTCAAGCTCAAATGAAAGAGGTGAGAGAGGGAGGATTTATCACACAATTTTGAGATTTTATAAGCTATTGAATATGAAATTAAAATAGATTAACTAATGCAACGTGAAATAAAACAAAAATACATAATAAATATTGAGGCCAATGGATTTGTCCCTAACCCACAAGCTCATCTCCCTGAAACTAACTCAGTGGAGAAGAAACCAAATGCTCATTTTATTTCATAACAAGTCTTGTACATAACATATGAAAGTTAGAAATGTCTAATACAATAGCTAAGATTTATTTATCTACATCAAAAAATTGAACCCTAGTGATTTATTGCTCTGGAATATTTATCATAGAGGGTAGCTACCAACAACTCCCTAAAAATAAGGTGTTTTTCCCCTTGGGACTCGAGAGAAGTGGAGCTTGTCTCCCCTTCATCTTCCACTTGCTTGGTTGTCTCTGATTTTGAGTTGTTAGAGGATAATTGCGAGGAGATATCGATTTCCTATAGGAGTTAAGGAGGTGGTAAACCCTCCTACAGTCACTCCTTGTTGTCTACTCTGAGCCTTGATTATGCAATATTCCTCAAAAATGGCATATTCTCCTAATTTTCCTGCATTTAAACCACATTTTCACTAAGAAACACATGACAATAATACAATTAAATATGAGAAAGAGATAATAATTAGGCTAAAAAGGTGATAATCAACCCATTAAAATGTACCTAATTATGGTGCTCATCATCACCCCCCTACTAAATGGTCTCTCATCCTCTGAGCAACTTAGTATTCTTTCCGAATTTCTTTTAGTGCCCTTGTGACCTCTCTAACATCCCAATGAATCATGGAAGGAGTTCCCCCAGGAGGGTAGAATATTGCATTCTTTTATTCTTCCTCCCATTCCTTGTTCTCTTCAACTTGATGTTTTCCTTCAGCAAGTCCCAACACCAAAGGTGGAATGAGTTTTAAGAAAAGCCATTGGATCTTCATTTTCTGCGTGATCCTCTTGTACAAAGGTGTTGTTTCTAGGGAAAATATCAATATTTATGGAGTATGATACTCCATGTTTCTTAGGCTAAGTGGGAGTTCATTCCATCCTCTCTGACATGCCATCACACACTCCTCTCCCAGTAGTCTAGAAATTGCATCATAGGGTACAATTTACTGTGCTTGGGAGTTGAGGTACTCATCTATAAGGTTAAAATCATTGGATATCATTAGGTGATTGTTTATGACCCCTTTAGGGATGAGTAACACTACCCTGATATGGAGAGGATCACTTCCTTCCATTATCATCACCTTTTATACCTACTCTACCCTCGCCTCTTCATTGGTCATCCAAGAGGCTAGGGTTGTCAGTTGCATATCCCGCAACCTATAGTTAGGGTCCAAAATGTTTAGATAAGTCAAGATAAGAGAATGCACATAAAATTCCGCCATTTTGGCCTTATCCTCTATGTTGGGCTGACTGCAAAAATCAATAAATTTCCTATATTTATGGAAAGGTAATGACCCATATGAGGCTCGTATTTTGATCTGAAACTCCAACCACTTTTCCTTCAGGTAGATGTCATAAGAGTTGGTGGGATTCTTGTGTTGTATTTCTTCCATGCACATGTCTACCATAGTGGAAATCCACTTGTCCTTCTGCTGCAACTAGCCATTTAATATTGCATTTTTTCCTTGTGCATCTTGTAGTTACTCCTTTAGCACTGCCCCCCTAAGTCTAACATCAATGAAATATCTCCCCATATCAGTGATTTTCTCTTCCATGATCCCTACATATTGCACATTTTTAGTTTTGGAAATTTTCATCCAGTGTTGTGTGCATGCTCTCTCTTTTTCTATCTCATAGACCAGGGTGAATAAGAGATTTTGAGGGATCATCTTTCCTCCTTAAATGAATTTGTAATAAGATCTTAGGTTTGGCTGTGGGCTAATATGTGGAACTATGTAATGTATTGTGGGAAAATTTTTGGAGAAGCAAACTCTTTCTTTGGCTCCTTTTTTTTCTTTCCTTTGGCATCCCATCCTTCAATTTCTACCTCTTTTTCATCACCTTTGGCATCCTAGCCTTCCAAGGGTTTCTTTTTCTCTTCCCCAATTACTTTCTTCTCTTCTTGTATCACATTTTTTGTTTCCTATAGCATTGTTTGAGTTTCCTATAAAAAACTCAGTTTTTCCTTTAGCGAACCCTATTTTCCTTTTTTCCCCTTCTTTTCTTCCTCTTGAAGGTCTATGGGGGTTGGTACTTGTTTGAGGGATGCTAGCCTTGAGGAGTGTCTTCTTATATAGGTCACAAGTGTCTTTTAAATTAAAGTGACATCTTTAATATTTCCCTCCTCTTGCCCTATTTACTCTTTCTTATTGAGTGATTATTCAATTGTGATTGGGCTCTTGGTTCGAGTTTGAGGTCTCCCTTGTTTCACCCTGGCACTCTTCCTGGTCCTGAAGTACATGGGGGTATGTATTTTTCTATTTGCCTTAATATGGGTAATTAGAGTGGATAAGGTGGAAACCACTTCATTTTTGGTGGTTCCTAGTGAAAATATGGTTTTTTGAGGAGATATATCAATGCTTAGATTAGCGTCTAGTATCTCCTCTTATTATTTTTTTCCTTCCTTTTATTCTTCTTTCTCTTCTTCCTCCTTTTCATATTCTTCTCCTTTTTCATATTTATTTCCCTCCTCCTCCTTTCCTTCATCTATTTCTACATTTTCTGTGGTTCTACTTCTATTTCCACTTCCTCTTCTTCCTCTTCTTCCTCTTCTTACCCTATCTTTTCAGTCTCTTCCTCTTCTTCTTTGATGCCCCTTTCTCCAAGGCTAGAGGTAGGGATCTGTCTAGGAGTGATATATTGTGCCCCAATGCATGATTCTATATCCATGTCTATGAATGTGGACAAATTTACATGGATATTGAGTCTATTGAGAGAATTTTCCACTATGATTTTAATGAGACCATGGTGAGATAGGTGCTGATACTTTCTCTCTCTTACACTCTAGATCATATCCATGATTTAATGCAGGGGGGAGTATGGGATATTTAGTCTTTTTTCTAAGGGAATATCTCCTTTTAATA
Source organism: Pinus albicaulis (assembly GCA_034641835.2). Lineage (NCBI taxonomy): Eukaryota > Viridiplantae > Streptophyta > Pinopsida > Pinales > Pinaceae > Pinus > Pinus albicaulis. The sequence goes on from CM076582.1 coordinate 962,608,277, forward strand.
TAATCTCATGAAATAATATGAAATGGTATCCATAGAACACACTTCGTCTTCCCTCACAAGAAATATATTTCATGATATGGTATGATACCTCATCCGATGGGTAGGGGAGACTTTCCCTTCTCACCTATTCTTATATTCAATGTATTATTCATTAGGTAAGAAGCAACTATTCTTAGAGGCAATGCTATAGAATCTGTCCTCTCTGCTCCACTTAATTTTTATAGGTAAGTTTGTGAATCTACTAATAAGCTGAGGGGTTATGGTAATTTCTAGCCCTGTAACCACTATGGTGGCCCTATCATCTTCTTGGGAGTGAAAGGCTACTGCAAATTATTGAGCCACATCATCATAAAATCCTTTGAGGAGCTTGAAGAACCCCAACCTTTGGTGATTTATAAAGATGTCAACAACAGTAGGGTGTAGTCAAATTGTTTTTATGTCTGTGGGCTCCCTTATATTAAAAAATCCTCCCATCTTGTGACTATGTTATAGAGATGGTTGTTTGGATTGTGTCCAAAAAAACTTGTGATATGGGACCCCAAAACATTTCAAACTAACACAAACTATGATTTTATTACCGCTAATTCTCCTAACAACATCTTTAAATTTCTAAATTATGGCTTCACTGTGTGTAATTTTCATGAAGAACTTGGTGGGGTGATGTCCACGTACCTTTGAAACTATGATGTTTTATTGCTTGAAGGATGGTGTTAGGGTATCATTACACTTTGAGTGTGTCTCTCATGACACTTTCTAGCACTGTGTGGTCTCCCTGGAAACATCTTGTAGCACCAATAGACTTTCCTGTAACACGGGTTTGCATGCAAAGTTCAACTCTAGATCAAAGCTCCTCGGTGGCTCCTATCTCTTTCTTGCTCTAACTGATCTTAGGACGGATAATAGAATGAGGGAGAATGATCCAAATTACACCTTTTATTCCAAATTGAGTGGACTTAGAGCATAATGGTGATGTGGATTTGGCACGAGGTTTCCTCATTTGGACCGTTGGTCCCACTCGAGCCAATCATTCCTATCTACCTTAGAGTAAACTCCAACTCGCCATGATATCTCCCTTAACTTATGTGATAGTTCCATGTGGCATGAAAACCCCACTAACTCTTTACTTTAACTCTTTGAGGGTGGCCATGTTAGCTAGCCCCATTTTTTCCTATTAAACTCTCTATTCTCGACATTAACAAATTTTAACCAAATGATGCATAACGAGAGGGTGAGGGAGCCATACCTGAGCCTAACTGATGCTGATGAGTGGTAGGGACCTTTGATGTAGGGAGATGTAGCATGGTGATGGCCATTAGTGGTTTGTTTTATTTCTTGTGTTTTTTATTTATACTTTTTTTTTTACTAAGTGAGCAACTTATTTTGTTGAGTGAGTTGCTTGTTGATTTTTCTTGATGATTCTTTTGTAGGTGACTCATGGAGACCCGCAGGTGCTGCTTCTAGTGTAGATTCCATTTTTGAGTCCTCTGGCGATCATTTGGAGCCATCTTAATCAGCTACCTTGTGCTTACTTGATGTGTTGGTTGCATGTACATAATTTCCACAGGAAGTGATCATCTTCCTGTAGCAGTACCCTTATTGAAGTTTTGGAGATCTACTGAGATGAGGAATGAAAATAAGTAGTGCATGGATGTTATGAATTCTCTAAGGAAGTGAATGGAGTGGTGAAGTGGAGGAAGATATGAGAGGAGATTCCCTGTGTGAGGATTTAGCCAAACTAGAAAATAGTGGAGAAATAGGGTTTAGTGAGTGAATATTTATGCACGGAGTGAAGGGATGGTTATGAGTGGTAGGTATAGGAAAAAAAAATATTTAATGTCTTATTTAGGTTTAGGTGGCCTTGGGTGAGCTTTTTCCTCTTCAGATGAATTTCTTGTAGCAGTATAGGGTTTCATGTAGCACTACAAGAAACCTGGTATCATCCTAAGACATATTATAGAACTGCAAAGAGTAGGAAAAACATTGAATTTTTTCTCACTTGGAGGGAGAAATGGATGAATGGGTGCATATTGGGATTGGACATGGAGTGTATCGGTAGAAGAGAGAGAAAAAGAGAGCAAGGATGTTGCTCCCTGTTCCTAAATTGTCCTTGATCAACAACCTGTAAAATAGAAGCAGATTATTGCACAGGTGTTCTTTCATTCATTTTTTTCTTTCATCTTTTTTTTTGTTTCTTCTCTTTTTTTTTTGTAGATAGGTGGATTGCATCAGCAAAGGTTTTCAACCCAGAATATTTCCTTGGGCAACTAAAATAGGATTTCACCCAACGATATTTTATTTCTTTTTCTCGTTTTTTTTTTGCTCCAAGATCTCCTCATGAAGGTTTTCAATGAAGGAGTTGGCCTGAATGCCTAAGAGAGGTTTTCACCCAGGCCTCTTTATTTTTCTTGTTTTTTCTTTTTATAGGAAGGTGAGTGATTGGAAAATATGGAGCTTCCAATGAAATTCACCCTAATTTTTACTGAATTGATAAATTCAACCTTAGACAAGGGGCTTCTTGTACATTTTTATCTTGTAACCATTGACAAGGAGAGGGATCCCCTTCTCATCTATGGTTCTGATTTGAAAAACCCCATTGCCATGGAATTTCTCCACCTGATAATTTCCTAGACACTTGGTCATTAGATTTCCTTTGAAGTCTTTGTGTTTAGAGTCATAGAGAAATTCCCAATCTCTTTCCCAAAATGTATTTTATTTGATGTGCTTGTCATGCCAAAATTTCCTTTGCAGCTAGATTAGCTCTATGAGAAGGAGGGACTGCATTCTAAACTAATCCAAACCATTTAGCTACAATAACCTTTCTTGTTGTTCCTTTTTAATGTCCAAGTCCAACTGAGCTGCCATCCTCAGGGTCTTGTACTCAAACTCAATGGAAAGGGAAGTTGTTTTACCATAAACTAGATCATATGGAGTAAACCCTTTAGTTTTCTTCCAGGTGGTATTGTAAGCCCAAGTGGCTTCACCCAATATTTCTTGCCCAATATTCCTACTATTTCTCACAACCTTTGTGAGGATTTTTTGCAAGGTTCTATTTTTCACTTCGACTTGGTGATTTTCTTGAGGGTGATAGGCAATGTAATTCTTGTGCAGACTCATGAGGTTCTCAAAGAGATGGAAGTAAATTGAGCCCCTCGATAAGTGAATACCTCTATGGGGTATACAATCTTGTAGAACACTTTCTCTCTAAAAAATCAACTACTTTGTTGTCTTGAGGGGTCCTGACCTAGGTTTGGAGGTTAAGGTTTGCCAAAAAACCCCTATACTGTTGGCCCTTTCGGCAGTGACCTTCATGCGCAGGCCAAAGTCTCACTTGAAGAAGTATGGGAGGGTGCTGGAACTAGGTTTCTGCACCCTGAGAGAGAGTAGGTAAGTCAAGCAAATCTACGTTCGTAGCCTATCAAGTTTTCACCGAACATATCTATTCACAGGGTTATTAATAGTATAATCGCAATATACAGAACCAATATCGTGCACCGAGCTAGTTAATAATTGCGCATCTACGTGTGTGTCAACAATAATCATCACGTATCATCATAACACATCATCAACAGAGTATACTTATACCATAAAATAGATAGATTCACAACATAAACATATAACCAACAACATTCATAATAGATCCAATAGTTCACATCAACAAAAATACCTTAGATCAGATAACACAAAGGTACTTCAACAACATCTGCATATATTAATATTCAAAAATTAATACAATTCGACACAGCCTATGCACACAGGCAACAAGGTCCACATACAATAGGACTAAGGATCTCCGCACACACAGCCAGTAGGAATCCTTACCCTAATGACCAACAACATATCTAACAATTCGAACTTAACATCAGACTTAATTCTTTTCTACCTTAAGACTAAAAAAGGTTCATCTATTTATATCGACTTAGCATACGCTTCCAATGGTCCACAACCTGTGGTTTGCAGACTCTTGGTCTACCCTTGACCCATTACATTGCATTCGGGGCTTTGACCCACCCCAAAACCCCTGTGCTAGACTAAATAATATACAAAATATACAAAATTATACAAAATTCATAGCTTTTAGGGGAACCTGTTGCAACCGTCCCCTAACAAAATCTTGTGAATTGTCCCGAGTCACTGTGATGGTGGGGTCTCCACCTGTGCCTGCAGTATTTTGACCACCTCGAATAGTGGGGGTAGCACTCCTTCACTCTAAGTAGTAGCGTTCTGAACAATATCCACTAGTTTCTGCGAAGTCAGTCATTCTGTTGCAACGGCGACGCTCTCCAAAGTCTGGTTCAATTGCTTCACAACGACATCAATATCCTGGAAGAGCTTGAGGGCTTCATCATCTCATGGATTAATATCGTCACTGAGGGTCTTCTTCTTCTAGCGAAGTTTGTCGATATCATCCCGAAGGGCATGGCTATTGTGCATTCATGCCAATCGTTGAGCAAGGACTAGAGTAGGCATCATAGCTTCGATCTGCTCGAGCACTTCTTCCTTTTGTCACAGGTCCTAGTTGATTTCACACAGGATCAGGTCATGCTGTACTTTGGTCCATAACTGCATGGATGTATCCAAAAATTGGGCACCCTAAGCAATCTGTTTGGTAATCACATTTGTGGCTGCGGTAACCAGCGCGGCTTGCTGGGCCCACACCTCTAGTGGAGTCTCGGGCTACAACTTAGCCTGTAAATCCGCGATCTGTTGTTCCATCTGTGTTTTGACTACCTGGATTTCTATTCTTGAGGCTTTTAATGCTATGACCAACCCCTCAATATTGGCTTGGGGGGTAGCCATGGCTGGTATTTCATCAGTAACATCTGTGTAGTGTCTACTAATTAAATGTTCTACTTCCGTTTGTTACGCGGTGACAAGGGTGCATGCAGTTTGGGCCAGAGATACTTCAGAAACTTTTTCTTCAATCATTTTCTAGGCTATGTTGAGCTGATGGTGCACTTGGTGATCCTGATGCTAGATTTCTTCAAAGAGCACATTGTGGAGTAGCTACAATGACTCATGACGTAGCTGGGCTAGATTTAACTGCACTCCTACACAAGCATGGACTTGCGCACCTAAGTCAGGGGAGCTCATTATGAGGGTTGTGCCAGGTAGTAGATAGGGACGAATTTCTGCTGTAACCACGGTTGCACTACTAGTTTCAGGGTGTGACCTCACCTAGGTCATGCTAGTCTGCAAGGTATCTAGTTGGAGCTGCAAAGCCTAGATCCCTTCCTAAAGTGTATCAATCACGGCCTTCTGCTGCTCCTCGAGAGCTAGCCATTTGTCTTCTGCTGCCAAGGTGACCGCATTTGCAATCTACTCCAGATCATCTTCAGTCAGTGTAACTCTTATACCTCATTCTGGTCGGATGGCGCACTGTTTCTTGCGCGACCCCTTGACAGGCTCACTCGTCCGCTTCATGCCTTAGGGGCAATCAGTACCTCCCACCTCATAAGCTTTGGTCTCGAGATCCTGTTGCACATCCTTCTGCACTGCGGCATCTGTGCCCTTCCCCATACTCTTACGGGGCTACCAATCTTTCTGTGATGGATCTTCGATGCTCTTTCCTATACTTTAACTAGGCTACGAACCCTTTTGTGAGGCAGCTCCAGTGCCCTTCCCCATGCTCTTGCTCGGTCCTTCGGTATCTTCTGTGATGACAGGTGGGATTAATTTTGTTGTGATGGTTCCTTCAGCGCCTTTCGCACCTGTTTTGAAGCCAAGCTTCTAGTGAGGAGACCATAGTGTAATTATATTGTAAATTTCTTCATCTACAACCATATAAGGGAGCAAAACCCATGCAGAATCCTTTCGGCCTCAAATTTGGACATTGTGCATAGTCACCTGGAATGTGGGGATTATTTTGTATTTATCATAGATAGCTGGTGATAGAAGTGGCTGGGAGTTTATAACTACTGTGAGCCCACTCTAAAACAAGACCCAGAAGACCTGGTTGTCCTCGATGTGTTGCGCATCCTTAGAGTCTCACAAGTTAGTGTATCGAGCACCTTCGCACATGTCTTGGGTGAGGTCAGGGAGGATTGATTCCTTAGGTGCTTCCTAGGTGACCAACGCAATGAGTAATAACAACCAAGAATAGCAAAAGGCTCGCCCCTTCTCCTGGGATTCTCAGACATTGGCTAAAAAATCATCGCACAAGTATTGGGCCCAATTGAAGCAGACCCCTTTCCTGCATTGGCTTGCTAGCTGAATTACATATGTAGGGATGGTGGTGACCTGGAATTTTCGCATCATCTTGCATGCCAACAACATGGTACCCAATTGCGTACCAGGGTCACTTATGGACTTGATTATGAAACCTCAAGTATTCGACTCCACATGGTAGGTTTTTGGCTCATATTCAGCAGTCTCCCCTTCATACTTCTTGCCAACGTGATCTAGGAAATTTTCTCCTTTCATGGGAAGACCAGTAATTCAATGAATAAGCATAGCATTGATGGGGATTCAATCCTAGATCCACAAGTAGCCATCATGAACCAGGGCGAGCAACTGTCATGCCAGACAGTCTGCGATTTTGTAGTGGCCGAAGTGCGACATAGCAATTTTAGGAGCCTGAACCCAGCCAATCCATGCACCCAACGTATGGGGATAATATTTATCCCATCTTCTTCCTAAACTCTGTCAAGGTATAACTCGAGTGCCAACTCAGGGAAGGCCTCCAAATTGGCCAGGTCATGGTAATCAAATCTTATCTCGTGGAGCCTTCAAAAAGGTTCGCCAATGACAGGGACTTCTCCTGGGGTCAGCAACATCTACAAGTAGGTGATCATGTAGTCAAGGTCCTTCGGCGTGCATGTTGAGGGCCTACGTGGCGGAACAAAGGGTGGTAACCAATTGATTGGTGTGGTGGCCTACGCTTCTTCCTGAGCAAAGCATGCCTGGAGCGTCGCTCGCGGATATTATACATTTCTCAGGGAAGTACGGGGCTTCGCCCCAACCCATTTTGCAGGTTTTCTTGGACCTTGAGCTTTTTCCTTTCCCTTCTTCTTGGTTGGGCTCGGCATGGAGATAACCTCTTCGGCCTCAGACTCAATCTCCATTACTTCCTTGGTTTCTTGTTTTGCCTAGGTCACTGGTTTTGAGGGCTCAACAGGATTAGTGGCCATCATTTTGATGTGAAAAAACAAACTCAGGATGGCTACTGTCCAAGGGGGAAGCACGCTTAGACATAAACAAAACATAACAGACACAGAATCATACAAAGCACAAAATTGGCAAGTACAAACTACTCAAGCAATACAGAACCCTTGTCTGATTTATCCTCCTTGTTTTATAGCCTTTGCAATCAACCAATGGTAGGGTAAACTTCACTTGGAACTTACCATCAAGTAAATGGTAAATAATCTCTAGAAATCGCCTCATTAAATGTCGGTCGCTCACTCCTGTTAAAGGTAACTTTTTCTTTTTACTTGATTTTACTGTGCCAAAAGCTATTTTTTGCACCTCCTATGCGCCCACCATAGCCCTGCGCTCCTAGCACACCTCTGTGCTTCTAGTGTGCTGTCTGTACTCTGAACATTCTCCTTTGCCTCCTGTGCATCCCCTTGGTCATCAAATTTGGCAGCCACGCCCTGCTCATATCATGCTACCTTCCATTCTTACCTTCCTTGGTAGGCGTAGCCCAATTTATACAGCTACTCCGTCCATATAGTCATTTGATCTGATACGGTTTGAGCTCACTACCATTGACATAGCCAAGAAGCATATCTCCATGCAGGATGGCTAATCGAATAGCTCCGCCATCTGTGATTTCTTTAATGGCATAGCGCCCTAGAGAGTGTTGTCGAAACTTTCCCTGGTGTTTCACAAACTAGCTATCATACAGTAGCACTAGTTCTCCCTCGGTAAAGGTTTTTTCGAGTATTTCGATCATGCCATGCCTTATCGTGAGCCTTATGAACCTGCTGATGGAAATTAGCAATGAAATGGTCTTCCTCTAAAGCCACAATTTGCGCTAACTTCTCCTCCATGATATCAGGTTCTGCCATATTTGTAAAGGTTGCGATGTTTAGGGTAGGAACAATGTATTCCGTGGGCATAATGGCCTCCTTGCCATAAACCATCCGAAACGATATTTTCCCAGTAAAATTCTTACAAGTGGTTCAGTAGGCCCAAAGAACAGATGGGATGCGCATGTCCCAGTCACTGTGATCGACATTATAGACCTTGGTTAGTGCATGCTCCAAGACTTTATTAAAAGGTTTGACTACTCCATTTTCATCAGGATGATACGAAGTGCTTTTCACATGATGGATATGAAATTCTTCCGTCAAGGCCTGTATTGTTTCATTGACAAAGTGCATACCTCTATCGCTCATCAGGATTTTTAGACATCAAAATTTGGTTAGAATCTGGTCAAATATGAAGTGCGTAGCAATATCTGCAGTGCAATCCTTTACTGCTTGTGCTTCGGCCCACCTAGTTACATAATCAATAGCAGTTATAATGTAACACACACCTGTCTTCTTTTCGGGTGGGTTGATAGGTCCTACAAATCGATGTCCCATTTATCAAATTCTTGCAGGTCCATTTGCTATTGAATGGGCATTTCATCCCTGCGGGACGGCCTTCTGGTTCGTTGTCATGTATCACAAGCATTGTGATATTCATGAGAGTCACTATGCAGTGTAGGCCACCATAATCCAGCCCTTAAGATCTTATGCATCGTTACTTTCCCTGCGTAGTGACCTCCTGCTACCCCATTGTGGGCTTTTGTGAAGATAGCATGTTGTTCATGTTCCAAAACGTACTTTCGTAGCACCTCATCGGCTCCCATCTTATATAGATGACTTTCAATGATGGTAAAATCCGCAATGTCGGTTACCAACTGTTTCTTCTGTTGCACTCAATACTCCGCGGGTGCCATGCCTGTCGTCAGAAATTGAATGATGTCAACGAAATTTTCATCAACTATCTTAATGGAAAATAGCTACGCATAAGGAAATCCTTCTTCCAGGTTAGTTGGTTCCTTTCCAGTCTCAATTCGAGACAAGTGATCTGACCCAACATTCAACTTCCCTGGCTTGATAATGATATCAAGTGTATTCACAGAATGGTGGCCATCGATGATTCCCCCCCCCCCAACACAAGCTTATTCACCAAGTACTTCAAAGCTGAATGATCTGTTAAAATTTTGAAGTGTCCTCCTAATAGATAGTGTCGATATTTATATAATGCATAGACCATCACCAAGCCCTCCCGTTCTATGGTAGAGTAGTTACGCTCTACACCAGATAGTTTCCTACTAGAAAATGCAATCGTATGTTCAATGTATTCGTCTCTAGGTTGCGTAAGGACCGCTCCTAGGGCGATTACTGATGCATCAACATGAATATGGAACACCTCACCCAATCAGGAAAAATGAGGATAGGTGCAGAGACCATATTTTCTTTGAGTAGCTAAAAGCTTTTCTAACACTTGTCATCCAAAAAAAATGAAACATCCTTATTAAGTAGCTTTTCCATAGGTGCTGTGATCAGTGCATACCCCTAAATGAACTTCTTGCATTAGCCTATGTATTCGAGGATCGAACGTAGCTACTTCTTAGTTGTAGGTACTGCCACATTTATGGTCACTGCAACCTTCACAGGGTCAACCATCACCCCTTTTCAGCATACTATATGTCTGAGCAAGATTCTGAAGGGTACGTAGAAGATACACTTCTTGACATTCAGGGAAATCTAGTGCTTTCTACAGGTATCCAACATCATGCACAGGTTCAAAACGTGCTTCTTTACTAAGCTGAAGACAGTCCAATCATCAAATTAAACTTCCAGAAATTTGTGGATGAACTCCTTAAATACTGCGACTACTACTCATGAAAAGATAGTAGAGGCATTCCTAAGTCCAAATGACGTAACTGTATACTGGAAGGATCCTCATTTATTGGAAAACGTAGTCTTGCTATGATCTTTAGCTACGATTATGATCTGATGGTACCTTGAGAACCCATCCATGAATGAGTACATTTCCTGCCCCCCTACGCTATCAAGGATTCCGTCTAAGAACAACGTAGGAAAGGGATCATTCAAACAGGATCATTCAATTTGCGAGGGTCCACATAGATTTGTATCTCTCCCTTCGTTGTTTTCTCCTGAAAAACCATTGGGCTTACCTAGTCTGACTGTTTGACCAGTTAGATGATACCTACGGTGAGCATTTTATCGAGATTGCTTCCTTAACCTTTTTATTATACTTCGAGTTTAGCCAATAAGGCTGCTACTTGACAAGGCACGCATATGGTTTTAGCATAATGCGCATGACCCCTAGGTCCCCTATGATCCCCTTAAGCAGTGAAAACTTCATCGGAAATAAGTCTTGATATTATGTGAGTAGTTCGACAACTTTTCCTACTGTATCATCATCCCAATAATCCCCAATTTTAGCCTGCTTGGGCTACTCTTCCGTGCCAATGTTGACTTCTCGCAAATTTAGAGGCTGCGTAACATCCACAGTTTGAAGTGGAGGTCCTGAAACTGCGCGCTCTCCCTTCGACTCTAGGATAGAGATATTGCACAGATCCTTAATGCATTCTTCTAAGGTTATATTGCAGTAGTTAGAAATATCCTGCATATTTGTTTCCCATGTTGGTACCCTAAGTGCTGCGTAGGGGCATGTGATTCATCAAAACCGAAGGTATCTATATCTTGCAGAGCCTCATCAAGCACCCTCGTTCCCCCTGTCAGCCTAAATGTCCCTACAAATTCATCTTTTAATGTTTCCTAGTGGCAGATGCATTGATGTAGCTCCGCATCTAAGTACCACGTGGTGGTAATAGGTCCCAAGGCATGAATAAATAGGTGAACCCATTCTTCTGTAGTCCGATCACACCATTTTTCCATCCATGCGAACAGATACTCTCACGAGTCTCCAGGGCCAAGGAATGTTTTGACGCGTAAGTGGGTCGGAGGTTCGAATCACAATATCATTATATCCCAACACTTTTCCTGATCCTGGAATGCCCCCTTATGCATATCCCACCATCTCGCAAGTGTTGCGCGCATGGATAGATTAAGGGCCCATAGCCTTTCCCCTGGCGGAATCTCAGCCTAAAAATGCTTGCAAAAACTCCTTAATATTACTAGAACCATCAAAGTAGGGTATTTCTCTTACCTCTGAGGAAATGCATCGGAATTCCTTTGTGACCCTAAGACATCGCAGCGTAGATAAATCATGTAACCGGTTCTGCTAGTTTTCTATTTCCCCATCGGAGTCAGAGAAACACTCGCTATCCCTTCCCCAACAGAGTACATCATCGGCTGTGGGATTGATCCAATATTTTTCCTGGGAAGTTAACTTATAAATATGATCCACATCTTCTTCTTCATGCATCGGCTCTATATACGGTTCTCCTTCTGTAGGGTCTAATGGTACTATCACCCATGTACCTTCATTTTCAAATACCATGCTCCTTTTCTTCAAATTGATGATACCTCCCATATCTATGGCCCAGTCCAATCCTAGGAGCACAACATAGGGGTTCACATCTTCTATAATATGAATTAACTCAAAGCTAGCCTAGACCTTAACTCTTGCGATATCTACCACGATCTTCGATAATCTCCCCAATGGTATGATCTTTTGTTGATTGGCCATGCGTAGCTGGATGGTGGACCATTCCAACTTGGGTTCTCCCATTCGCTACCAAGTTTTATTAGGTAGTACATTCGCATTTGATCCAAGGTCCAGAATAACCAGATCCATATCGTAATCACCAATTTGTGTGGTTAAATGAATTTCCCTACCAGTGCACTTCTTATGCTTGTACAGTTTCTGCACGTCCTTAACTTCCATGGGTGGGGTTACTCTTTCCGTGAAACTATCTATCAAAGCTTGGAGGTTTTCTATGGCCCTTTGGTTATGCAGTAGCTTCATACATGCCTGCAGAAATGGTTTGACGTCATCATCGGCTCTGAGGTTCACAGGGGCCTGAGGAGTAGATGCCTTAGCCTTAACAAAGTCTTGGCGAGTTGCGACAAAAGTTTCCTTTTCCTTCTATAATTCCAAACCTTCTTGTTTGAAAGTTGATTTTTAGATACAAGGCTCTACCTCATCTTTCTCTGCAGCTCATCCGGTGGCCATGCCACTATGCATTATGACATTAACTCTTGGTCCTTCATCTTGAGGTTCTGCCTTAACCCTTTAAACATTCTGCATAGGTGTCTACTGCTTTTCCTACATCTTGGTTATCAAAATCAGGTAGTATTCGATCACGTGGTCCAGTTGCCTACAATATCTACAGGATTGTCTCATAGGGTTTATGAAGCCCCTTGCAAAGTGCCCTATTTCTCCACAGTTATAGCAGATCATTTGTCCTCTCCCCCAACTTGTGCTTCCACCACGACCCCCTCCCTTGTCCCTAGCCAGGGAGCCACCCATACCTGAGGGGGACCTTGGTGAGGAAGGGTATAACTATATCATATATAGGTTTCCCCGGTCTATCATCTAATCATAAGTTCGACAATTCTACTCATCATGTCCTACCGACTGGAAAAACCTGCACCATTGTTTCTTCAGTTCTAGGAAATACACACCTAGATGGGGGCAATGGTTAGTATCGTGCAGGCTGGCTACATGACAATCATCACACCACAGTGCAGGTCCACTTGGTCCAGGGTGCAACAGACTGAGTCCCCCCACCTGTAGGTAGTTTTCTAGCAATGGGCACTGATCCTTGGTATGCCCAGATACCCTACATCATATGCACCATATGTATGGACTAGCTTCCTCCCCTCGATCCTTTCGCAGATTCTCAATCTCCATGTGCATCACCCCTCGCTGCTCTTCGATTTGTTGTACTCCCAACTGGGTATCATCCCTTGGTGCAACTTCCAACTTCATAGCAATTTCTAAGGCTTTTTCTTGCAATTCAATGGCTTGGTGACCCATAGGTATGCACAGGTGAGGTAGTAACATAGATGTGAACCATTCCATGTGTTGTCTGTGATCATACACAAATTACCCTTCTCTGATTACCTTCTTCAGTCATTGTTCAGCTTCCCACACAGACTCATAGGGTCCTTGCTTGAAATCTTTCAGATCATTCACTATCTGAGAGTAGGACTTAGGCTTCTTGAACTGTTGTTTCAAGGAATTCTTAATCTCTTCAATGGTCGGATTCGCATGTTGAGCTATGTATCCCATATACCATTCCAAGGCTCTTCCTTCAAAGGAAATGGATAGCTATGCCCTCTTCACAACATCGTTGGCCACATTCTGTGCGGTCCATACCGATCCTGCAAAAAACCAGAACCGATCCACATCTTCATGTGTGATGCCATCTCGTCTTCTAGTGGTGGAGGTACGGGTGAGTTCTTACCCCTATGTTGAGTTGAAGGTGTTGTAGTTGGAGGGCTATGCGTAGCTGAATTCATTACTGGGTTGTAGATAGATCTATCTCTTTCTTGATTAGTTCTATAGTATTTTCCACTCTGTGTTGTACTCTCACTTTGATCGAAGCTCATTCACTCTGTATGACTACACATAATGCTCTTTTCTCATAGTAATATCTTAATTATTAATGGTAAGGTTTTCATAAAATTACCTGAGAAACCCTTGAAGAACCTCCACTCTACCTTCGAATAGGACACGAATTGATCAATTGCAAATTTTGTCACAAATCCCCCTAGCACACTGTCCACCCAGTGATCTACCATGTGAGTGATGGTGTTATCAGTCTTCTATAACTACTAGATCAACTCTGGGGTCCACTGCATGACCTGTTCATCCTTCCAACACTTCTGGAAATCTACGAGCCTTGCAGGCCACTCCTAAATCCTGGTCGCAAATGTCACAAACAAATTTCTTAGATCTCTATGAAAATGTATTTATTCTTCCACTTATCTGTTGTAAACTTTGCGTTGTGATTCTCTTTCACTGCAAATTCTTGAACTTTCTTTTCAAATCACTCTTCAATTTATTTCTTCTCAGGTCTCCAATGTTTTCTTGGCATTACCCAATCCCTCTCTCAAAATGCGCTCGATCCCAACAATAGAACCATTTTTTGGCTTGAGGGGTCCTAACCCAGGTTCGAAGGTTAAGGTTTTCCAAAAAACCCCTATACTGCTGGCCCTTTCGGCAGTGACCTGCTTACACAGGCCAAAGTCTCACCCGAAACAGTATGGGAGGGTGATAGAACTAGGTTTCTACACCCTGAGAGAAAGTAGGTAATTCAAGGAGATCTTCTTTCACAGCCTATCAAGTTCACACCAAACAAATCTATTCGCGGGGCTATTAACATTATAATTTCAATATACAGAACTAATATCATGCACCGAGCTAGTTAATAACTCCACAACTACGTGCATATCAGCAGTAATCAACACATATCATCACAACACATAATGAACAGAGTATAGTTATACCATAACATAGACAGATTCACAACATAAAAGGATAACCAATAACATTCATAAAAAATCCAATAGTTCGCATAAACAAAAATACCTTAGATCAGATAACACAGAAGTACTTCAACCATATACGCATATATTAGTATCCAAAACTTAATACAATCTGACATAGTCTATGCACACAGGCAGTAGGGTCTACACATAATAGGACTAAGGATCTCTGCACACACAGCCAATAGCATTCCTTACCCTACCGACCAACAACATATCTAACAATTTGCACTTAGCATTAGACTTAATTCTTTTCTACCTTAAGACTCAAAAATGTTCATCTATTTATATCGACTTAGCCTACGCTTCCAATGGTCTGCATCCCATGGTTTTTGGACTCTTGGTCTACCCTTGACCCGTTACATTGCATTTGGGGCTTTGACCCACCCCAAAACCCCTATGCTAGACTAAATAATATCAAAAATGCACAAAATTATACAAAATTCGCAGCTTTTAGGGGACCTTGTTCCAACATACATTCTCTTATGCTTCTCCTTTCACAACCCTTTCTTCAGAGCACTTGGTCAAGTAATCAGTGCACACTATGATATACCTCTTCTGTTCGGATGGTGGATCAATGTTCCCTACAAAGTCCATTCCCCAATTGTCAAATGGATATAAAGCCACCTGAGGTTTCAAAGTAATTTCATCCCATTGTGTAGGTCTCCCTATCCTTTGACGTTGATCACATCTACTGGTGTATCTCTTGGAATCTTTGTGGAGGGTAGGCCAATAGTAACTTGCTTGCGAAGCTTTGAAGGATGTACTCCTATCAGGAAAATAAACCCCACAGGGACCATCATAACATGCTGAGAGGATGTCAAACCCTCCTCTTCCCTCACACACCTTCTAAGAATTTGTTCGAGACCCAATTTAAATAGATTTCCACCAATCCAAGTGAAAGGGGAACTTATCCTAATAATATTTCTCTTTTCTTTGGATGAAAGGTTTGGAGGAAATGTCTCAGTGACCAAGTAGTTATCTATGTCAGCAAACCAAAGAGATAGTGTTGAGATAGCAAATAGATGTTCATCCAGAATCTGATAACCCACTATTCCTTACTCATTTGCAGATAAAGTTAGTCTTAATAAGAAATATGCAATATTTTCCTTTCCTGGTTTGTCAAGAATTTCCAAATCAAAATTTTTCAATAACAACAACCATCTAATTATTCTAGCATTAACTTCTATTTTTTTCAATAAATTACTTTATGGCTACATGGTTAGTATGTACAAAGGCCCTACAGCCATTAATATAATGCCTAAACTTGTTTAAGGAATGGAAACTGGCTAAGAGCTCCTTTTCAGTGACATTATATTTAAGTTTAGCTTTGGGCAGATTCTTGCTAATGAAATAAATGGCATAGGGTACTTTGTCTTCTAATTTCCCCAAGATTGACCCCACATAGTTATTCAATGCATCTGTGTGTATGTCAAAGTGTAGAGTCCAATTAGGATGTAGAATAATGGGGTCAATGGTTATCTTTGTCTTGATGAGATCAAAAGCCTCATAGTAGAGAATAGACCCGAAAAAGTCAGAATATTTGGCAAAAAATCCGAATAATAATGAGGTAACTTTTCTGAAGTCCTTAATGAACCTCCTATAGTAGCAAGCCAAACCTAGGAAACTTCTAACATCTATCTTATTTTGAGGAATATGTACCCTTTTTATGATGATGATTTCGTTTGGGCCTACCTATATTCCTACTTGTGATATTAATTGGCTTAGGAATATGCCTAGCCCTTTTATAAATTCAAACTTTTCCAGAATTATGGAGAGATGCATTTCAATGAAATTTCTCAACATTTTTCCTAGATTGGAGAGAGACTCCAAGAAATCATACCCATAAGGTGTGAAATCATCCATGTAGGTTTATACAGATTCATTGACTAGTTCAGAAAAATTCTTAGGAGAGTTCTCTGGAAAGTAGCAGGGGCATTGCAAAACCCATAGGGAAAGACTTTGTAACAGAAAGTGCCCCAAAAACATGTGAAAGTGGTCTTTTCATAGTCCTTGGGGCTTATTTGGATCTGGTTATACGCACTGAACCCATCCAGGAAAGAGAAAACCTTATTCCCTGAAATACCATCTAAGACTTGATTGATTAACGACAAGGTGAAATGGTCGTTCTGAGTGGATTTTTTGAGTTCTCGGTCATCAACACAAATTTTCTAGTTCCCATTTCTTTTTTTAGGACAAGAACAAGAGGAGATACCAACTTATTGTCTGATATGGGGTAGATGAAACCTACATCCAATAACTTTTTCAATTCATCCTTCACTCTGTCCTTTAGAGTTACGTTCATCCTCCTCTGGGGCCAATACATAGGCTTTCATCCCTCTTTAATATAAATATGATGTGTGCACATTGAGGGATTCACCCCTTTCATGCCTTTGTAGTCCCAAGCAAAATCATCCAGGTTTTCCTTCAAGAGATGGCATAGTTGTTCTTATTCTTTGGTTGTGAGGGATAAGTTAATATTTAGGGATTTTGATGCGCCAAATTCCACAACCTTGGTGGCTTCATAGGTTGAATAAACTGAGTGCATCTCAACCCAAGGGTGGCTTTGAAATTCTCTGACTAGGTCATCGAGTGGAATGGAAGTGGGGGGTTGCCTTCGAATGGTGTAATCAACGAGATCATCCTCAATGGGTTGCCCCCCTCTAAGAACAACATCTATGGTAGAAATGGGGTAGGGTATGTTATTGTACACTTCATCTTCTTCTTCTTTATCCTACAACCATAAGGTTGGGTCATGGTTAATGCAATTTTTGGAAAGAGGATATAATACCAGCTGTGTAATGTTCCCAATTTTTAGCCTCAAGCTAAAAGGAACATTATAGTTAGCAGTAGATGAATAAAATGGGTAGGGAGGCCCATTAACCTCTTCAGAAGGAAGATAACATTCCTCATGTGAAAAGGGGAAGAATAAAGTAGCTGGATTGAGCACCTATAGGTGTGAACAGGATTGGATCATGTAGATTCAGTCATATTTGACCAAGTCCACATGCACTTTCTAGATACATTGTATCTCCATGATGGACTATGCAATTTGAATGGAGGACAACTTGCATGGGCTAGGTGTCACATATGGATGGGACCCATTGTGGAGAGGAGCACTTGTTATATATGGAGAGGAGGACAACCATTTTATTCATGCTTGGATTATTATTTGCTTTGGTCTATTGAGTCTTTGCTTCCTCTTACTATTTAGCAGGGTTGTTGTTTAGCACAAGGGTGTTCCCGATCAGGAATCCCTACCTCATCCTCAGGGAAGGAGAGGTTCTTGAGCTTCATTTCCTCATTCTAAAATTTTGGCCAAGCTACCTCCTTCATTTTATATTTAGAGCTAGGTTGTGTTGCAGCGTGCAGCAAAGGAGGATCTCTTTGAGCCATTTCTGGGCTTGTTTTTTAGTGGAGAGCTTGTCTATCCATTGGAGGACGAGCAAGGGAGGCTCTTGGGAATATTTTCACATCTTGGCATTCGACCAAATCATCTCTGCACTTTTACAGTGCAGTCCCTTGTAGGAACTATGTCATTTTCTAGAGAGCAGCTGCAGCAAGGTTTAATACCTTGATTTCTGGCTAGTTTCCTTGGGCAAGGGCCAACCCTTCCCTCAGAAAGCTAGAAAAAGGGATTCTAATCCCTATTGTACTTTATTCAGCTATGTTCATGTAATGCTCTAGGGGAATGCATTATTTTTCTGCTGAATATTTAGATCTATTCCTTTTTGTACTTGTACTTTCATGAAACCCTTGTCGGGTTATCTTCACATTGTATAAAAGAAGCTAGATCTCTGTTTTTCTCTATGCTTTGGCTAAATAAAATCCAGATCTATTGTCTACAACATTTTTCTATAGAAACCCTCTTGTAATTACTCTATTCTTGCTTCATATTTTTCTGTATGGACTAAGTCATGGGTTTTTAGTGTTTTCCAGCCATATAAGAACCGAGAGATCTATTTAACCAAGCTAGAATCATTTGTTTCAGCTCCCATTCTATATGTGAGATTTATATTTCCTGAAATAAGGGATCCAAATCCCATTTCTCACTTCTACAACGTTATTTCCTGGAAATAGCGTTTTTATGGTTCAGATCACTACTTTTCCCCACTTGCAGATAACATATGGAGATATAGTTTTGGTGATATGCTCCTAAGAAGTTAAATTGATATATATTACATTATTTTGTTCAAGTATTTCTGAACTCCAACTTTATAATATCTTAATATATTCTTATTGTTGTATAAAATCCCTATTTTGGGATATTACAGTGGTATCAGAGCATAATCTTGGCTCAGCCTATGCATCCAAGACATCATGCCATTAGGAGGAGAATCTTCTCACAGAAGAGATAAGTTGTGCAGAAGAAACAACAACATGACTCCATTACTTGGACGAATGAAGGAAGAGAGGGTCTTCCTTCTTCTTTTCCAAGCTATGAAGAACATCAAAGAGGATCTCAAGGAGATGAAAGCAGAGGAGTGTAGAGAGGTTTTGAGGAAATACCTAGCTATTCACATGATGGGTGTGAGAATTCATCCACACATGTAGATCCACAACGCAGTCTATTGCCCACATTGACTGCAAGAAGGAGGGAGGAAGAAGGTGCACCAAGGAAGTAGACCTTGAGTGACTACCTTCAATAGTATGAATCTCAATCATGGAGATTCAAAGAGCAATTAGACTTCAAAGGGTTTTGCAAACTCAAGGAGGAAAGATCCAGTTGCCACAAAAGAAGTAAGAGATGTAGAATCTTCCTATCTCACTTTGATGGATCAGCAGAGTGCACAACAAAAGCTTGGGTAGGAGAGCTATATTCCTATTTTTAGCTACACCAAGTTTCAGAGGAGGAGGCCATCAGAGTAGCAGCGCTACACCTAAAAGGTGTGGCCCATGATTGGTGGTTTAATGATTCTACTTCATTTTGTCATGCAAATGTAAAAACTTATGTTGAGTTCACTAAAGAATTGGTGAGGAGATTTGATAAAGGACATTGTGAACCATCATTTGTTAAAAACAAAAACTCAAACACTTGGCATGAGTTGGAGATACCTATTGGACCAAATCCACTCCATATGTTTAAAGGGGATAAAAACATGCATGATAGTTTGCTAAGGGAAAGATCCCCATTTCTTGAAGATCCCTCTTCTATTTTTGAAGACATGGAGCCTTTTTCTTCAAGGGATGACCGAGGTCAAGGGTCTCTCATTGAGGATGAGGCATTCTCATGCATGGAAGAAGAGGAGAAGGATCAGTATCAAGGGATGATGAGAATTCAAACTTATCTATTTCAAAAGGTTTCTGCACATAAGGAGAGAACTGCACTGCGCAGTTAAGAGAGGTACAACTCTGTCCACTCATATACACAGTCCACTTCATATTTTGATGTCTCACTACATGGAGGCATTCCACTTGGGAGGCCACCAGATCTAGAGTTGATGAGAGAAATCTTGTCTTTGGGTTCACTGCTCTTGTATTTTGGAGAGGTGAAGAGTTTGGAGGAATACTTTGGCATGGGGGATGTCAAAGTAGCAGGCAATAGCATGAGGAGAGCTTCACATGCCATATCACCACCACTATCTCTTGGGAGGATTGATCCATATTGGAGGTCTCAACTATTGGTAGAGTACTCCAAGGATCTATATGAATGTATGATACTTGATGACCTAGATAGAGATGATGAGTATATGGTGGATGATATGGTCATCTATTCTTATGATAGAGTCTTCTTGACTGGAGCTTCTAAGCTCAAGGAGAAGCTACTTCATATAGCACATGAGGACTTCTTTTCTATGCACTTTGATGCATATATTTCTTTGATAGAGGATTTCTCTTGGGAAGGCATCCAGCATGATATATTTCAACATATGGAGAGATGGATAGCTCAGATGGTGATGGAGAGGATGTCACAACCACTTCCCTACTCATTGGAGGTGAGGGAAAGATTCCAGTTGAGCCATTTCAGCTCAAGATCTCAAGTAAATGATGGAGGAGGTATAATTTCACATTTTGTATTGTACTTATTTTTCTTGTTTGAGCAGCATGATGTACCAAGAAGAGTTATATCTTCTTGCATATTGTATGATGATGTACTTGCAGCTACTGGTAGCATTGATTTTGGTTATCTTTTTGGTGGTTTGTGGTGGAAGCCACATGGTTCTTGGTGTGCACCATTGACACCACATTGTATCTTCATGTTTCCATCTTATGAGATAACTATGGCAGCAAACAAGTGGCTGGTGAAGCACTTGTTATTTTTTGTTTTGAGGTAGGCATGGAATGCACAGCACTGGTTCCTTGTGTTGAACTTTGATTCACTCTCTGGTTGTCATTTGACAGCTTGTTTTCATAGTAATTTGCTTCCATATATTGCTGATATGTTTGTACTCATGGGAAGCTTTGTTTGGAGAGTGGAGTTTGAGATAGAGATTCCTGTTGGGATTATTATTCTCCCTATTTTCCATATTGTATGTTTAAGGAGAAACAATGGGCACACCATGATTGCCACAACACACATTTTTCCTTCATGTAGGAGGAGCCCTTGGGTGAACTTGCGTTCTTGGAGGAGGCACTTCATAGTTGACTTATCTTGTGGGGTAGCTTGGGCCATTTTTGGAGGCCATGACATTGCAGCCCAATATCAGCAGCCCCCTCATACTTACCATAAATGGAGGGAGAAACTACTTGGATGGGAAAACATAAACTCTCCATTTAGCCAAAACACATTGCATAAAACCGGGGTTGCAGATTTCTTTGATGAACTACCTAGGATGGCTCATTTCATTTGGATGATAGCATGGAATGAGATTTACCATGTGTATCATCACTCCTACGTTGAGGAGGCCATGAGATAGCAAGAAGGTTTCCACTTAGACCTTCCATCTTTTCATGATGTGAGCCATTTGGTCATGTATATTTGGGAGGAGACATTGGAGGGCAGATTTTTTGCAGATTATCTTGAGCAGTGGTGGGGACTATTGATGATGAGGACACAAGAGGAGAAGGGGAGAAATTTTTCTCTCTCTATACAATTTCTTAAGGACAAGCAACATTTTGGAGGTGAGGACTGTAATGTTCCCAATTTTTAGCCTCAAGCTAAAAGGAACATTATAGTTAGCAGTAGATGAATACAATGGGTAGGGAGGCCGATTAACCTTTTTAGAAAGAAAGTAAAATTCCTCATGTGAAAAGGGGAAGAATAAAGCAGCTGGATTGAGCACCTACAGGTGTGAACATGAATGGATCATGTTGATTTAGTCATATTTGACCAAGTGCACATGCACTATCTAGATACATTGTATCTCCATGATGGACTGCGCAGTTTGAATGGAGGACAACTTGCATGGGATAGGTGGCACATATGGATGGGGCCCATTGTGGAGAGGAGCACTTGCTATATATGGAGAGGAGGACAACCATTGTATTCATTCTTGGAATATTATTTTCTTTGGTCTGTTGAGACTTTTCTTCCTCTTGTTGTTTAGCACAAGGGTGTTCTCGGTCGAGAATCCCTACCTCATCCTTGGGGAAGGAGAGGTTATTAAGCTTCATTTCCTCATTTTGGAATTTTGGAAAAGCTACCTCCTTCATATACAGCGTAATTTCTGTTTAGATCTGGGTTGTGTTGCAGGGTGCAGCAAAGGAGGATCTCTTTGAGCCATTTTTGGGCTTGTTTTTCAGTGGAGAGCTTGTCTATCCATTGGAGGATCAACAAGGGAGGATCCTGGGCATATTTTCACATCCTGGAATTGGGCCAAAGCATATCTACAATTTACAGTGCAGCCCCTTGAAGGAACTGCGTCATTTTCCAGAGAGAAGCTACAACAAGGTTTGACACCTTGATTTTTGGCTTGTTTCCTTAGCCAAGGGCCAACCCTTCCCCTGGAAAGCTAGAAAAAGGGATTATAATCCCTATTGTACTTTATTCATCTATGTTCATGTAATTTTGTAGGGGACTACATTATTTTTCTACTGAATATTCAGATCTATTCCTTTTTGTAATTGTACTTTCATGAAACCCTTGTCGGGTTATCTTCACATTGTATAAAAGAGGCTAGATATCTGTTTTTCTCTGTGCTTTGGCTAAATAAACTCCAGATATATTTTATACAACATGTTTCTATATAAACCCTCTTTTAATTACACTTTTATTTCTTTAGAGTTTTCTGTATGGATTAAGTCATGGGTTTTCAGTGTTTTCTAGCCATATAAGAACCGGGAGATCTGTTAACCAAGCTAGAATCATTTGTTTTAGCTCCCATTCTATATGTGATATGTATATTTCCCGAAATAATGGATCCAAGTCCCATTTCTCATTGCTAAAATGTTATTTCCTAGAAATAGATTTTTTATGGTCCAGATCACTGCTTTTCCCCACTTGTAGATAACATATCGAGACATAGTTTTGCTAGTATGCTCCTAAGAAGTTAAATTGATACATATTACATTATTGTGTTCAATTATTGCTGATATCCAACTTTATAATATCTTAAGATATTATTATTGTTATATAAAATCCATATTTTGGGATATTACAAGCTGTTTGGAAAAGGGCCTATTCCTTATAGTCATGTTTCTAGCCCTGCAACTAATATAAGCATTAGCAGTGGCCAACCAAAGTCTTCCTAAAATGAGAGGATATCCATTAAACTTGGTTTTTGGCTGGAGGACTAGGAAATATGTGGGTTACTCCCAGGAGTCTATTGATACCATAACATTGTCAATAATTCCTTCTGGAGCTACTCTGGCTCTGTCTACAAGTTACAAAATAGTGGTGGTATTTCTAAATGCTCCTTGGAGGTTGCATATAAGCATAGTTTCCTCGGTCATTACATTGATGGCAACCCTGAGATCAATCAAAGTGTGCAGGAATATGAGACCATCGAAGTGTACATCTATTACTGGAGTTTCGGGGTCCAGGTACTTCAGGAAGATCACCCTTCCCATCATTAAGTTAGAAAGTTGTCGCACAACATTTATGGTCAGGGTGTCTTTCTTCTTTCTCCTATGTTTCTTTAATAACTTTTGTTTGATGACCCTATTGTAAATAGGTATATCCTTAATAAATAGAGGAGGGGTATTTTCACACATAGATTTTTCAGTTCTACCAGAAATTTAATCTCTTCTGGGCGTGATGACTAGGGTGGATTAGGTGCTCAAGAAAAAGAGGTTGGTTGAACTGAGTAGTACTCTCTTTCCTTTCCTCCTTAACCTCTGTAGGTGGAGATGGAGGATGATTTTTTAGGAGTCCTCTTCTAGATCTCACGTTGATATGATGTATATCCACAACATAAGCTTGATAGGATGTTTCCCCATAGTAAACTGGTTGTGCTTGCTTTTTTTTGGTTCAGATTGGGCTCAACAGACATCTGAGGCAACTTAGGTGAGCTGTGGTTGAGGTTCGGAGGGAGGCAGTATGTAGTATTCCTAATTAGTCCTAAGCTAATTGGAATATCCACTTTTGTTTTTATTTCTTTGATTAAAGGATAAATGTATAAAGGAGGTTCATCAAACTCCTAATAAATAATAAATCAAGGCCAAATGTGAAAAATCCTAAATCTTGGCTATGTAAGCAAAGCACCCTTAGGTGTGAAAGGGGCTAGATACTTTGACTGGGTCAACCTTGACCAAATCTACAACATTGTCTTGGAGGAGTGGCCATCAATGTGGCAAAAACGTAGTTCTAGAAGGAGATGGATTGTGTGAAAGAGAAGATTTCATTGAAGGTGGTTTAGGGTTTAAAAGCTCTTAATCTATATAAGGAAGGGGATGAAAACAAGGATAGGTTGTTGAAAATATGATATTTTGATATATTGTCTGTTTAGACCATATAGCTTTCTTTGGTTGTTTAGCCTAGATTGCAAATGCTATTTAGCATTGGAATTTCCTGTTTAGGAATTCCACCTCTTCCCATTGAGTAGATATTGGGAGAGTCTTGTATTGCATAGTCCACTATTTGGCTTGAGGTCAAGCTTCTCCTTTCAACTACAAGTCAGATCCTTTTGAGGGTTTGGTTGTCTTTGCAAGCTGCAACAAGTGGAGGCTAGATCTATTAAGATCTAGGGCATTTCAGTGCCCTTTTTCAGTGGAGGAGTCTTCTACTCCATTGGCAGAAGTGTATTGGAGTGATTGGGAATCATTTTATGATATTGGCATGTGGCCAACTATTATCTATACCCTACATCGTAGTTTCTCTTCCAGATCTACGTTATTCCTGTAGGTGTTGTTGCAGGGAGTTTGCTAGTTTTTGAGTGTTGGGGATCTACCCTTAACTTTGATATTCATTGGAGGAGATCTATACATTGTATATTTCAGATCTGATCTGTATATTTCTGAATACTTCTAAATCACTGAATATTTCTGTAGATCTGCATTCTTATATCTCAGATCTACTGCTCATACTTGGTGTAATGGTGAAATCCCCAAGGGGATCTGAAAGAGGAGCCTTTCTAATGAATGGATCTGTTATGGATCTGACTTTTTATGCACATAACTACTCTAGATCTGATATGTAACCAACAACAGTTTGCAGCCTAATAAAATAATGCTTTCAAGGAAACTTCAGTCTATACATGTGGTTGCATCAACTCTTTTGAGGGATTTTATTCTGTTCTTGTCTTTTATTTCTAGCTATGCATCTTATGTGCGTAATTATACATCTATATTGTTGCTGAAAATACTTATGGAGATCCTTTTTATTGGCCTCCTGCCTTTCTTTAGATGAACTGCGTTATTTTAATGCATGATTGTTTAGTATTGCTGCATTTTTCCATTTGGGATATTACAGTGGTATCAGAGTATCATCTTGGCACAACCTGTGCTTTCTAAGAAGCCAATATGTCTTTTCAAGAAAAGAAAATACAGAAGAAGAATATTGATTACACTGAAGACAAAGAATATAAGGGTAAAACCCCTTTATCTAGGAGAACGAAAGGGAAAGAATTCTCAAAAACTCTGTTCCAAACTCTGGATGATCTTAAAGGAGAAATCAAAGAAATGAAGAGGGTAAGACATGAAGGTCCCTCAAGAATATTTTTACATGAAGGCCCCAATTCTTCATCTTATATGTGCAAGCACTCAGCTACACAATCATATCTACAACTTTATTCTATGCTTAGATTTAGTGCAAGATAGATGAAGGAAGGAGATGCACTAAAGGAGGAGTCTTTGAGTGGTTATCTGTAGGAGTATGAATCTCAATATTGGAGAATCAAAGAGCACTTTAGTTTCCAAGCATTCTGCCAGCTCAAGGAGGAAAGGAGATCCAACAAGTACAATAGAAGGAGAAGATGTAGATTCTTTCTGCCAAACTTTGATGGATCCCCCACATGCACAACCAAGGATTAGATAGATCAGATAGACTCATATTTGGATCTACATCAAGTTTCAAAAAAGGAAGCCCTTAAAGTTGAAGCGTTGCATCTTAAAGGTAAATCTTATGCTTGGTGGTTATTTGAGTCCTTTTCATTGAAGAATGAAAATATATCTACTTATGCAAGATTCAATAGGAGATTGGTGAAGATATTTGATGTAAAACAAACTGAAGCATCTTTGATTGAGCTAGCAAAGCATGAGCATGCAAAACCCTTGCATGAGTTGGGAAGATCTATGATGCCAACTCCACTTCAAATTTTTGTTGAAGGGGATAAAAACTTGTGTGATATTTTTCAAAAGGCAAGATTCCTAATACATGAGGAGATTTCTTCTCAAAAGGAAGTCATGGAGATTCCTCTTTCAAGGGAAGACCAAGATCTAAGGTCTCTCATTGATAATGAGGTATTCACAAATATTGATGAGGAGAAATAACAAGAGGGCAGTAACAACACTGTCACTTCAGAAGAAGAACCATCACCAAATGGGGATGGACATGAGGCTATTGCTTCAAAGGAAGGAGCTTTTGAATCATTGCAAATGGTTCACAAGGAGCATCATGTAACAGTAGTAATGGGAAATAACACCTTGCTCCAAGGAGGAGGAGGAAGGATGGATTAAAATCCAATGATGAGGATCATGTACCCTTCTTTATTTCAAGGGGTTTCTATTCATGAGAAGGAGACTAAACTGTGTAGCAAATGGAGGGACACATTAGTCCACTCATTCATCCAGTCTACTTCAGATATTGATGTCTCCTTACATGGAGGAATTCCACTAGGGATACCCCTTGATTGGAAGAGGAATAAAGTGTTCTATCAACTTGTTCCAACAATGAAATATTTGGCTAAGGAAGGAGCTTTGAGGGGAGCTACCACAATGCTGAGATCTATTGATGGATTCTAGGGAGGGCTGAGCAATTTTTTGAAATTGACTTTGCTATCTCCCACTCATCTATTTACGCTAGAAAAGAAGGATTCAGATATCTGTTATGACATGAGTATGGTATCAAGAGGCCACTCCATAGTTTTGGGGTAGTAAATGATATCTCTACATACAAAGAATATTTCTAAAGATGACAATAGGGTACCAACACTCTTGTATGCATGTGCCAAAATATGGAAGTTTTGGAAGAAAGAGACCTTTCAAAAGGAGGTTGAATTCCATGAAATTTAATCTTGTCTTGAGCAAGATCAGCTGCAAGAGAGGCAAGAAAGATGGAGCTACAATACTCCGACATGTGACTTTGGCATTGAGCGTGTCAAAGAGGAGAATGATGATGTGACAACTACTTCATTTCATAATTCTACAATGCTATCATTGTTGGGAAGTCTATATCCATATTGGGAGTCCCAACTCTTGGTAGAATATTCTAAGAACCTCTTCACATGTAAGGTTCTTGATGGGAAAATGGAATATAGGAGGTATATAGTGGTTAATGGAGTCATTTTCTTTCATGATCAGATCTATTTGACTAAATAATAAAGACTCAAAGATAAACTACTATGTGTAGCCTATGAGATATTGCTTTCTAATCCCACTGATTTCATTAGAGCACACCATATTATCTTGAATGGATTCATGTGGAAGGCTTTGAAGGAGATTTATATCAGAATTATCAAATATGCATGTACGATATGGAGATGGAGCAGCAACATAACTCTATAAAAGAGTTAATTCAACCCTCTCTTTCTCTTTTCGAGGAAGGAGATAGATCTATGCACCACTCCATTTGTTTGAGGAGGACTATTGGTGAAAAGCATACTTATGTAAATCATAGTTTATTTTTTGATTGTATGCATTATTTTACTATGTATATACAGGTCATGACTCCAAAGGGGAGTGTTATACCTTATAATTTTCATGGCCAACTTCGGGCCAAAACTATTTCTGAATATGGCCACTCCCTTGATGGACAAAGGGAGATTTTGTAGCATGATGGGTGCTTTCCTAAGGCACGAAATATATATCCCACTTTCAGCCATGGTGAGATGTTATGGGCATATTGTAAGTGTTGGGAAAAACACTTACCACATCTAGATCTGAGGCAGGCAAGAGATGCACTGCGTTGGTTCCACTTATGGGACTATGATCCACCTCCATCATTGCATTTAATTGTTTACATATTGCTGGTTTTGATCCCATATGATGATGATGATGCTGTAATATTCGTTGGGAACATGATAAGGGGAATGACACATTGGTTGGGTGTGTCCATGGGGAATGAAACTCCCCATATTTATTCATGCTTCAAGAGGAGGATGGAACATTATATGTCTACTACATTATATCTTATGTTTCCTTATGCAAGGGGCCATATTTTTGACTAATTATGTCTTTGGGAGAAGCCTCTCACGTGGGAGGATTTATAGCAAGTCATGTGTTGCTTGAATCATATTCAGCGAACACCTATTATCCTCTACTATTTTCAAGCTTTGGAGAAGCTTATGGTAGTAAGAAGGTGGTTGGGTGGCCACTTATTGTACTATGTTTTGAGGTAGCAAGAAGAAGAACAACGCTGGTCTCAATGGAGGAACTATTGTCACCATCCAATATATCATATGACACTTGGTTCATGTTTCATTTGGAGCACATATGGTCATGATAATTTATTCACTATATGCATGGAAGATTAGGCAAGAAGATTCCCTAGAATAAATGAAGGGAATCATGAGGTTCCAAGTCTCTTTTAGCTTCATAAGGACTATATTGTTGCAACCTAGGATCATAAGCTCAAAATATACCGTAAATGGAGGGAGAGACAACGCAATTTGAACATTCTTACCTCTCATTTACAGCAATGCAACCCCTATACATTACAAAAGGAGGGGATTGGTGACTATTTCTATGAGCTAGCAAGGATGGCTCACTTTGTTGGGATGATAGCATGGAGATTGGAGTATCTCATGGGGGTTGAATCACCGATCATTTATCATCCCTCATGCCTTGAGAAGGCCAATGGACAAAATATGATTCTTTTTATGTATCTCCCACTTCTTCATGATGACAACTATTTGGGTTATTCAACAAAGGCAAACTTGTATTCTTGGGAGGAGAGAAATCCATTGGATATTTTGCAATGTCCTTGTGAGTTGCTTGAGGAGAAGCAACATTTTGGAGGGGAGGACTATAATATTCCTAATTATTCCTAAGCTAATTGGAATATATAATTTTGTTTTTATTTCTTTTCTTAAAGAATAAATGTATAAAGGAGGTTCTTCAAACTCTTAATAAAGAATAAATCAAGGCCAAATGTGAAAAAGGCTAAATCTTGGCTATGTAAGCAAAGCACCCTTAGGTGTGAAAGGGGCTGGATACTTTGACTGGGTCAACCTTGACCAAATATACAACTTTGTCTTGGAGGAGTGGCCATCAATGTGTCACATCACAGTTCTAGAAGGAGATGGATTGTGTGAAAGAGAAGATTTCATTGAAGGTGGTTTAGGGTTTAAAAGCTCTTAATCTATATAATGAAGGGGATGGAAACATGGAGAGGTTGTTGAAGATATGATACTTTGATATATTTTTGATTTAGACCATATAGCTTTCTTTGGTTGTTTAGCCTAGATTCCAAATGCTGTTTAGCGTTGGAATTTCCTGTTTAGGAATTCCAGCTCTTCCCATTGAGTAGCTCTTGGGAGAGTCTTGTATTTCATAGTCCACTATCTAGCTTGAGGCCGAGCTTCTCCTTTCAACTAAAAATCAGATCATGTTGATGGTTTGGTTTTCTTTTCAAGCTGCAACAAGTGGAGGATAGATCTATTCAGATCTAGGACATTTTAGTGCCCTTTTTCAGTCGAGGAGTCTTCTACTCCATTGGTATAAGTGTATTGGAGTGATTGGGCATAATTTTATTATCTTGGCATCTGGAAAACTATTATCTATACCCTATAGCACAGTTTCTCTTCCAGATCTGCGTTATTCCTATAGGTGTTGTTGCAGGGAGTTTGGGTGCACCATTTGGAGAGCTGGTTTCTGAGTGTTGGGGATCTACCCTTCACTTTGAGATCCATTGGAGGAGATATATAAATTGTATATTTCAGATATGATCTTCATATTTATGAATACTTCTGAATCACTGAACATTTCTACAGATCTACATTCTTAGATCTCAGATCTACTGCTCATACTTGGTGTAATGCTGAAATCCCCAAGGGGATCTGAAAGAGGAGCCTTTATAGTGCATGGATCTGTTATGGATCTGACTTTTTATGCATATATATACTCTAGATTTGATATGTAATCAACAAAAGTTTGCAGCCTAATAAAATAACTTTGTCAAGGCAACTTCAGTCTATACATGTGGTTGCAACATCTCTTTTGAGGGATTTTATTCTATTCTTGTCTTGTATTTCCAACTATGCATATTATGGGCCTAATTATACATCTATATTGTTGCTGAAAATAATTATGAAGATCATTTTTATTGGCCTCCTGCCTTACTTTAGATGAACTGCGTTATTTTAATGCATGACTATTTAGTATTGCTACATTTTCCCGTTTGGGATATTACACAGTAAAGGAGGTGGTTGGTTGTTTTCGGGCCTCCACCCTTGTGATTGGTTGCTCCACTGAGGTGTTTGAGGAACATACTGTTGGAATGGTTGGCTTATAGGTTGAGGGTCATATGGAGGGGTGTAAGGCCAAGTAGGAGCTATAGTCCATGATGGAGGAGTGGATTTGTACCAAGACTACATAGGATAACTTTGGTTTATATGAGAGTAGGAGTAGGGTGCACCTTATGTTAGGATTAATTCTAATTGTAAGCGTACGAAGAAATATCACTTTATTTGTGCATAAAAAACAGCCCTAACATCAAAGATGGCTGCCAAATTCTTTAGATCTATAGTTATTTGACCAAGACAAATGCTACAAAATCCATATATATGCAGTTAAAGACATTATGCAGTAAATAAAAGCAAGAGTTTCTCCATGCAATCCAATAGAAAAGACAAGAATGCTTTTAAATAATTTTTGTATTTATGACACCTGGGAAGAGAACATAGAAATATGTTACTAGTCCCCCTCAGTGGGATGGGTTCTTGTATGTCCTCAGTGCTTCAGATCTAAGATCTCTCTCTCTTGATGGTGTAGAAAACCTAGAGAAAAATGGAACTCAAAGGGAGCTCACAAGAAAAAAGATAGAAAAATATGACAATTATGGAGGATCATAGTTAGACCAAAAGTATAGATCCAGAGTGATCTTTAGGCAACAAAAGGTAGTGAGTGAATGGAAAAACCCTTCTATTTATAAAAAAATATTGAGTTAGTCTAGATATTGGTGCATAATTAAAATATTATTAGCCAAATCTAGATCCAATTTTTATGGAATATCTTATTATATTTGTTGGAGGGAAAAAGAATTTGAATTTGGTCAAATCCCTTTATTTGTAGGTAATAAATAAATAAATGATTTATTTATTATTTTAAGGATGTGGTTCAGTAATAATTAAATAAATAGTGATTTATTCAATTATTTATGAATCATTTAGTCAAATTTAACAAGGAATATTAATTTTCCTGTTTTGGGTTAAATATGACCGGGAATATTAATTAAACTATTTTTTAACTAATTATTCCTGGAGGAAAATAAAACAAATGTTGAATTATTCAATATTTCCTCATGGGGTTTCCTTCTTAGACCATAAACAACTTAATAAA
The DNA here is from genome assembly GCA_034641835.2 of Pinus albicaulis. Lineage (NCBI taxonomy): Eukaryota > Viridiplantae > Streptophyta > Pinopsida > Pinales > Pinaceae > Pinus > Pinus albicaulis. The sequence continues at coordinate 962,639,734 of CM076582.1, forward strand.
TTACAAATTACTAAGTTATTTTTCATAGTGAAAGAAATTTTACTTAGGGTAAACTTGGTCTTACATGGTGCACTTTGGTCCATCTAATAGCAATAAGTTAGATGACCAAAAATTGGTGTAACAAATTTCCCCCTAGCATGCGAGCGTTAGGAGCTAGTCGTATTACTGAAGTACATTGTAAGAACTCAATCACTAGACACCGAAGGGGAAGTAAGAGAGAGATAAATATAAGGTATACTAAAGTGCTAGAGGACAAGACCCTCAAGAGGTGAGACTTACAGGTGCGACAAGTCTCTTTTATGAGTGAGTACCTGTTGTTAGCCATCAATAAAATTTTGTCATAACTGATGATGGCTAAAACAAGTCTTTAGTCTTCAAGGAACAAGTTTGAAGAAAAATTGTGACTTATTGAAGCCTCTCCATTTTCCTTGTCCAAAAATCCGTTCTCTGATATCTTCACTTAAAAACCTTCAAATAAGCCCTGCTGTTTTAAAAAGAAACTGTTTTCAGACCCATTTTCCATGATTTTTTTCCTTTGGAAAATCCCTCTAAAAACCCCTTCATTTCACCCATTTTTCCCATTTTGACCCTTCATATTTCCTTAAATTCCACTTTAAACCTTATAAAATCCTTTTATTATGGTTTAAACCCCATTTTCCAACCTATTGTAACCCTCAAAATCCCTCAAAAAACCTTCATTTTTAGTTAAAAACCTTCTTTTTAAAATATAGGGCCTTAACCCCCTTTCGCTTAAGCCCAAGCCCCTTTTCCGCCATAAGACCACGCTCTGTAACCAAACATATCAGCCCATCGACCCAACGCTCCATCGACGATCCAATTTCTTTTGTCCCCAGACCCTTTACCTCGCCGATGGCTGATCCGCTGATTGGATCTGAGCTGTCCATTCCGCAAAGATCTAATGGCTATCAATGCATCACACGTCCCTGCCAATGATATCCCCCTCTGATGGACCCCCCCGCCGATAAAATCTCGACCGTCGATCTCCCTTAGATTGGACAGTCCGCGCTTCATCGCATTGGCGCGTCGCATCGCCACTTCGCTTTTTCCCTTCTGCTTTCGTTCTCCGTCGAAGTCAATCCTAACCGTTGATCCTGTTTTAGATTGATGGCCCTCACTTCATCGCAGTTTCACCTTTCCCCTGACCCCTCTTCCACCATTTTTAATCTTTGATCTCCGTGACTTAATCCTGACTATCCATTCCTCCTAGATCTACAGTGAAAAATTACTACAAGGGCATCCATCCAAGGTAGCCAGTATTCCCCAGTCCCCCCGCGGTTAAATCTCCACCATTGATCATTTCTCGATCCAACGGCCAGCATTTTCCCACTCACTGCGGGGGTACCCCACCAACGAGATCCTTCCATACCCTCCATCCCCCCGCAGTGATCTCAGCCGTTGATCTTCTCTAGATCCGACGGCCATCGACTCTCCTTCTATATAATCCCGTCGGTCCCACTCCCGAGCGCTTTGTGCTATCGTACTCCCTCTCCATCGTTGATTTAGATCTCCCCTACATCCAACGGTCCAAAACTAATTGCACGCCCCTTCCACCTTTTCCCTTTATATAATCACCCTCACCTTGATTATAACCCTTTATCACTATAATCCGATGGCGCACATTATTTTTCCCAACCTCAAGCCTCCCTGCTACGCGAAAAATCACCCCACGTCACCCCGGCCCCACCACATATTTCCTCCGCACATCTTTTCTATTTTTCGCGCTCGCTTATAGTCGTAGATCTGGCCCCCGCCAGATCGGATGGTCTAAAACCATTTTCACATTCATTTCACAAATAAAATTGATTGCCCATTTTCAACGCGAAATGGGAGGTTTTCAGGAGCCACGTGTCAGCCATTAATGTGTATTGCGTTCCCCTGCTCATTACCACTTACCGCCTAATCTCTGCACAAAAACCGCGTCCAGTTTTTTGCAAAACCGCCTATCCATATTTTCACGCCACAAGTAGATTTGAACCCTGTTTCTTATGGTTTCAACCATGGAATCCCCTTTCACATGCTCCCTTGCCTCTGCATTTCACTTTCACCCTTCTTCGAGCCCTCTAAAGCAATTGAATCCACAAAATGCAGGATTTATTAATGATTGGTTATTTGTTGCAGGTTTCATGGCAGTAGTCATGAAAAGCCCTCCCACAGTCAAAGAAAGTGACTGAGGCTTAGGGTGACTATCCTCAAAGTCCCGATCAAAAGGCAAAAAGGGACATAAAGGTTTGAATTTCCAAGTTTTAATCAATGTTTCATGAGCATTGGTTACGCGGAAAAACCCTCCAGTGCAGCAGAAATGTACATAAATAGTGAAGATCAGAAGAGAATCAAAGATTAAAGAGAAAGGATTAAAGTCAGAAGCCCAAAGATCAAAAGACTTAATCCGAAGATTAAAGGTTAAAGGCACAGTTTGAGGAATAAAGATGATTAAAGGAGGCCTAAAGCATATTGAAGGCCTAATTAGAGTTTAAAGTATCAAAGACAAATAGATCACCCAAATGAATGCTTAAAATGCCAAATCATTGAAGAAATTACTCCTCCAGAGATCAAAATGCCATCTACATGCTTATTTTCCTCAAAAGAATACAAATTGAATGCAGTGTCAGAGATATTTCCAAAGACAGCTCTGAAAGTAATTGCCAGCCTACCAAAAGCCTCAAAAGTCAACAAAAGTGACTGAAGTTGATGAAACTTAATGGAAAAATCAATTAACAGAGTTAAGACATTAGCTATCTTCTCCATTATGCCTCCCAAAGGCCGAAAAGCATTTACTCTGTATTAATTAAACAAATAACCCTTTCTTTCACTCCACCTCCTCAATTTATCTATAAATACCATAAGAGGAGTCCATTGTAAATGTTGGTTGAATACTTATTAAATGTAAATAGCTGTTTAGGTTGTTGAAGCTCTATTAGTATTTGAAGAAAGATAGGCTGAGAAGAGAAGTTTGAAGCTGTAAAGACCCACTGGACTCGAATATTGTAATTGGTTTGAACATCGAATAAAAAAGCGTATTTATGGGATCCTGTTCTATGTCAATGGTGATGTTTTTCTTACTGTAACTATTTTTTTTTCTTATGTTTTCATATTGTCCACTTTCTCTGATAAAGAACAACAAATATAGATTAGGATTTACTGTAAAGTACCCTATTTCTCACTAATAAATCTTTATCTCTATTTTTTCATCTAATTTTGTTTTTAGGATAATTCAATAGAGCATAACCAGTGAAGTTCTGGTGAGCCCATGTTTACTGAGTACAGCTTGAGGTATTGTCTTTGAAATTTTCCCTAAGAGTATGCCAAAAGTAGGCTAGGTTCAAAGTCCTTACTTGATCTTAGGCTACTTTTTATGTTCATCTTGAATGTTTTCCTTAAGAATATGCTGAAAGAAGGCTAGGTTAAAAGTCCTTACTTGATCTTAGGCTATTCTTTGTTTTATCTTAAATGTTTTCCTTTGAGAGTATGCTGAAAGCAGGCTAGGTTAAAATTCCTTACTTGATCTTAAGCTATTCTTTGTTTTCTTATATGTTTTCTTCTTTCACCACATTTCTTAATGTTCCATCCCACAAAATCAACTTAAAGAGATCCTTTGATATAGATTACTTGCCCCATGGACCACTCTTGAAACTTGTTGTGCAATTAAATCCTTTTGTGACTCCATAGCCCAATGGATTGATATTGTCTCTTACCTATCCTATCAGTTAAACCATTCTTTCAACTCACTCACAACTTCACCCTTCAAAAACATTTCCTTTATTTTAATGATATCCTACTGAACCAAAAACAAAAAAACCCCTTGTACTTCATAAATAGCCTAATATCATATCATAAGCCTTAATATAGTATCTTTTTAAAACACTTATATAGAGAAATCCCTCTCTAAATCCAGGAGGGCTAGATCCTAGGATTCCAAAGTGGTTCTGATGTACGCCCTGTAACATTTGTTCTTGCCAATCTTGCAAACTATGGGAGACCTAACATAGTGGTGACCATACTGGGGAGATTCTGAGTGAATTAAATCTTATACATCCTTAAGACCTCATAAGACCCAAAAACATCCTTATATTGGTATTCAATTGCTGATGGTGGACAACAATTCATCTTAAAAAAATTTGAAATCCTCCACTTGGCGACTCCACAACTCCCAAAAGACCAAATTACTCCACTGGTACAAGAATTTGAACTGGTTGAATAGATGCAGTGACCTCTTTTTTTATTTACAAACATGGATCCAAGGATACAAAGGAGATATGCTCCAGTGAACAGAGATCATATCCCTAGATTCCCACACAAAATGCCTCAAACAGATTGGATGAAAAACCTGCCTGTTTTTCAAGATGAAAGTATGATGACCTTTTGTTACATCTCATCAAGTTTCATATACATGTATGGAGGTTAAAATTTGAATGGAATGAGGGTTGTCTTATGAAAATGTTTATGGAAACATTAGAAGGAAAGGCAAGGGATTGGTATGAATGGTTAGAACCTAAGAGCTTGTTTTCTTTAAAAGACATGCACCAAGTATTTTATGAAGAATATAAAGAAAACCCTTCATCTTTATCATGGACTGCAAAATGTTCTGATCAATCTCAGAATATCATAGAATACCTGTTAGATATTGATGAGGATTTGGCTAATATGCATCCTGAAGATCTGTGAACAACCATTCAAGAATTTCATATGCATCCTAACTATCATAGGAACCTAGATGAATCAGTTGAGGAAGAAATCAAACAAGGAATAAAGGAAATTCCTCAAGATATCCCTGCCAGCATAAATAATGATTGATCATCTCTTCTATGTGAGGCTAATTTAAATATTGATGATATAGAGTAGCCCATGCTTTTTCCAGATCAAGAACAAACTCAACCACTACAAGACATAGACAATGAGAAAGACATGTATGATGATCAAGACTTTATAGAAGATGATGAGGAAGGTTGTCAAGAAATTCCTGATTGCCTACCTATAACTTGTGTTTTACTGTTAAGAGAACTTCACGACCGAAATGCAAATGCGAAAAGTGAGCAGTGCTTTGAGGAAACAATAAGCCTCCTAGGAAACACAGAACCTGAAATAGATGAAAAATGAACACATATAGGGACTCTCCCTCTATGTTATAACTCATTTCATATTTTAAGAGGAGAGGGTCATCCTGATAATGTAGAAGAAACAACTCACGAACCTTGTATTCAAACTGAGTATCATAATAAGCATGAGGAGTTGTTTCAAACAGAAGAAGATCAGGAAACGGTAGAAAATCCTCAAGGTTTCCCTGCAGGCACAAGTACTGATTAACTAGAAGAGGTTCAAGAAGACATCCAACCCCAAAACTAGTTAATATAAGAGAAAGAGGATTGTTGTACTTATGTCTATGCTGAAAAAGAAACCTCTCCTTTAACAGAAGGAGAAATTGATCAAATACTCAACAAGCAGCTAGCCTCAAAACCTTCATTTGAACAAGATGATCATCAACATAGTGCCTATCCCACAGAACAACACAATGGCACTTAAGACAAAGAGGATATTAGGGAAATTAATGATGAATCTGAAACTAGTCCTCTGTGGAGTATGAGTTTTGATGGGTCATGTAGTAAAACTAGTGCAGGTGCAGGGCTTTACAATATAGAAAAAAATCATGCTGAAGGCCATTCATATAAATTGAATTTTCAATGCACAAGTAACATAGTAGAATATGAGGCACTCCTTTTAGGGATGCACTTATTGAATAAATTAGGAGCCCAGAGGATAATAGTTCATGGGAATGCAGAATTGGTAATTAGGCAAGTGAATGAAGAATGCATTGTTAAACATCCCAAACTTAGAGCCTATAAAAATGATGCCATGGACTTGTTAAAATATTTTGAAGAATTCCAACTTACCCTTGTCCCTAAGAACCAAAACATTTTTGCCAGTGGATTAGCCTTTGTTGCTAGTACATTTCTAAGACCTTGTGAAAGAAAACAATACATAATTCAAGAAAAATTCAGACCAACTGTCCCAAACAATGAAAAGTACTGGAAAGTCTTTGGGGGAGAAAAAAAAATAGAAGACTGTTCTACTGAGGATATATCCTCTTTTCAAGAGAAACCTTCTCCCATCGCTGATATAAATCTGTCATCCAAAGAACCTGAATTTACATCAGAAGCAAGCATGGATTTAGAGAAAGAAGAAATTTCATTATTTTTTGATTTGTAGGTGAAGGATGATGATGCTTCCAAGGAGCATACTGAAGATGCAGTCCTCAAAGCTGTTGCCTTAGAGGTAGACACTCTACCAATCATGGAGGGCCAAAAAGAAGAGATTTCTCATCTTTTCTTTGTTGATCCTATGGAAGAATGTATGGAGGTCCTAATTGGTTCAAATTCTCAAGCATGGATCCTTTACAAGAGCCAAATACATAAAAAGCTGTCACCTTATATGATAGCCTCAATTTTGAAGATTAATATTCAATATTTACTATGGTTGCCCCTGAAAAACAACCAGATTTTCTATTCCTTCTTGTCACTACTCAACTGGCTGCACTGGTACTATTGTATCATATAAAACATGTAGATATTTCAGAGTTATACTAGGGTAGATAGGAATGTCAATAAAGCTCTACCTATGATCATTTAGTTAGTTTTGGTTTTTTGATTTGAAAAAGAAAAATTGAAAAAAATACAAAAACAATAGAAAAGAGAAAAGAGGGTAGATATAACATAAGAAAGGTACAACCCCATACCAAAAAAGAAAAGGACAATATGAAAGTGTGCAAGCCTAAATTCCATAACCAAAATACAACACTGTTATTTAGTCATATAGCCTAATCATGACTGGATGGATTTCAATTTACTGTTGATAGGATTAGTGAATCATATGTACCAAATTGTTTAATCTTGGTTTATCAGTATACTAGATTAGGATAGAAAAATAGAGGTTCAAACAAGATTAAATCCTGAACCTGTAAGTTTGATGAAGAATGGCTCTAATTAGATCAAAACCTGAGCCAAAGAGAATAAAATGGACTGGTTCTAACATGCTGAAAATTTGAACCAGGTAGAAGAAGAAGGCAACTCTAAAAAGATCAAAACTAGAGCTGAAAGAAAGAAAGAAGGATGTTCTTAATTTTCAGATCTTAAGCCTTCAAAATTTTGTTTTGAATTTCTGTGAAATTCAGTCTATGTGCAACTTGTTTTTATGCCATAGTCTTACCGCAAATCAGACAACTTAATCCTGGTTTGTTTGTATTTAAATTTCTGTTTTAGAATATAGAGAATAAGGTCTATCAGACAGTTTAATCCTGGCAGATAGTATCCTAGGTAGAGAATTTATGAGTTCAACTGTTTAATCTAAACTCATGGAAGAAATAAGGGTATATTTAGATTATTTTTCTTGCTTTCAATAAAAAAATAAAATGTTGATGTCAAAAAGGTTTGCAAGTCCAAGTGCACCTTATGAAGAAAAAATGTTAGGAAAGTAGGTTGTGTAGGTAGTTTTTTGGGGAATGAATTATTCTGTTTGATGTAGTACTGATCATCTTTTAAAGCAGCATGATCAAAGAAGAATCAGGTTGTCAAGGTGAAAAAAATTCAAAGGCACTGGTCTACTTTCCATAGATTTATCTCTGAAGTTCTTGACACCTCCAAGGAGCTGCCATCCTTAAGTGGAGCCATTGTTAGCCATCAATAAAATTTTGTCATAACTGATGATGACTAAAATAGGTCTTCAGTCTTTAAGAAAAAAGTTTGAATCAAAATTGTGACTTCTTGAAGCCTCTCTATGTTCCTTGTCCAAAAATCCATTCTCTGATATCTTCACTTCAAAACCTTCAAAGAAAGCCCTGCTGTTTTAAAAGGAAACTGTTTTTCAGACCCCTTTTCCATCATTTTTTTCCTTTGGAAAATCCCTCTAAAAACCCCTTTGTTTCACCCATTTTTCCTTTTTTTACCCTTCATCCTCCCTTAAATTACCTTTTCAACCTTATTAAATCCTTTTTGTATGGTTTAAGCCCCATTTTCCAACCTATCGTAACCCTCAAAATACCTCCAAAAACCTTCATTTTAGTTGAAAACCTTCTTTTTAAAGTATAAGGCCTTAAGCCCCTTTCTCTTAAGCCCAAGCCCCTTCCATGCTCTGTAACCAAGTGCATCATCCCATCAGCCCATCGGCCCATCACTCCATCAGCGATCCTGTTTCCTTTCTCCCCAGACCCTTTACCCCGCCAATGGCCAATCTGTCGATTGGATCTGAGTCATCCATTCCACAAAGATCTAACGGCTATCGACGCATCGCAAGTCCCTGTTGATGATCTCCCCCTCCGATGGACCCCCCCACCAATATGTCAACCGTCGATCTCCCTTAGATCAGATGATCCGTGCTCCATCACATCGACGCATCGCATCGCCACTTCGCTTTTTCCCTTTCACTTTCCTTCTCTACTGAAGTCAATCCTAACCGTTGATCCTGTTTTAGATCGAAGACCCTTGCTTCATCACAGTTTCGCCTTTCCCCTGACCCCTCTTCCACCATTTTAAATCTCCAATCTTTGCGACTTAATCCTAACCATCTGTTCCTCCCAGATCTACGATGCAAAATTACTACGGGGGCATTCGTCCAAGGTAGCCCATACTCCCCAGTCCCCCCGCAGTTCAATCTCCAACGTTGATTGTTTCTCGATACAATGGCCAGCATTTTCCCACTCACTGCGAGGGTACCCCACCAACGAGATTCTTCTATACCCTCCGTGCCCCCACAATTGATCTCAGCCGTTGATATTATCCAGATCCAATAGCCATCGGCTCTACTTCTATATAATCCCGCCAGTCCCACCACCGAGTGCTTTGTGCTATCGTGCTCCCTCTCCACCATTGATATAGATCTCACCCAGATCCAATAGTCCAAAACTAATTGCACGCCCCTTCCACCTTTTCCCTTTATATAATCACCCTCACCTTGATTATAACCCTTTATCACTATAATCCAATGGTGCACATTGTTTTTTCCAACCTCAAGCCTCCCTGCTACGCGAAAAATCACCCCACGTCACCTCGGACCCACCACATATTTCCTCTGCACATATTTCTATTTTTCCTACTCACTTACAGCCGTAGATATGCCCCCGCACATATCAGACGTTCTAAAACCATTTTCGCGTTCATTTCACAAATAAAATTGATTGCCCACTTTCAACATGAAATGGGCAGTTTTCAGGAGCCATGTGTCATCCATTAATGTGTATCTCGTTCCCCCTGCTCATTACCACTTACCGCCTAATCTCTATGTGAGAACCACCTCTTTTTTTCTGCAAAAATTCCTATCCATATTTTCATGCCACAAGCAGATTTGAACCTTGTTTCTTATGGTTTCTACCATGGAATCCCATTCCACATGCTCCCTTTCCTCTGCACTACTCTTTCGCCCTCTGCCGAGCCCTCTGAAGCAGTCGAATCCACAAAACGTAGGATTTATTAATGATTGGTTGTTTTTTGCAGGTTTCATGGCGGTATTCATCAAAAGTCATCCCACAGTCAAAGAAAGTGACAGAGGCTGAGGGTGACGATCCTCAAAGACCTGATCAAAAGGAAAAAGGGACACAAAGGGATAAATTTCCAAGTTTTAATCAATGTTTCATGAGCATTGGTTACGCAGAAAAACCCTCCAGTGTAGCATACCTGTAAACAAACAGTGAAGATCAGAAGATAATCAAATATTAAAGAGAAAGGATTAAAGTCAAAATCCTGAAGATCAAAAGACTTAATCTGAAGATTAAAGGTTAAAAACATAGTTTGAGGAATAAAGATGATTAAAGGAGGCCTAAAGCATATCAAAGGCCTAATCAGAGTTTAAAGTATCAAAGACAGACATATCACCCAAACGAATGCTTCAAATGCCAAATCACTGAAGCAATTACTCCTCCAGAGATCAAAATGCCACCTACAAGTTTATTTTCGTCAAAAGAATACAAATTGAATCCACAGATAGAGATATTTCCAAAGACAGCCCAGAAAGTAATTTCCAGCCTACCAAAAGCCTCAAAAGTCAACAAAAGTGAGTAAAGTTGATGAAACTTAATGGAAAAATAAATTAACAGAGTTAAGACATTAGACATCTTCTTCATTAGGCCTCCCAAAGGCTAAGAAGAATTAACTCTGTATTAATTGAATAAATAACGCTTTCTTTCAGTCCACCTCCTCAATTTATCTATAAATACCATAAGAAGAGTCCATTGTAAATGTTGGTTGAATACTTATTAAATGGAAATATTTGTTGAGGATGTTGAAGCTCTGTTAGTATTTGAAGAAAGATAGGCTGAGAAGAGAAGTTTGAAGCTATAAAGATCCACTGGACTTGAATATTGTAACTGGTTTGAACATCGAATATACAAGTTGATTTATGGGATCCTGGTCTATGTCAATGGTGATGTTTTTCTTACTGTAACTATTTTTTTTTCTTTTGTTTTCATACTGTCCACTTTCTCTGATAAAGAACAACAAATATAGATTAGGATTTACTGTAAAGTACCCTATTTCTCACTGATAAATCTTTATCTCTATGTTTTCTTCTAATTGTGTTTTGAGGATAATTCAATAGAGTATAACCAGTGAAGTGTTGGTGAGTCCATGTTTACTGAGTACAACTTGAGATATTGTCTTTGAAAGTTTCCCTAAGAGTATGCCAAAATCAGGCTAGGTTCAAATTCCTTACCTGATCTTAGGCTACTTTTTATGTTCATATTGAATGTTTTCCTTAAGAATATGCTGAAAGAAGGCTAGGTTAAAAGTCCTTAGTTGATCTTAGGCTATTCTTTGTTTTATCTTAAATTTTTTCCTTTGAGAGTATGCTGAAAGCAGGCTAGGTTAAAAGTCCTTACTTGATCTTAAGCTATTCTTTATTTTCTTATATGTTTTCTTCTTTCACCACATTTCTTACTGTTCCATCCCACAAAATAAACTTAAAGAGATCCTTTGATATAGATGACTTGCCCCATGGACCACTCTTGAAACTTGTTGTGCAATTAAATCCTTTTGTGACTCCATAGCCCAATAGATTGATACTGTCTCTTACCTATCCTATCAGCTGAACCTTTCTTTCAACTCATTCACACCTTCACCCTTCAAAAATACTTTTTTTATTTTGATTATATCCTACCGAACCAAAAACAAACAAACCCCTTGTACTTCATAACTAGCCTAATATCATATCATAAGCCTTAATAGAATATCTTTTGAAAACACTTATATAGAGAGATCCCTCTCTGAATCTAGGAGGGCTAGATCCTAGGATTCCAAAGTGGTTCTGATGTAGGCCATGCAACATTTGTTCTTTCCAATATTGCAAACTACGGGAGAACCTAACAGCTGTTCTACATGAGGCGGGGGAGGTGTACCGATGCCCACCGAGACAAAGTACAAAGAATAATGCGTCTAGTAAACAAGGGATTGAATTATATAGTACATGCTAGCATAAACATGAACCAAATAAAAACATGATAATGGATCCCATATACATACTGTGCCTGGGATAACAGCCATGACTTATACAATAATATCTGAGTACATGAGATATAAGTACAACCAAAGAGGCCATGTAAAACAGGAGAGGGATCTGAAAATCTGAGTGATACATGTAAAATAAAGAGGATTTGCAAGAAGCTGATGCCGACGCCATCAAATATATGGAGCTACATCCAAGGCTATAATAGAGAGGTTTGAAACATCTTACACATACCTGGGAATCACCAGTACAATCTACTGCATCACTGAACCATCGAGTATATGGATCTCGATCATACTGTATGGAGCTGGAGCTAAGAAAAAATCAATTCAAAGGGAAATAATGTTTCCATTTGCCTGATGTTACACCATTTTTTGGTCATCTAACTTATTATCATTAGATGGAGTTAGTATATTATGTACATCAGCTTTATACCATAAAACCGCCACTATGTTAATTTAATAAACAGGAAACCCCAAAAGGAAATATTAAACAAACCTATATTTGTTTGATTTTCCTCATTGAATAATTAATTAAACCATAATTTAATTATTATTCCTAGTCATGTTTAACCCAAAACAAAGAAATTAATTAGATAAACCTTTATTTATCTTATTATTTTCTAGGAATAATTATTTAAATTTTATTTAGATAATATTCCTTGTTAAATATGACCAAATCACCCACAAATAATTAAATAAATCATTATTTATTTGATTATCTTCCAACCACTTCCTTAAAAAGATAAATAAATCATTTATTTATTTATTTTTGACTAATCAAGGGATTTGACCCAAGTCAAAAACCCTTTCCTCCAACAAATATAATAAAGTATTCCATAAAAGGTGGATCTAGATTTGGTTAAAATTATTTTAATCATGCACCAAGATCTAGAATGACCTAAGACGGTTATAAATTGTGAGGGTTTTCTTCAGCATTCTTCAATTAGTTGCCTATTCACTCACTGATCTGAGTATTAATTGCCCATTTCATTATTTCATTTATTATTTATTTTCAGATTGGTTTTTCTATATCATAAGAGAGAAAGTTTAGATTCAAAAATGGTGACTATAAAGAATCTATCCCATTGGAGGAGTATTAGATATTGTCTTCTTCATTTCCCAGTGCCTCGGGTATTATAAATTTTCAAAAATCGCAGTTCTGTCTCATCATGGATGCATGGAGAAAACCCTTTATTTTACTGCTTAATGTCTTTCCATACATAGATCTGGTATTTTGCAGCTATTTTCTTGTCTAACTAATTGCAGATCTGAAGATATTGGCAGCCACTTTTTTTGTTAGGGCTATTAGTTATGCGTAGCTAAAGTGGTCCTAACAACAAAAGTGGCTGCCAATATCTTCAGATCTGCAATTAGTTAGACAAGAAAATAGCTGCAAAATACCAAATCTATGTATGGAAAGACATTAAGCAGTAAAATAAAGGGTTTGCTCCATGCATCCAACAGACAAGACAAGAACACGATTTTTTGAAAGAATTTTATATTACAGGGCACCTGGGAGGAAAACAAGAAGGTGTATCCAGCTCTCCTCAATGGGATGGGTTCTTTGTAATCCTCAGCACTTCAGATCTAAGCTTTCTCTCTCTTGTAGGTGTAGAAAGCCCAATGCAGAAAATAGAGCTCAATGGGAGCAAATGGTGAAAAATGGGACCAAGTGTATAGATCCAGAGTGATCTAGTAGGCAACAAAAGGTGAAGAATGATGGGGAAAACCCTCCTATTTATAACAAAATATTGGGTCATTCTAGATCTTGGTGTATGATTAAAATAATGTTAACCAAATCTAGATTCACCTTTTATGGAATACTTTATTATATTTGTTGGAGGGAAAGGGTCTTTGACTTGGGTCAAATCCCTTGATTAGTCAAAAATAAATAAATAAATGATTTATTTATCTTTTTAAGGAAGTGGTTGGAAGATAATCAAATAAATAACGATTTATTTAATTATTTGTGGGTGATTTGGTCATATTTAACAAGGAATATTATCTAAATAAGATTTAAATAATTATTCCTAGAAATTAATAAGATAAATAAAGGTTTATCTAATTAATTTCTTTGATTTTGGGTTAAACATGACTGGGAATAATAATTAAATTATGGTTTAATTAATTATTCCGTGAGGAAAATCAAACAAATATGGGTTTGTTTAATATTTCCTTTTGGGGTTTCCTGTTTTAACATACTGAAAGCGGTTTTACTTAGGGTAAAACTGGTCTTACATGGTGTACTTGGGTCCATCTAATGATAATAAGTTAGATGACCAAAAAATGGTGTAACACCTGATCTGAGGTACTAGAAAAGAATGGAATCTGGAACCAAGGTACACAACCCTCTAGACCTGTCTTCTGGAGTGAATGATCTGATGTTGACAAAATGAGGTTCGTCATAGGTGAGGTAATAAAGGTTCCTCAACTAAGGCATGTGAGATAATGGTAGAGCGACTGATAGACTGACACGAGGGATGATGGTGGAATGAGGGTACTGAGTAGCAAGCTGACTACTTCCCTTGTTAGAGCATGAAGGGTATGGTTGACTTGGTAGCAACTGACACAACATCAAAAGGGATAGTGGAAAATGTGAATGAAGGCCAAAATGTGCGACATGAGAGAGGAACCAAGCAATGAAGGATGGAGAACTATAGTGGGATACAAAGGGACCGGGGATAGGCTCCATGGATGTGATGATGACTCAACTTGGATGCTCTAAACAAGGGCGACTCGATGATGCTACCACATAGAAAAGGCCTAGTGGGGTCCATAAAAACATGAGTACAAGATGGTTACTCATGATGAAAATCGACATGAGCATGGACAAGTATGAAGGAAAAGTGGTGCCCCAAGTACAAATGTTGTGAGTGAAGAAATTTTATTTTGAGGAGTATTTAAGTGACCCTTCTTGGAAAAAAATTATTCTGGTAAAGTATCAAATCACAAAAACTAAAGGATACCCATTTGAGAGCTTGGTGAGAGCTCTCCAACAGTATGGACGGTTTGTCAAACTAAGCTACGGTTTGGACGTAGTGGGCGAAAGAAAAATCTAGGGTTTCTCTTTTAATAAGGCATTTTCCCTCCAAATTCACTCATTTGCAAGTGTAGCTGTGGTGAATGTAAAGAGAAGAGAAGGTCCTAAATCTTGCAGTGATAGTAGCGTACAAACCGACCATTGGAATCGAGATTCGTCAGTTGCAGGTAAGAGGCCTAACCCTACTCTTTCATTTCAGTGTATTGAAAGTTTAGTTTAGGTTCCTAGAGCTCAGGAATAGATCCCTGCTCCTCTTTACGGTCGAGTCACACTTTTTGGGGTAATATCTGCGATCTGAGTAGCAAGTTTTTGGCAGAAAAATATGACCTGTCCTAGGATTTTTCCTGAAAACTATGACCTGACAGAGAGGGGTATTTCAATGTTGTTTCTTTGCTAAGAGCTAGGTTTTTATGTTTGAATGCATTATTTCCTTTTTGTACACTAAAAGGTATGATGGTTTTGTGCAGATATGCCAGAATTGAGGATCAACTGGAGAGAAAGGGACCTGTACACATTATGGTCGGAGATCCAAGGGGATCATGGTGTTTGCAGTGCATTGGCCAAGTTTGGGGTCCTGAAGTTTACGGAGAAGCCTTTCATGAGAGCTGGAGAGCCCTTGTTGGCTCGGATTGTCAGTTATTTGGATCCAGAACATGAGGTCTTTATAGTGTAGGGGCACTGGATCGAGTTGACGGTCCAAGATATATATTTTCTGACTGGTCTCCCACCACTTGGGATGGTGGGGAATATGCAACTAGTGTTACCGTGAGGGCAGAATATCATGGAGTTTGTAGAGCGCCATTTCTGACCAGGTTTCCATGTCAAGGGGACACAGATAGCGATCGGTGATCTAGAGAGGTTAGAGACCTGTGCGGTGGCCACAACAGCTTTGTAGATCCTGGGCCACCAGACACTCCACCACATCACTAGGGGCTAGATGATGCTTGTTGAGAGTGTGTTGAGTGGGACCTACTATGGGTGGGCCCAAATGATGTTGTCATCATTGAAACGATAGTTGTCGCTATGCAAGTGGCAAGTGAACCATGACTATGAATATGGCACATTGTTGTGCTCGCTCTTCTTTTAGAATATTCTGACACTTCAACCTCGCATACAAATCGAATATGGGGGCCAAAGAGAGCCCAGGAGGAGGGCCTCTCAACAACTAGTTTATGGGTGGGAAAAAATCTAGTCAAAGAACACCAAAAAATCCAATGGTTCTAAAGGTCAGATCTGCTGGAAATAGGTGCAAAAAATAACAAAGAACTAGAGGGAAAAGTGTTGTAAATGAGGTGGTGAAAGGCTACAACCTGGAGGGAAACAGAGGAGACCCTAGAGGAAGACCCAAACAAAACTAAAAGGAGGTGTTTTGGATGGATGAATAACCAATCTTAAAGGGATCTAAAGGGAAGGGATCAGATTTGAAAAATTTCTGAACACACTAAAATTTTAGACGACCTGCTGTAGCTAAAACTCCTCCTTGAAAGGTGGAGGGTACTGAAGCCCTAGGGGGCTAGGTTCCCACTTTGATGAGTAAAATAGAGCAAGTATAGGTCCAAAAAATGCATAGAAAGATGTTAGACAACCTTGAAAAAGGCCCAGACAAACCCAGAAAAATCTCAAAAACATTCCCACAAAAAGTTCAGGTCGCAGGTTAGGGGCACTTTTATGCACCCTGAAGCTCCAGGTTGAGGGTTTGGGCCCAAAATGTACAACTTTCACTTCTGGCACTCTTGGGAGTAGGTTTCAGAAAAAAAATTTGTCTCAGCTGCGACTGATTCTTGTCACCTGTGCAATAGGTCTGAAAACACACGAAAGTTAGAACTTTTAATGTTTTAGGGTTTTATGGGTTAAAAGCAACATCAAGAAAAGAAAAAAAAGAAGTTGAAGAAAATTCCTAGGGTTTAAAGTAGCTGGTCATGTAGGGATCCGAAAAACAACAGAGGTCGTAACCGTAAAACCTTGATGGAGTTGCCAGTTGTTAGTATGAATTCTAATCACAAGCATACGAAAAAAGCTCACTTTAGCTGTGCATAACAGACAACCCTAACATCAAATATGGCTACCAATTTCTTTAGATCTACAGTTAGTTGACCAAGTTTAATGCTACAAAATCTAGATATATGCAGTAAAATTCATTAAGCAGTAAATAAAAGTAAAAGTTTCTGCATGCATCCAATAGACAAGAAAATAATATTTTTAAAGAATTTTTGTATTTTTTGAGACCTGAGAAGGGAACATAGAAATATGTTACCAGTCTCCCTCAATGGGATGGGTTCTTGTAAGTCCTTAGCAATTTAGATCTAAGATCTCTCTCTCTTGGTGGTGTAGAAAACCCAGACAAAAATGGAACTCAAAGGGAGCTCACAAGAAAAATGGTAGCAAAAGATGACAATGATGGAGGATCAAAGTCAGACAAAAAGTATAGATCCAGAGTGATCTTTAGGCAACAAAAGGTAGTGAGTAAATGGAAAAACCGTTCTATTTATAAAAAAATATTGAGTTAGTCTAGATATTGGTGCATAATTAAAATATTATTAACCAAATCTAGATCCAACTTTTATGAAATATTTTATTATATTTTTTGGAGGGAAAAATAATTTGAATTTGGTCAAATCGCTTTACTTGTAAATAATAAATAAATAAATGATTTATTTATTATTTTAAGGATGTGGTTGAGTAATAATTAAATAAATAGTGATTTATTCAATTATTTATAAATGATTTAGTCAAATTTAACAAGGAAAATGATTTAAATACGGTTTAAATAATTATTCCTAGAAAATAATAAAATAAATAGTGATTTATCTAATTAATTTTCCTATTTTGGGTTAAATATGACCAGGAATATTAATTAAACTGTTGTTTAACTAATTATTCCTTGAGGTAAATCAATCAAATATGGATTTGTTCAATATTTCCTCATGGGGTTTCCAATTTAGATCATAACCAACTTAATAAATATTGATTACTAAGTTATTTTTCATAGTGAAAGAAATTTTACATAGGGTAAAATTGGTCTTACCTGGTGTACTTTGGTCCATCTTATAATAACAGGTTAGATGACCAAAAAATGGTGTAACATGGCTATTGTGTAGAGGGGGAGGTGAGGCAGTCAGACAGGTGTTTCGACCGAAGTTTTTCGCTCATTGGGATCAGATGCCACTGTACATAGATGACTATCCCTATAGTGGGATGAGTTATCGTGGGGACCCAGACTTGCCACTGCCGCTTGGTCGAGTATGGGAGCCCGATGGTAAGTGACAAGTTGCTAATATTTTATGGGCATTTTAAATTTTTATAATATTGTGTATGGTACTAATTCATTCACTTTTGGTATGCATATATAGCACCAGTAAAACTAGTCGGGTATATGGGACAACCTACAGTATCAGGAGGTGCAGGACCTAGTGGATTGACAACACCACAAAATGAGGCTGCAATGGCCCTCCTAGAGGACATCCATCATAGATGTGAGAGGCTTCTGATCAATTTTTCAGAGCGCGACTAGCAAGACTTGGATGACCAGTACATAGAGCCATGTATTGGTCTACCCTCGGAGTGGCGAGCGGTCATGCGGCGCATGGCGACGGCTGTATAGGGGATGCATGATCTACAAGCTGTAGGAGAAGAGCCATTGGCTTAGAATCCTCTAGATAGTGATTAGGTGTAGGGGCATGTGATGCCCCCAATTTTTAGTTTTTGTAACATGCTATAGGCATGTCATATGTATCAGAGTTAATGGACTCCAAAACATTTTATACAACACATATAATAGATATGCATCATTTTGATGGCTTTATGTTATTTCCTTGTGTTAAATGCATGTGCTAAGTGCCAATATAGAATATTGTTTGCAATTCTATGTATATAGTGATTTTGTTCTGTAGGTACATGATTGAATGTAATGACTTCAAATTTATGCATCAAAAACTTCACTTGTAAATATCTTCTAAAAAGGATAGAATTATGCACATGATAGACACCATTAAATTGCATGAAAAGAATTAGGGAATCTAAATGAACATGAAGGTGGAGGATGCGATGGGAAAGGGAATCGGATAATAAAACTTGCATTGCATCATATTAGGTCTGGTTATTGGTGGCAGTACCAATGCATACACTGTTCGAGAGAACAAGCGAATCTAAGGGGGTAAAAAGGGCACAACTTGCCGAGGCTAGATTCTAGGAGTAGCGAATTGCACCATCGACGTAACCGATATAAGGTGTGGACTGGGGTTCCATATGAAAGGCGTCACAAGAAAACAAATGATAGGATAGTGAACAATTCCAACAACCCGAAAGCAAGGTAGAGATAAAAAAAACACTGCTAGAGGGAGTGCTCTGGGTAGGATGTCTACCACCCACACACCGACGGGTAGGTGGTGTGTGGGAGTTTCCTTGGGGGCTGCTTGTGTTTAGGTCACAAAATTCACCATAGACACGGATGGTTCCATTTTTCTTATGAGTAGGGAAGATGAATTCAGGGGTGGAAAAGGCTTCCATGATGTCATCATCACAGTAGAAGATGGGGTGGCTAGAGGAAGAGAGACCACATGATGCGGTGAAGCTAACTGACTCATCATCATGAGAAGAAAGGTTCACATGCACATCTTCACAGGGGGGGTGACGAAAGAATGAGAAGATAAGGGATCCACTGATGTTGAGACCAGGGTGATTGCTGAAGGGAGGTCGACCGAAACAAAAGGGGAAGTCTCAGAGGGAGATTCCACCATGGATCTCATGAATGATGATAGGTAGAGGATGGCGGTCGTAGGCTCTTTCATCTCTACATAAAGAGGGGGAATGTCAATGGGAGTGGGTAAATCCTCATGTTGGCATGAAGCATTCTGTGCAAGGACGAGAGAGACAGACTGGATCTGTTCAATCTCGTACTCCCAAACTACCTCCAAAGAGGTGCAAAAATGCATGAGGCAAGGACAATGGTGGGTATAACGGCCATGGAGATCACAAAAAGCACAAGGTTGGTTAGTGTGAATAGTGTTAGGGTAATTTCTTGCAATCAAGGAAGAAACAAAGGCTTCAGTGACCACAGACTTAGGAAACTTAACATTGATCATGGGCTTGATACGAGGTAATTCAGGACAATGATGGATGGCATGACTGAATACATCACACAAAGCACATGAGGGGATATGCTTTGGAGGGTAAGGAGGAGTAGGGTTTGTTGAGGCAACCTTGTCTTTAGGTGCCTTCTAGCAAGCTTTTCCCCCTTCACCAAAAGTTGTCACAACAAGAGTAGGTTCCTGTTGAGGTGGCTAAGGCATGGTAGCAAAGGGAGGGGTCATGGGAACTAGTTGAACCGGGGTCAAACCAGATAAGGTTTGGGCTGACCAGGTGGGATAGTGGCTGGGGGATTAATGAATCATACTGGGATCCCTAGATTCAGGTTAAGAAGGGATAAGGTAGCCATAATAGGTACCGAAAATACTCCAAGAGGGGGAGCTAGGAACGGTATCTGACTGGAGAGGTAATGGCCAGGAGGGACAGCTCCGAGATGGTTGAGGCTAGGAGGAACTATGCCAGGAGGGTAGAGAGGATCATGGATACAAACTACAGATGAGGGGCCTTTAGGAGGGGGTCTTGAAGGCCGGGTCGAAGTGCTAGGAGCAAGATGCAGAGGGCGGGGTTGTTGACTAGTCAAAGCAGGTTACTTGAGGGAATCCCGAGACGATTGCATCATGCAAATGTTCAACGAGATGGGATCAGAGACAGGAGGAGGAAGACTAGGGAAAGAACCAAGCAAAGAAGAGTCTTTGTAGACTTCAGGTGAGACATTGGTCAAAGGTTCGACTATTTTCTTGTTGGCCACCGAAGAGATGACAGACTCAAGGGAGGTCTCAGACTTCAGTTCGTAATATGTCAACTGCTCTATGGTGACTATTTTTCTGTTATGAGGAAATGAAATCTTACGGTGAACCACAGATGGGAAAATAGACATCACATAAGTGTAGTTATGACCCAATGGAATGTTGTAATCTAAGGGGGCATTGATGACTTCTATGTCAACACAAATAGTCTTGCCCGCAAGAGTAATAGGAAAATTGCAGAACAGGCCAATGGGCTAGGAAGAGTGGCTATCCGACACTCATAGGGTGATAGTGGAAGGGGCCAAATCTAGAGATCTGAGTTTCTTCCAAAATGAAGCGGACATCACACAGGTGGATGCCTCGTCATCAATGATAAAACGGGAGACATTGGCATTGCGGATCTTGACGGGGATTTGGAAGGCAATAGAAGCAGGAAGGGGAGGATGTTCTAACCATTCAACATCAAAGACAATCAATAAATCATTTGAAGGATCCACAGCCCCCATGGCAGTTAGTAGATCTTTTCATTTTGAAGGGCACGACTGGAGGAGTTCCTGCATTGAAATGGCTGTAGGAGATTGCGCCAAATTATCTACTATACTATACAAATGAGAAACTTTTCTAGAAGTAGCGTTTCAGTGTAATGGTCCCTTGGGGATCTATAAAGTACCATTATTTGTTGAAAGAGGCTATGTGGAACCTAAAGAAGGGGGCTCGAGGGCAGACGTAGTGGGAGGCTTGTTGTACTGACGAGACCGAGTCTGAAGTTTGAGGTCAAAGATAATCGGTTGGTCAGATTTTATCATGAAAATCTAGTAATTATAGGTACCAGATGGAGGAGGTTGAGTGGCCGCTTGACCTTCAGGTGTTTGCGTAGCCAAAAATCCTTGCTGAGGGAAAGGATTGGTAAACACAACCGGCTGGCTAGGTGCAACATTGGGAGGAACCGAAAGGGAGGCTTGTTGTCCACACGATGCTGCTTGAGTTTCCCACATCTGATGCATCTGAGGTAAATGAGGACAATCATGGGTGTAGTTACCATAGACACTGCAAAAATAACAAGGCTTCCTCATGCAAACATGCATGTCTCTCTTGGGTTGAGTGCCCTGTTTCTCAGTAGCAGTGTTAGGTGCATTCCCTCGGGGATTAGAAACTGGATTACCTCAGGCAGATTGATTTTCAGTGCCTTTCCTCTTCTTTCTGGAAGTAGGAGGATTATTCACACCCTGCTGTGAATACACCTTCCCCTAGGGGGGTGGTGGCTACTATTGCGAGGTTTGAGAAGGAAAGGGAGGCATGGGTGCTAATGATGGAGGAGTTGGAGCACCAGACTGTAGACACAGATAATAAGGAGGTTGGGAAACATAGTGGTAAACAAGTTGGGAAAAAGAAGGAGGCATACCATATCCTGGATAGATGCTACTGGGAGGGGAAAAGTTTTGGAGGATCTGGCCCCTCCCTCAGGGAAACCATAACCCATGGGAGGATGAGTGTATGGATGAGAAAGGGCTCCAATGACACCATCGCTGGCACGGGATGTCCCCGATGCATTGGCACCACCAGGTCTAGAGAGGTCAGGTAAAACGATATAAGCATAAAAAGACTGTGCGTAGATTAGGTCATATTTTAATGCAATCTGGAGAGCATCTTATTCAGTTTGAGGGAAATGAGATGCGACATATTTTCCAATAGCAAGAAAAATGGATCTGAGAAACTAGCCCATGTAGACACAATCTTCGAAGGTAGGGGCTCGACATAGGCTCTTTATTATCCACCATTCCTAGACATGATCGGATAGGTGGGTTGTAGACGATTGACGGAAAGAGGTCAATAGTTTGGTACCGGTGTCATAATGAAGGGGAAGCTCGAAGTAAGACAAAATATATTGGGAAAGGGTCGAAAAAGTAGTATGAGAGGAGGAGGCTTGGCCAACATACCTCTTAGAAGCTTCTCCAGTAAGCGTACGTTGGAACAACTGAAGACAGATAGAGTCATCGGTGATGGAGTTAGACAAACACCACATGTGGAAATATCGAACATGGTTTGTAGGATCTTCTCGAGCAAGACCTTCAAACTGGGGGATGTCAAAAGGGAGCTTGGTTCGCATAGCAAGCCAACTGGGGTCATGGTGTATGGGGTCATTGATGAACTAGTTCAAATCAGGAAGGCTGAGGCCTGCCATATAAGGAAGCAAGGGAGTAGCTGGGATAGTTCTTGTTGCGGTCACACTAGTAGTATTCCTAGCATTAGGGTCGGGACTACCACCAACATTAGGTCCTAAACCAGACATGTTGAAGGAGACAGGGGGAGAGCTAGGGATAGAACCAGAAGGTGAACCCAATGAACCAGAAGCGGAGTCGTAATGGGAGCTCGGTGGAGGACTAACTCAAATGCTACGCGAAGGAGTAAGTCTTCCTAGTGGAAACTGAGGATGAAGGCCAAGAATTCTCTGGGTTAAACGCCTTGGGGGCGCAATGATGGAAGAAGAAACATGGATCGAAAAAGGAAGAGAGACAAAAAAGTGTAAGGAGGTGCAGGATCAAATGGTTACAATGCCGAAACAAGGGAAAAGAGGTACGATATCAAATAATTACAATGTTATAGTATTTTCCTGGCAGTGTAAACCAGGTGCTCTTCACTTAGGGTGTGTGTGTTAAGTGTGTTAATTTTAATTTTTAAACCTAGAGGTGTGTAGAGAAAAAGAAAAAAGTTTGTTGTATAGCTGTAAATAAATCTGCGAATAACAGTTAAGTAAACTGAATATAACAAAAAATAAACAGCTAAAGATGCATCAATCTAAACCCAAGGAGGCAGGCTTCTCAACAACTAGTCTGTGGGTGGGCAAAAATCTAGTCAAAATACACCAAAATAGCCAATGGATCTAAAGTTAGGGGGGACAATGATCTAAAGGATAGATATATTGTAAATAGGTGCAGAGAACAACCAAAAACAAGAGGGAAAAGTGTTGCAAATGAGGTGGCGAAAGGCTACAACCTGAAGGGAAATGGAGGGGACACTAGAGGAGGTCCAAAAAAAACTGAAAAGAGGTGTTTTGGATGGATGAATAACCAATCTAAAAAGGATCTGAAGGTATAGGGTCAGATCTGAAAAATGGCTAAACACATTGAAATTTTAGATGATCTGCTTCAACTAAACTCCTCCTAGAAAGGTGGAAGTGTACTGAAGCCCTAGGGGGCTACGTTCCCACATAGACGAGTAAGAAATAGCAATTATAGGTCCCAAACGGGCAGATATGAAGGTCAAACAACCCTGAAAAGTAGCCTAGACAAACCCAGAAAAATCTCACCAAAATTCCCTCAAAAAATACAGGTCACAGTTTCTGACCTATTTTCCATAGAGGTCGCAGGTTTTAGGCAGTTTTTTGCATCCTGAAGGTTGAGGTTGTAGGTTTTGGCCCAAAAAGTGCAACCTGCACTTCCGACACTCTCAGGAGCAGGTTTCAGAAAAAAGTGCCGTCTGAGCTGCGGTTGATGCCTGTCACCCGCACAATAGGTCTGGAAACACACAAAAGTTAGAATTTTTAATGTTTTAGGGTTTTATAGGTTAAAAACAACATCAAGAAAATAAAAACAAGAATTTGAAGAAAAATCCTAGGGTTTGAAGTAGTTGGTCATGCAAGGATCTGAAAAATGATAGAGGTCATAATCATAAACCCTTGTGGAGTCGCCAGTTGTTAGGATGAATTCTAATCGCAAGCGTACGATAAAATATTACTTTAGCTATGCATAACAAACATCCCTAACATCAAATATGGCTACCAATTTCTTTAAATCTATAGTTAGTTGACCAAGGAAAATGCTACAAAATCCAAATCTATGCAATTAAAGACATCAAGTAGTAAATAAGAGCTAGAGTTGCTCATGCATCCAATAAAGAAGACAAGAATGTTTTTAAAGAATCTTTGTATTTATGACACCTGGGAAGGGAACATAGAAAGATGTTACTAGTCCCCCTCAATGGAATGGGTTCTTGTATTTCCACAGTGCTTCAGATCTAAGATCTCTCTATCTTGATGGTGTAGAAAACCCAAAAAACATGTAACTAAAAGAGAGATCACAAGCAAAAAGATAGAAAAATATGACAATGATGGAGGATCAAAGTCAGACTAAAAGTATAGATCTAGAGTGATCTTTAGGCAACAAAAGGTAGTGAGTGAATGGAAAAACCCTTCTATTTATAATAAAATATTGAGTTAGTCTAGATATTGGTGCATAATTAAAATATTATTAACCAAATCTAAATCCAACTTTTATGGAATATTTTATTATATTTGTTGGAGGAAAAAAGAATTTGAATTTGGTCGAATCCCTTTATTTGTAAATAATAAATAAATAAATGATTTATTTATTATTTTAAGGATGTGGTTGAGTAATAATTAGGTAAATAGTGATTTATTCAATTATTTATAAATGATTTAGTCAAATTTAACAAGGAAATTATTATTTAAATAATGTTTAAATAATTATTCCTAGAAAATAATAATATAAGTAATGATTTATCTCATTAATTTTCCCGTTTTGGTTTAAATATGACCGGGAATATTAATTAAACTACTATTTAACTAATTATTCCTTGAGGAAAATAAAAAAAAAATGTGATTTATTCAATATTTCCTCATGGGGTTTCATGTTTACACCATACAAGACTTAATAAATTATGGATTACTAAGTTATTTTTCATAGTGAAAGCAATTTTACTTAAGGTAAAATTAGTGTTACATGGTGTACTTTGGTCCATATAATAGTAACAGGTTAGATGACCAAAAATTGTTGTAACACCTTCTATTCCATGCTGATATGACCGAGGCCCTCGAAGCCTTCTCTGATTTATGAAATAGAGTTGCTGTAGTACTCCTTCCCACCTTGATATACAAATTTGAGCGTAGGTAAGGAGGGACGTGTATCTCTAGCATGATTCTCTTCACATACTAAGCAAACATCTATGACATTTAGTTGACATTCATTTCGAGGGTGTTTTCTAGTACATCTTGGGAAAAAGATAGCCAAGGCCCTCTTTGATTCCACTTGCTTCCTCTTGATTTGCATTGTGTTCATTTTCAAACCAAAGGTGTCCAAAATATCACTTTTGATGTCATCCAACATATTTCCAATCTTATGCTTGATGTAGGTGAAAGAGGAAGGGGTGTTGGTCATGCTTTATCTAGCTCTACCTTTCTTCCTAGATATCCTAGAGTGGTTTCTAAAAACAAATTTGATGTCCTCGTAAGGCAGGTGGCAGATGTATCCTCTAGATATCATATTAAGGGTTTCTATCACCTATTCCATGATCCCTCTGAGAAGTACAAATTTGAGTGATCTTGGATCAAGGGTGTAGCTGTATATTTTATAGTTAAGCTGGAATATTTATTCCTAATGTTCTAGGGATTCATCAGGTCCCAAAGTCATCCTAAATATCTCCTCTTTGGTTTGTTAGGATCTGCATTAGTATCTATATTTGTTGTTGAAGGACTCTTGCATCGATGCCCTGGTAGTGTTGTTATCCCCAAGAAAACCCATGAACTAGTGTAAGGTCGCATCCTTGAGGGTGGGTGGGTATAGTTTTGTGTTCTAGCCATTTGAGGCATAGTGATAGGTCCTGTATACAATAGAAAAAACAAACATGAAAGTGCTAGGATCCTCAAAAGTAAGGCCATGGAAATTTCGAAGGGTTGAGGGAATGATGTTCTTCATTCTAGTTGTTGGAATTATGATTTGATGTGTTGTCCTTAATGGAAACCTAATTGATGAGTTTCCTTTTAATAGGAACCTAATTTTTGAAGATGTAAACTTGATGTATCTATAGGATAGTTCAGATGTGAAAGAGAAATTAATACCAGCCAGTGATAAAGGATCGATGAAGGTAAAGTTTCAGGAAGTATATGCAGGCTTGATGAAGGGAATCCACATATATGTAGGCGTATACACAGGTTCAATTCATGTATATATGTAGTATTTATTAAGGGAAGCCACGTATGCGTAGGTGTATATGCAGGTTCAATGAATCCAAGTCATGTATATATGTATAAGTAGTGTATACATAGGTTTGGTGAAGAAAAGTCACGTATACATACGGGTACAAGGAAGAAAAGTTGCATATGTGTTGGTGCACTAATTCTAACAATAACAAGGGTCTTTACCATGATATTAGCACACAATATTTATTTTAGTGATGACTATTTGATCTTGTCCAAGAATACAGTCAGCACTTGTGTGGTTTTCGCTCATGGTATTGGCTAAGGCTCAAACTATATAAGGAGGTGAAGGTCAAAGTGCTATGTGTGCATGAGTAGGGGTATTGAACGAATACTTGAATATGAAGTATATTTCTATGGAATGGGCTATAGTTGATTGATATATTTGAAATAAGGATGCGCTCATGAATACAATGATGGATCAGGATCTCTAGACTTGAAATGACTATGCATTTTCAAGATATGTTTATGAGATGTTTATATCTATGGTCTAATCCATTTTTGTTACAATGAAGGGTATAATGTGAGTAGGTTTGAGTTTTTTGAAGTATTACGCAGTCCTAAATTATTTAGAGACATATATGCAGGTTCGAAATGAGGAAGGTGTGTATACACACAGGTTTGGTTCTGTAGAGGCGTGTATATATTCAGTAAAAATATTGAGTTGTATACACGAGATGGTTTTGGGATAAGAGCGTACATACGTGAATAATTATACTGGAAGGCACATATGAAATATGGGGTTTCGCTAAGGAATGCTGAAGAAAATGTTTGATTAGTTTTGTTGTGTTTCTGTTGTCTGTTAGTGATGTGTTCGTGTTGATCTGGGTTTAGTGTCAATGTATGAAGTAGATCTGTTTGAATGATGAAGTCGCAATTAGTTGCATGTCAATTTTTTGAAAGTATACTTGATGTTGCTAACTGTATGAGGGTTCAAAGATCCGTAACCTATCAGAATATTTCAGAGTGTCTCTATCCAATTCTATGAATGATTCATATTAACAATTTTCAGAACTTAGTATATTTAGTTATGTACGTAGGTTGTTCTACATAAAAGCGCATATACACATGGGTTGCGTTAAGTGAAGTAGCGTATACATGTTTTTGTATGAATGATTAGGGTTGCAATTTTTTCATGTGTTTATGCAGTAGTCTAGTTTTAGTTTTGATATTCTGGTTACAGTGATCTCACTGTTCTGTATGAATTGAGTTGGTGATTGGTTAAGTGATTGTTTTCTTCAGTGTTTGGTTCAGTAATCCAGTGATTGGTGATTTTTTGGTTCAATGGTTGTTTTCAATAATTGGTTGAATTTTTTGGGTACAGTAATAGGTTTCAATTTTCATATTTGGGCTTAAATGAGTTAGTGGGTATAGTCTGAAAATATGATGAAAAGAGGCCTACAAGTTGTGATGTATTGAAGCCGGTGGATCCAATGTGAAAATTTATGAAATGTGGTTCACGGTGGTGCTGAGGGTTGGATCCATCAGTGAGGAAGTCGAAGTTTCATGCCAATAGGAGTTGGTGACAAGATCATGGGGTTTTGAATCCCTTCCAGTTATGGCTGGTAAACATGAGAAGGGGGTCGCAGTTCCCTTCCAGTGGTGGTTGGTAAACAAGATTAGGTTATTGGAGCTCCCTTCCTTTATCAGCTAGAGAATGAATGAAGGTTTCAGCCTTATGCAGGTGGGTTCCCGAGTGCTGGTATGATTCGACGCCAATACAAGATTGTAAGTAGTTTTCTATATAATAAATATTGAAGACAAAGATGACAAAAATGGTGTTTTTATCCCATATTGGGTTTCCACCTAGAATCCTAGTGTTCATGTGTGTTTCTCATGTGTGATGGCTTATTCTTTTCTTATTGCAAAAGTTTTTGTTAGGTCCTTCTGTTAATAGTATAGTCCCTTATTGTTGTTAGTGTAACCCCCTTATTGTTATTTTTGTACCCCTGTAACCCCCATATTGTTATTATTGTGCCCTTACATTATTATTGTTAGGTCGGCTAGGATTACATTGCAGCCCCGCTAGGATTACATTGTGGCCCAATGGACTCCTATATATAGAAAGGAGGTTTTGTCATTTGTATCATCCAAGAATTTTTCATTTATGTAATGTATTGGAGGCTTCCCCCTTGAAGTGAAATATTTCTAAGGCGTTGATCTCTCTTTTATTTTATTTTTGGAGCTGGTTTCATAACATTTGGTATCAGAGCTTTGGATTCTAGGGTTTTGATGCTCCAAATAGGGCATCGTGGAATTTTCACTATAAATTTTTTTCCACAAAGGTTCAGAAGCTGAAATGTTTAGAGAGCAAAGCATAAATCCTGAGGAACTTCATGGAAAATTTCAAATCTTATTTCGCAAAATTTTCGGAGATATGATCTGTGTAAGTTAGGGGTTTTTGAAGTCTCCTGAATTTAACCTAAACATGTAATCATGGAATTTTCATTATAACTTTTTCTCTACGAGGGAGAAGAAGCTAAAATTTTCACAGAGAAAATATGCAATCCTGAGGAATTATGTGGAAAATGTTTAGAGCTTGATTCATAATATTTTCAGAGATATGGTCTGTGGAAGTTAGGGAGTTTTCAGGCTCCCAAATTTCATCTCAAAGCGGTGATAGTGGGAAAATCATCATAACTCTCTCTTTGAGAATTGGATTGGAATTCTTTAAAAAGTGGCCACAATTTCACGGACTGTAGCTTCTTCTGTATCAATTTTAGAGCTGAAGGAGCTAATAGTGACATGTGGTAAGTCATACAAGTTTGCTCTACTGAATTAGCCCATAATTAGGTCATCGTAGGAGATTGGGCATAACTTTGTCTTCAAGAATCCAAATCAGGTTAGACCCATGGCATTTGAAATAAGATTTAGAGGGCTACGTTAGGGTCAAATTTCAGATATTGAAGATACGAAATCACAAATATAATTCAGTTTCAATATCGAGCTCCTCAAAATCAAGAAAAGGTGTGTATTTGTTTTTCAAATTGCATAAGTCTTGTTTGAAAAATCAGTTTTAAGTGATTCCAAAATCCTATTGAGCATAGATATCAATATTGGGTTCTAAAATTCCTCCTAAGAAGAATTAAACACCCATTGAGCCCTCAAATTACTCTATTATGACTCATGAAGATGAACAATTGCAACATGATCTATCAAAATTACAAGAGCAAGTGCACCAAATTTCGCTCTCGCAAAGAGCAACAAAAAATGAAATGGATGTTTTGAAGAAAAGCATGGAAGCTAAGATGGATGGTTTGAAGAAAGGTGTGGAAGCTACGATGGATGGTTTGAAGAATGGTATGGAAGAAAAATAGATGGTATGGAAGAAAAAATGGAATGTTTGAAAAAAGACATGGAAGGTTTGAAGGAAGGTTTGTCAAAGTTGATACAATAAATGATTCCTAATGGGGATAAGATAGTAGAGGAAACTCATGATGAGAAAAAAATAAATGTAAATCGTGATTTTATAAACTCTATTGTTGGATTAAAGAACCACCATTTTCCAAATATGGATATGAGGAAGTTTCATGGCAAGGATCCCGTAACATGGATACTACATATGGAGCAATATTTTGATCTCAATAATGTGAAAAACACACAAAAGGTACGCATTAAAACTTTACATGTAGAAAAAAATACATTTGTATAGTATCAATGGCTTTGCTCCCATAAAAAAATTGTCACTTGTTCAATTTTTACAGAGGAAATGATAGCACATTATGCGGATAGAAAGAGCAACGCCTTCTTTAGCCAATTGATAGATCTCAAACAAAAGGGTTCAGTGGTGGAGCACATTTAGGACTTCCAAAAATTGAATATAAGGGTAACTCATATTCCAAAGGAACACATGATTGATGTCTTCATAGGGACTTTAAAAGATAACATTAAACATGAAGTTCACATTTGGGAACCTGATTCATTAGAGAAGGCATTCAGATTGGCAAGAAAAATTGAATGTAAAATTATGGCGACAAGGAAGCCTACCACTCACATCTATAAATATGGAAGTGTTTCTGCTCCTAGACTTTGACAACCGACAAGGTTGACACCACAAAAATTGGAAGAAAAAATAGAAAAAGGGATTTGCTACAGTTGTGATAGAAAATACACTAAAGGTCATAACTGTGTTGAGAAGAAATTATTTTACATAGATTGTGAAGAGGAGGAAGAAAATGAACAAGAAACTTTAAAAGAAGAGGATATACACCAAGAAGCAACCCTAGAAGAAGAAGAAACAAGTCTGACCATATCATGTAATGCATTGGCATGAATTACTACTCCTCAAACTCTCAAGATATAAGGACATATCAAGAAGAAAAAGTTAATAGTGTTGATTGATTTAGGTAGTACCCATAATTTTATTCATTATAAGGTAGGCAAGGAATTGATTTGTTTCCTATACCCAGCACCAGAATGTCAAGTGATGGTTGCAAATGTAGGAACTATAAATTTCTCTGGAAAATTCCATAATATCAAGCTAGCCATGGGGGAATATGTATTGAATAGTCCAATGCTTTCCATCCCAATGGGAGGTGCTAACATTGTGCTAGGAGTACAATGGTTACAATATTTGGGTACTGTAGCTTTTAATTTTCAAGAACTTTTCTTGAATTTTTTTTCGAAAGGAAAGGAAATAGAATTATGGGGTATTGCAGGGAATCCGGGAAAGATAATAAGCTCTAATGTCATAACAAAGCTTCTGAAGAAAGAAAAATGAGTCGTAACTGCACAATTATGCTCACTAGAAGTTCCAACATCAAAATCATCTATTTCTCTAGATCTCCAAAATGTCTTGGAAAATCATTCCAAGGTGTTTGATACTCCCAAAGGACTCCCACCTATTCGTGATCATGATCATGCTATTCATTTGATTCTAGGATGTGTTCCTCCAAAAATATAGCCTTACAGCTATCCTTATGTCCAAAAGAGTGAAATTAAACGTATGATGGCAGAAATGTTAGAGGCTGGTAGAATTCAACCAAGTCAAAGTTCTTTCTCTACTCCAGTAGTATTGGTGCACAAGAAGGATGGAACATGGCGCATGTGTCTGAATTATAGTGAGCTCAATAAGCTCACTATTAAAGATAAATTTCCCATTCATGTGATTTATGAATTATTGGATGAATTACATGGAGAAATTTATTTTACCAAGTTGGATCTTCATTCAGGATATCATCAAATTAGAATGAAGACTGAAGATATTCCAAAAACAACATTTCGAACTCATGAGGTCATTATGAATTTTTGGTCATGCCTTTTGGCCTTACCATTGCACCTTCTACATTTCAAGGGTAGATGAAGTCCATTTTCAAACCCTTCCTTAGAATATTTGTGCTAATAATTTTTTATGATATACTAATCTACAACAGGTCTTGGAAGGATCATGTTCAACATGTTGACAGGGTTCTCAAACTATTGGAGGAGAAACAATTATATGAAAAAACATCCAAATGCTTCTTTGGAGTACAAGAGGTGGAAAATTTTGGTCATATTGTATCTCACTAGGGTGTTAAGGTATACCCTTAAAAAATTAAAGCCATTAAGGAATGGAAATTCCCCACAACCATAAAGTAGATGTATGGATTTCTCAGGTTAATAGGGTATTATCACAAGTTTGTTAAGAATTATGAGATAATAGCAGCACCTATAACAACATTATTGAAGAAAGATGCATTTTCATGGACTCTTGAAGCAACTAAGGCCTTTGAACATCTTAAAGAGGCAATGTGCCTAGCACCAGTCTTAGCTATGCAGGACTTCACAAAAAACTTTATTGTGGAATGTGATGCCTCAGGAAATGGAATTGGTGCTGTTTTAATGCAAGAAAGAAGACCCATTGCTTTTGAAAGTAATTCAATCAAAGGAAAGTGTTTAAAAAAGGCTATTTACGAGAAGAAAATGTTGGCAATACTACATGCACTAAAGAAATGGAGACCTTACCTAATGGGAAGACACTTCAAGGTAAAAACTGATCATGATAGTCTTAAAGACTTCTTGGAACAAAGACCATCTTCAGAAGAGCAGAAAAAAATGGGTCAAAGATGTTGGGTTATGACTTTGAAATAATCTACAAAAAAGGGAAGCTAAATGTTGTTGCAGATGCACTCTCAAGAAAGGATGAAGAGGTGGAAGCATTGCTTTGTGCCATTTCTATTA
This sequence comes from Pinus albicaulis, assembly GCA_034641835.2. Classification (NCBI taxonomy): domain Eukaryota; kingdom Viridiplantae; phylum Streptophyta; class Pinopsida; order Pinales; family Pinaceae; genus Pinus; species Pinus albicaulis. The sequence continues at coordinate 962,672,257 of CM076582.1, forward strand.
TCCAACCAGATTGGATAACCGAAGCAAGGGATTAATGGAAGAAGGACGAAGAAGTGTGGTCACTCATTCAAAAGTTGTAGCAAGATGCTAGTACATCTGATACATTTAGTTGGAAAAATGATTCCTTATGGTACAAAGATCGCTTATATATTTGCAAGAATTCCCAACTAAAACAAAATATTCTTTTGGAATTGAACACTTCTCCCTTAGGAGGACACTCAAGATTTTTAAAAACTTACCATAGGGTGAAGAAATATTTTTTTTGGGAACCTTAAATCTGATATTCAAAATTTTGTGGCAGGTTTTCTAGCAAAATAAAGTTGAGACAATTAAGACCCCGGGTCTTCTACAACCTTTATCCATTCCAAGTCACCGTTGGGAGGAGATTTCAATGGATTTTATCATAGGCTTACCGAAGTCCGAAGGAAGGAGTGTCATCATGGTGGTAGTTGATAGACTTGCCAAGTATGAATAATTTTGTGCATTATCTCATCCATTTAAAGAAATTCCAGTTTCTACTGCATTTATGGAAACAATTCAAAAGCTACATGGAAACTCGAAGATTATTATAAGTGACGAAGATCCCATTTTTAAAGGAAATTTTTGGACGGAATTATTTTCTTGTTTGGGTACTTAACTAGCTCATAGCTTATCTTATCATCCTCAATCTGATGGTCAAATAGATATAGTGAATAAATGTTTGGAAGGATATCTTCATTTTTTTGTATCTGATAAGAAAGCACAGTGGGTCAAGTGGTTACCTCTCGTTGAATGTGGTATAACACTTCCTTCCATACTACAGCAAAAATGACCCCATATGGCACTTTATGGATATCATCCACCGTCCTTCACATCTTCTTTAAGGGAAAATTATAGGGTTCAAGAAGTGGAGGATCACATTGAGCATCAACAAGAATTTATCCAACTCTTAAAGGATAACCTAAATTTGGCACAAAATTGAATGAAACAACAGGCAGATCAACATCGCAGTGAGAGAAGTTTTGATGTGGCAAACTGGGTATTTTTATAGCTACAACCATACAAACAAATTTCGCTCGAGAAAGCTAAGAAGGATAATAAATTATCACCAAAGTACTATTGTCCTTACAAGGTGTTGCAAAATATTGGTACTATGGTATATAAATTTGAGCTTCCTGCTTCTTCGCGAGTGCATCTAGTTTTCCATGTTTCATGCTTAAAAAAGGTTATAGGGGAAAAACTTCCAGTTCAAACAATATTTCCAGAAATTGACGAGGAAGGAAAAACAATATTGGAACCTGAAGCAGTCACATAAGCGAGAACTCGACAGCTACGAAATCGATCAATTTTAGAGTATCTCATCAAATGGAAGAACTTAACCACTTAAGATTCTACATAGGAGGATGAAAATTTTATACAAAAGCACCCGGAGCTACTCAAGTGTTTAGGACAACACTTTTTTGAAGGAGAGGAGCATGTTAGGTCCTTATATTACTAGTATAGTCCCTTATTGTTGTTAGTGTAACCCCCTTATTGTTATTGTTGTACCCCTGTAACCCTGATATTGTTATTTTTGTGCCCTTACATTATTATTGTTAGGTCGGCTAGGATTACATTACAGCCCCACTAGGATGACATTATGGCCCCATGGACTCTTATATATAGAAAGGAGGTTTTGTCATTTGTATCATCTAGGAATTTTTCATTTATGTAATGTATTGGAGGTTGCCCCCTCGAAGTAGCTTATTTCTAAGGCATTGATCTCTCTTTTCTGATATCTTTGGAGCTGGTTTCATAACAGTTTTCTACTTACTAAATTTCTGATGAATCACTAATGCATTGGTCTAAGTAAAGTTACTCAAGATTTAACTGAATTATAAATTCTCTGGGCATATGCTAGTTTCCTGAATGAAAGCCGCGTACATATGCTAGTTAGCTTAAGTAAAGTCATGTATAGAATTTAGTAAAGAAAAGTAAAATTCATTGTGATTTTTAAATGTGATTCCTTCCCCCTCACTATAATTTCCCAACAATTAGTGTCGGACGAACCCTTCTGCAGAAGCTTGTTCGCTTGAAGGAGATCCGTCGCAATGGGAAGGAGGAAAAATAAGAAGGCTACTGAAAGGAAGAATACATATTAGAAAACATGTGTAGTATAAAATGAAGAAGATACAATAGGTAATGATTGTTGTCCTTGTGATACACTTTATTTCCATGCAATGTTGAATATAGTGAATACGAAAGTGAAAGTAATTTTATGGATCTAGAAGCACATATTTCTAAACTCAAAAATGTAGTTGAAGATCAGCAGATTCTATTTAATGAAAGATAATGTGTCTAAAAATATGTGATTACTAGATTGAATAATAAATTACAAGAAAGAACCTCAATTGAGTTGTTGAACAAAGAACATATAGACCAATGTCAAAAAGTATAGGATGAAGTAACCATTCATGTTGGAGCAGGGTCCCTTAGGACAATAATTTTGGGTCAAATAACAGTATTTTTGTTAGTTTTAGGTCGTGCGTGTGAATCAATGAAGATTCAAGTGACTTTGGGGTGGGTCAATGTTCCTTCATGAGTTGTAATGGGTTAAAAGGTTAAACTAGGGGTCTCAAACCATGGTTTGAGGACCATAGTATGAGCACAGGAAAAAGTATAAGTAGAACTCTAGATCTAGTCAAATAAGTCAATTTTTATGGAAGTTAATGTATCAATGCTTGATGATATAACTATAAATTAAGTATTTGGTAATCGTTTTGTGTCCAAAAGGCTCCTTCTGGATGTGTGCATGTAGACCATAGTCCGGTTGTGTGTGCGGGTAGATATGAAGAATTGTGAGGGTTTTTGTGATGTGTGAAAGGTTTTTTTGAACAACTAATGAACAAAGATCTGTTTTGATAACAATGTGTAGTAAATGCATCTGTGATTCACTCTGTATCATGTTTCTGCATATAATTTTTCTTTCTTGCATATGATTTATAACATCTGTGATCTGATCGGGTTGTGTACCTATTTGAATATTGATGAATGATAATTGCATTAATCTATTGCTCTAAAGGCCTAATATTACATTGTTAGAATAGTTAAAGGGAATGCAGATCTACAGTATGTGCATGTGCATAAGGTTAACATGTGTTAATTAACCTAGGGTTTCTGGTTAAGGTTTATGGTGCTCAATACGGATATAAATTTGAGGAAACCCACTTTATTTAATTCTCTCTCAAGTTGTGGAAACTTGGTTCCAACACCCCCCCATACTACTTTGGGTGATACATTGGCCTACGCAAGTAGGTCATTAGCTAAAGGGCCAGTACTAAGAGGATTTTTTTGGTTACATATAAACTCTGAACCTGGTTCAAGAACCCCCAAGCCAAAAAATGGTTTAGTTGCTGAGACCGGGATCATTTTGAGAGATTTTAGATGTTGTGGAAGCTATCAAAGACTGAATTAGAAGATTGGTTTGAGAGAAAGATACCTGGATTCACCATCAAGGAGAAGAGAAGTAAGAAGTTGTCTACTGAGGAGTGAGAACATAAGTACATTTTCATAGAGGTCCTGTTGCGGGCCAGAAAATCAGTGCAACAACATCGGAGAAAACCACCCGATCGGGGACTTGAAAACCATCCCTTTTCTGTTTGGAATGGTGGCTTTGACTGGATTTGTGGGACCATTTTCCCAATTTAATATAGTTGGGGTCAATGAATTATTTTATCTCTAAGTGTAATTTGATAGATGGAAAATAATAAAGCTTGAAATAAACAATAAATCTATCTATTTACATCTATATATCTCACGGGATGAAACCTTTTCTTTGTGCAATCGACAAAGTAATATTTCATAAGTGAAAATAAATATCATACATTCATTTATAGATATGAAAAATATTTTAGATAATTGATTTAATTAATAATCTAATTAAATAAATTTAATGAAGCTTATATCGCAACTTTTACAAAATGCATGTATTGCACATATACATAAATGATAACACCATAACACGTTCAAAAGTGAATTGATGCCAAACTGTGTTCAAACAAATATATAAGACAAAACATCATAACATCAATGAATTATTTCTCATTTGAAACTCAATTAAACATATAAGATAAAAGTACCATATATATATACATATATATATATATATATATATATATATACATATATATATATATATATATATATACATATATATATATATATATATATATATATATATATATATATATATATATATATATATATATATACACACACATATATATTTACTTAGCTCATTTGAGAAATAACTCTCACTCCAACCTTTTCTATTCAAAAAAATTTAAGAGTACAGAAGTGCAAAATAAAGAAAGTCTTCTTTTCAAAATTTCAGGACCCCTTCTTAAAATACATGAAGGCGTTTAAATATAAAAAAAATGTCTTAAAATAGTCATTACAATAAAACTGAGGAGGTTTCAAACAACTCTCCTTAAAGTAAGTAAAATTAAAATAGAAATAGAAATTAATGAGGTGATTTTTTGGAGGACTGTCCTATTGTCCCTTCATCCATTTTCTCCTTGAGTTGAATAATACTAAGCATAGACTTAACCTTTGGAGTTTTTCCTGGAATAATGTGTAGGTGTCCAGTAAAAACAACATCAGATAATTGAGGTAGCATGTATGAGGACGTATTTGTAAAACAACAAACCATGAGCCATTGACTGTGAGGCTTCACTAGATATCTCCAATATCTTTCCCAATCTAAATTTTATGTATTCATAATATGCTTCTCTTTCAATTTTGACACTTCCCTCCATTATCTTATCAAATACTTTACCAAGGTTAATGCACCATGAGGACATCTATCTATGATATTTTCTGCGATCAGGTTCTGGCTGACAGTTTCCACAATGTTTGTAGCAATGTCTTTGGCTCTGGTTATTTCCATTTCTAATTTATTTAGTTGTATATCCCAATATGTGAACAATATCTCTTTCTTTTATTCTTCAATTTTGGGTAGGTTGGAATTTCGGCCATCAGAAGAATCATGCCAAGTAAAAAATTGGGTTACCTTCTCATCTATGTCATCGAAATTAATCCTCATATCAGCAATGTGATTCACAAGTGAATTGCTTTGCTCACATAATTCAAGAATTCTTGTTAACTTCTGAAAAAAAGATGACCTGTTGTTGTGCCAAAATGGTGTTTAATTCTAAAAATTCTTTCCTAAACTCATCAATCTTTGGAACATCTTTCATTTTCTCAATCGGGAGATGTAATTGATAAATTTGAGTATCTTTAGAATTAATTTCACCTTGATGCTATATTTTCAGTTGGTGCATAATCTCTTAAAGTTGTATGATTTGTACCTATAGCTGGTGACTAACACTCTGATTTGATGCTTGTAATTCTATTTGAAGTTGAATGATCTTTTCATATTTTTGTTTCATCAGTTGATGAATCTCTGATTCCTTGTCAATAGTTGCAGATGCATAATATCTTGCAAACTATGATAACCAAGTTAGATCATGTGAAAGATCAAACTTGGTATCTTTCCAAAGATTTTCCATTGATATATATTCTTGAGTGAGAGTCTGGGAATGCTTTGTTCTTCTCCTTTTCTTCTTCCTGATAACGATTTCCTTGTGACTAGGACTATAAAAAATTTCCAAGGGATGAATTTATTGAATATTTAGAATAATTTTAGAGGTCGAGAAGGCCAGGATGTATTCTATTCTCTCTATACTTACCACTTTGTTAGATGGCCCAACAGTAAATGGGTCCTGAATTATGGAAGGAGGAGTTTGTACAGTCTATTGTTGGTCAATAATCGTGGTTGTTTGTTCTTCTTGGAGTTTGAGGCCAAAATATTTACAAACATCTTTTATATTGATGGAGAAATCTAGATATATTGTTTGAACTTCAACTGAATTCTCCTGATCTAGTGTATTAAGGACTTCAGTATCCTTAATAGTTGATTCACTTTCTTTCTGAGTCATGGTTTGAGAGACATCCAAAATCCTGCATGGAATTGTTTCCAGTCTCTTATTTCTGTATTGTTGAAACTTCAATAATTGTGGTGGGTAAAGGCGTAAATTTTACAACTTCTTAACTCCAGAATATTTTTTGACAGACTCAAATAATTCATCAAAATTATCATCTACATGCACAAAGGGTCTAATTTTCACTTGAGTAGTGAAATTATTGGCTACTTTTAGGGGATCATATTGCCTGTTTGGAATTGTAAATAATTTCAAACGCTCTATTTGGCCAAATTCCACTATAGCATGCTTGTAATTGAAGTCCATATGCACCGTAGTTAATTGGAAAGGAATTCCATAATTCCTTCTTGGCTTCTTTCAAAAATATGGTCAAATCATTTCCCACATTTTGGTATGTGATTTCTCTTGTGAGAAGTTTATCAAGAACATACAGGGGTAAGACATATCGATGATCTAGGCTCCCAAATACTCCTACATAGGTGAATGACCCCTCACCAAACCAATTTCCTATAGAAGAAAATTCAACTTGGGTGTATTTCGAAAGTCTGGGGGTTTTCTCATTGAATGCAACTTCAAAAAGGGGTAGTAGAACTCCATTACAGATTTTGTAAAAATGACTTTAATTTTTGGATTCCCAAAGAATATTATGAAATACATGAATGGGAATGGGACCTTGGGTAGTCCATTTCCATCCCATGGCTGGAAAATATGATGTAAAATACACAACATCCATAATATAGCCACTCATATAAAACGAAGGAATTATTTTACAAGAGATAGAATGGTTCTTCCTATATTCTAAAATTTGGGTGGCAATATTATTTGACAGAATATTCCCCCAATACATAACATAAGAATTTGTTGCTGCTTCCATAAGGGGAATCCATTCTGCTGAAAACATAGTTGTGCCTGACTGACCAAAAATTCTAGACATCGTAGCTGAGATATAGAAATAGGGGATTGCAAGAGAATCATTAGAATACATGGCATTTTCATCGTTATTGTGTTTATTAGGATTTCTCCTCCATTGCTTTATTGGCGCCTATTTGAGTTCATTTTCCTTAGAAAACTTTGCAAGTAATTCCTTATCATAAATCTTATTAGGATCTCGAAGATGATAAATTTGCTTCCAGTCTTATGCTTTAAACGAACCAACCATTGGTCCTCTACTAGTAAGGAAAGCCCTGTCCCAGATGTTAAGATTTTCGATAATCCACCTTACGATATCAATATATTGTAGTATCTTGGGCCTTGTTGCAATTTTGTGAAGAAACGAATTTTCTACGTCTCCAATTGTAGCTTCAGAAGAATTTGGGGCATCAATTATTGCCTTTTTTTGGATTTTGCAAGGTTTCTCGTATTGAAAAAAATTATACATAGATTCCCATAGAGAGGATCCACTTTCATGTCTATAAGCCATATATGTAAACAAGGGCAAGATATTTGTTCTCTTTGAGGTATTAGACGCAGGATTAACAGGAGCCATATGCTTCTTTGGTTTCTTCAAAGCCTTAGACATTTCCGTAAAACTTTACTTAGTGAAACTTACCTGTAAATGAGTAAGAAAGACTAAGGGGGAAGAAGGAACCTTTTAGTTTTAAAATACGCACAAATACCACAGTAAATAGAAACATTGTAAATGGATGAGACTTCACATGTTGATGGGATATGAATTCAATGTTTACAATAGGAAAATGATTATGGCATCATGGGCGAGAAAACTGTTAATTTATGACACTGATAACTTATATGGGTTAACGTTCCATTATAATCAATTCTCAATTAAAACAAAATCTATCACATTACATCGTGACTTGTGTGTAATATCTTCATTAAATATTGAAGATCTTAGCTTTTCTGCTGATCACAACATCAAAATCACAATATTGGCAAAGTTAACAATATTCAACATGTGTTTGTTTGATAAGCATGAGATATGTGATGGGCAATGCGATATTCTTTATCACATCGGAGATTATGGGAAACAACAATATAGAACGATTTAAGTTTTTGCGATGGTGTGATGTGATATGCTTTATCACATCGGCGAGAATGAGTGGGAGAAAATAAGATTGTCGAGAGAAATAACGATTTGCAAAATGCAATAGGCTAAGGTGGCAAAAGTTGGTCCCACTGTATTCTTTATTGGATTTATTTAAAAATATGGCTTTTTCCTCATATAAAATAATTTTGGTTATATTCATTAGATCACAAATATGTTTCAAATCATTATTTTTCAAATTATATGAGCTATGTAAATGATTTTGCGATTTTTGAAACGTGATTTACCTCCGCTTAAGTATTTGGAAAGCCAATTTTTAACGTTTTCATCCCCTTTTGACCCCTATTCCTATCAAATGAAATATTCTAAGGGTTTATTTTCTTAAAATATAAAAATTAAAAGGGTCCCCATTATTTTTTAAAGTAATTATGGATTAAAATAATGGGGATTGTTGGTTTACACAACAATTGGTGATTCAGTGGAAGAACTAGTTATCTGTGAAAAACAATTTCTTTAATATCTTTAAATAAGTAGAAATAATTTAAGGAAACAAGAATTACTTTAAAAATATTAAAATGAATAAAATTACTTTGAATATAAAAAACTCACGTGTATCGTTAATATTTTATTAAACTTTCATAAATAAATATCTCCTTTGGTCTCTATCAATCATTATATGGTTTAAAAGGTAAAGTAAGTGCTATTTTTGTAACTTGGCTTTTTAATTTGCTCCTTTTGTCATAGGTAGAGCCACTACTCGTAGTAAATATTAATAGCTTAATCAAGGTTACATTTTAACCATCAATGATTCAATATCCCGTCCATTTATTTACAATTTCTTTGAGTTAACTCCTTAGTTACTCATTTTTCTTTTTTCTCTTAATAATTCATTCTCTTGGCTTGATGACCAGAAAGTGACAATGCCATTCACTAGCTATGATTTAGACTGAGCAAGATGGCTCATGATGGGATCCCTTGTCTTATGATTTTAATAATTGTTGGAAAAAATTATTTTCTTAATAAAAACAACTAATCACCTATTCATTAATTATTAACCAAGGAACGTCCTTTTATTTCAAGAAAATTGACTAATATATGCATATAAATACCAACAACTAACATTGGTTCTACATGATTATGTTCTACACTATGAATCTCATTTGGAAAAAAATAAAATGCAAGTCTTGAAAAACAATACTACATCTCAAAACCAGAAAGTAAATGTTAGGAAAATAATTATGCTAATCACACGAATTTAATCAATAATGAATTAAATCAAAAATTGTTGAATTGGAAATTTAATCTATTGCATTCAACATAATTCAAATGCTAATCTAGAGCAGTGAATTAAATGAAATCTAGAAATTGCAAGAAATAAGAATATGGAAAATGCAACAAATAACAAATTACTTAAAAGAAAGGAAATTTAATTTAAAGAACATCAATTGAAATTCAAATAGACAGGCACACAACTAAACTACTTTATATGTTCAAGGAAACACCTCGTCGAAGGTAGTGGGCCCAACTTCCGAAGACTCAGTTCTACCTTGAGAAATAATTCAGATCAGATTATAGGTAGTAGATGTAAAACTCAATAGATAACTTCATTAAAATATATGAGAGAAAAAATTACATTATAATGAAGCTCTTATCTTTGTATCAAGTTCAACAATTTCTCATCTCATATTCAACAATTCTTCATTTGTTCATCTAGCAATTGTTCATCTGTTCATTCCATCAATTGTTCATCCGTTCATTCCCATTCTCCCCCTCTTTGATCTCTGTTTTCATTTAAATACACAGAGAGAAAAGGGAAATTACAAAAACATGATTACAAAATGATTTACCATTAAAATTGGAGAGTGTCTACAACAAATTGATCAGCAAGATGATATCTGAAATATCATGACTCATCTGGAGCAAGTCGAATCTAGTATTGCAATTGGAATAATTTGGAAAACGACCACAACAAGAAATCTAATAAAATTGGCTTCATAGAACCTTCAATTTCTCTCAATCCAAGCCGAATTTTGGAAAACTTCTCACATGAAAACTGAATTGGTATGTTCTGCACAAAACCGATGTCGTGGATTTTCAAGGCTCATCTTCATTTGTCTGAAACAACCAACACAAAATCGTCACTTTTTATCCCAACGAATTTCTAAGTTGGAATAGTTGGAGATCGAATTTCCAATCTGGAACAGATCTTGGAGGCTATAAACGTGAATGATGTTATAACATATTAATAAACCATATTTGAGAAAATTATGCATAATAATTATCAATTTATTAGAAATAAAGGAGAACGTGTATTACTTATCCATAAGAGCATAAATTATTATAAAATGGAATTAAATGATAAATTATGATAAATAATGGTAGAAATAGATGAAATAGATGTTAGAAAGTGGTAATAATAATGACATATTTGCGGCCCAACAATAGTCATATGCCATTACCCTAATTTGGTATGTAGTTGTGGTAATGTCAGTTAATCATTAACTTATGATCATGGTAAGCAAGCTCGCGATGAGACTTCTTATCCTTCCAAGTTTTTTATATTTTTGAATTAAACTATAAAAGGGTATTTTGATTAGATGGGGAGAATCATTTACTCCTTAAGAGTTTTGGATGACAGTTTAGAGTTAAAGATGCTTAGTTACAAAAATTCGTTTCTTCCTAAAGATGAACCTTTTTTCCGATTGATAATAGATTAAAATGACTTTACAAATTCTTAGGTTTACAAAATTTACAATTTTGATGGAAAAATATTTCAGAGTTCTATATTATTCATTCAATTTTCTAGGTTGGTAGGTATTTCCTCAAAAAATTATATTCTTCAAAAATAAAAAAATAAAAAAATTTAGAGGTGTTGTGAACAACCAGAAGTATGTAATCAAACATTATCTTCTAAAAGAAAGGAAAGAAAAAGTATATAATATATTTAGAAGAAAAATCTTCTTCTAAGAAAAGAATTTTTTCAGGATTAGCCCATTAATAGGGAGTAAGTCTTTTCTCCCTTGAAGGTATTGTAACATAAAGGTTGATGGGCCAATCTGTTCAATTATTTTTTTGGAATTTCGTATGGTTACCTTTTTCCTCATGTGCCTTATCCCATTTGAGTACGAGATCTCCAACTTGGAAGTCATTTAGGGAAAGAAAATTTGCATCAAAAGAATTTTTTACTAGTTGTTGATGATGAGCATGAGTTATTTTGGCCTTTTCCCTTTCTTCTTCCATTTGAAGGATCTATGACATTCTTAATTGTAGGGAAGAAGAAGGTACTTCATCAATAAATTGAACTAGGGCTAGTGAGGGAAGAACTAGGTTTGAAGGAGTTACAACTTATTTCTCATAAACTATATGGAATGGAGAAAAACCTATGGAGGTTTTCTAAGTAATCCTATCTTCCCATAGTGAAAAAGTTAAATATTTATGCCAAATTTTCTGATTTTAATCAATATTTATTTTGATGATTCTAATGATATTTTTATTTGTTGATTATGCTAAACCATTCGCTTGGGTATAGTGGTTAGTGGAGTATTTAAGTTTAAAACCTATTTTAAGAGCGAATACTATCATACTATTTCCCGAAAAATAAGATGCATTATCAAACATAAGTGCATTGGATAAGCCAAATCTAGTAATAAGGAATTGATCAATAAATTCAATTATGGCTTCAGAGTTAACTACTCTTGGTGGAATTGCCTCCACCCACTTAGTAAAATAATATGTTGCAGTGATAATGTATTTATGCCACTTGGATGAGTTAGGAACAATCTCACCTATTATATCTAATACCTATAGCTCGTTGATCAATTTTGATTGGTTACAATGGCAAGGCTGGTTTTCTTTGTCTTCCAGAAATAGTTTGGCATATTTTTCATTTTCTCACATATGAATGATCATATTTGAACAGAGTGGGCCAATAATAACCCACATGAAGGATCTTATGTGCAATAGTATATCCACTGAAGTGCCCACCTGTAGGTCCATCATGGAGTTCCTGCAAAAGCCTCTGAGCTTCAGATTTCTCAAGGCATCTTAGTAGTACAGAGTCATAGTTTTTTCTAAAAAATACATTGTATATGAGTTGGTATTGATTAGCTTTCAGTCTTAAATCTCTCTTTATTTTATTATTGAGTTCTATTGGATCATATCCATTATTTAAGTAAAATATTAAATAAGTATGCTATGATTCTAAATCATTTAGGCTTACCTCATCAATTTGTACAGTATTACCTGACTCTTTATCATTCGATAAATTGGATGCTCCAGATAGCAGTTTGCAGAGACCTTGCCCTCTAATGACTTTGCCTAATGACTCTTTTTCTCCCTTTTCTCTTAGTTCTTTCTGTATGAGTAGTTTCCTTATAGCCGAGATTGGAACTATTACCTTATTATGTGTTTTAAGGAGAAAAGGTCTAAAATGTTTTAAATATTTAGAGACAGAAAATGCTTGTTTTTCCACTTCAGAATAATTTAGTTCATCATCTTGGAGTTTGAACTAAAGAATGAAATAAGTTCTTCGATCTTTTCATCATTGTACTATTTTTTTGATGGAAAAGTATACAAAATAAAATGCTTGGAAAAATATAGGGTAGTCGGAGAAGGTGCATTAATGATAGCTATTGTAATCAAATAAAAAGATTATATTTCATCATGTCCCCATTTAAAAAGTCAATTCTTCTTAATCATCACTTGCAAAGGTAAAAAAAATTGAGAAAAATTTGGAATAAATCATTTAACAAAATTTCTCTGTCCTAAAAAACACAACATGGATTTTTTTTATGGGGATGTGAGAGTTCAGGAATTGCCTTAATTCTTTCAAGATCAATACAAATGCTCTGTTTTGAAATGAAAAATCCTATGAGTTTTCCTTCAATTAAAGGGAAATAAGGATTTTTTGGATTAAAAGAAATTCCATATTTCAAAAAGAATTCAAGGATTTGTTTAAGATCATAATAGTAGTCCTTCCTTTTATTGGAGTAAATATTTATATCATCTAGATAAACAACCACCGTTTTGTTGGTTAACCCTCTAAAAGAAATATCCATATCTCTTTGAAAGGTTGCTCCTACATTGATTAATCTGAATGGAATTTTTTGATAGGTATATGTGCCCCATTTTGTTCTGAATGTAGTGTTTAATATATCTTTAGGATGAACCAAAACTTGATTGTAACCTGAAAATCCATCAAGAAAACACATTATTTTAGAACCAACGACTGATTGCAAAATTTGTTACATCAGTGGTAACGGGAAATTATCTTTCAAGCAAGATTTGTTTAAGTTTCTAAAATCAATACAAATACGAATATCATCATTCTTTTTCCTAATAGGAACTAAATTTGATACCCACATGCAATGCCTAACAGGGAAGATAATCTTGGCTTTAAGGAGTTTTTTAAGCTCACTCTTGATTTGACTTTCAAGGTGACGATGAATTTTCCTTAACTTTTGCTGTATATGTTTTTCAGTGGATATCATTGGGATAGTATGTTGAATGATTGAAGTAACATAAGTTTTTAGGTCTTCATATTTCCATTCAAATTCATTCTTGTATCTTTACAATAAATGAATAAATTATAAACTTTCAACAGAGGAAGGATCAAGTGATAGGTTGATTTTATGAGGATTTAGATCTCTTCCAAGATTTACTAGTTCAAACCTCAAAGTTGAACTTTGGAGTTTAGAATTAGTAATATTTATGAATCTATCTTTAAGATCATAAATATCTTCGAGTTTGACCACAAACTTAGGTATAGCATTTTCTTCATATTTTTTTTGTAATTGTCTTTCATGTTCATATTCATTGATTAATTGATCATCATATGATCATCACCATTTAATACCCTCCAATTAGTAATATTATTAGGAATAGATGGGTGGAAAATCAACTCTGTGGAAAATCTATCTGGGCTATAATCTTCTGAAGGAATAAGCTTGGATGCTACATTTCCTAGAACGTCTACACTTGCATTCAAAATTCTTGGAATAGATGATATATTGAAAGATAAAAAGTGAAAGGTAAGATACTGTACTAATGATTGATAATGTTTAAGATGGTCGGAGATACAATGTATGGTGTTTCTTACTTGCTTAACAATTATTTCAGAATCTCCAAATAGATTAATATACTTAACACCAAGATCAATTTCTTTGGTTAAGCCTTGAACCAGTGCCTCATATTCTGCAGTATTATTTATGCATTCAAATTCTAGTCTTCATGTGAGCATAGTCCTTTTTCCTTCTAGATTTATTAACATACAACCAGATCCTGCTCCTTCACTATATTTTGATCCATCAAAATATAAATTCCAAAATAAAGTATCAATAGAATGTTTATATATAGTATTTAAACTTGGAGGAATCAGTCTGAGAAAAAATTTCAATATGAGAATTAACTGAATTGGTAGGAAATTGAGACTTTAGAGCATTGAAATTCCTTAAGAAGGATCCTGCAGAGTAGCGTCCAAGGATATTATTATTAAAATCCATGGGTTCATTTTCTTCTTCGAATTCAGTTACTGAATGTTTTAAATGCTTTTCATGGCCAACCCTGATTTGATTTGGCTTACCATTATAGGGAAGCCACGTATGAGATCAGTTTGTAGCAAAATAGCCATGAATATTTTCTGACCAATCTCTACTTAAGATCAAACCATAAAAATATGGTATATCAAAAACTAATATATCAATTACTTGATGGAGTTTTGGATTGGATGCTAATTTGATAAGTATTGAATTCATCTCTCCTAATAATTTAAATTTTGTTTTGTCTAATTGTATGATATGTACTACTGACTTCTGAGGATATATATTGAATTTTAGACAAAAAAAATATGGCATAATGTTTGATGAGGCTCCGGAGTCAATTACACAATTATTTAGATTTTTGTTGAATAATTCAAAAGTTAATAGAAAATGAGGAGTATGTGAATTGGATATGTCACCTATCAAAATAGAATCACTTGTATCTATTTTCTGAGGTTAATCATTAGGAGCCTTACCTGTTCCTTTAGCTTATTTCGAAGTTACATGAGTAGGCAAGGGTGTAGTAGGCACTACATTCAATTGTTTAACAAAAATTTTCTGCTACTATTTTAATTTTCTCAATTCATGAAGATAAATATTTTCTTTAATTTTATTTATATATTCCACTATATTCTATTTAATGGTATCATAAACCACTAATGTTTTAGAGGTAGATGGAAGAGTATAAAATGTTTGACTTTTTTTAGAAGAAGAATTCTTTTTATTGACTACTTTATGCTTACGAATAGATGATATTGTTTCAATTTTCATCATGATCCTCATATTGACCTGATTCAACATTTGAGATTACATTTGGGGGTTGAGAAGCTGACTTTTATTAAAATATATAAAAGGTTTCTTTAAAGAATATTCAGCTACTTGTTTCTTTATGTCAACCATATCGTTTGACATGGTTTTGAGTAACTTTTATAATCCTTCAGGATCGTATGGATCTTTAGATGACTTATTTTTTGGCTCATATTTAAAGGAAACTTTCTTGGTTTTCCTATCTTCTTCAGTAGTTTTCTTCTCTAAAGAAAGTATTATTTTTCAACAAAAAGAGCTTCTTTAATATTCTCTACTAATGTAGCCTTATTGGCTCTATCTAAAAAAATACAAATTATAGAAGGAAGAGAGGATATATACAATTCTATTTTCACGTCTACTCCAGGGTTTGATGTGGTTGGGGTATTTTTGAGAAATTTATTAAATCTGGAATTGAATTATTTGATATTTTCTCCTGTATTTGGTTTCAAATTGGAAAGATCATTTATAAGGGTTGCAGTAGTGCGATCATCTCCAAATTTAGTAAGTAATTGTTCTTCAAAAATATCCCAACTAGTAATTGTGCTTGATGGTAGTGAGAAATACCATGATCCAGCTGATCCTTGGAAAGTATAAGGAAATAATATAGCTACACAATCTTCCTCTGAAACTCCATTAATATTATCGCAAACATGAAATTATGGAGATGTTCTTCTGCAGGTAATCTATCATCCGGATTATACTAGGAAACCATCTTTCAGGATGCTTAGGTAAAGGATGAAGAGGCCCTGGTAGTTGAAAAACTCTAGGATTTTTCCAAGGTCTATTAGCCATTGTATGAAGAGGAGGATTGGGTGGTTCTAAAGGAGGATTTGAAGTAGGAGAAGTAGTTCCAATAATTGTTCAAGGTGTAGAAGAAACAATTATGGAACTAATATTACTTGTAATATTAGTTGTATACTGAGAAGAAGAAGAAGGATTAATGGTCAATGAGGAACTTGTTTGAGAAGATGAAGAACCAGTTGATGATATTGTTTTAGAAATCACAGTTTTCCTTCAATGATAATAAAGAGGAAATTTGAAAGGGATAACTCCAAGTTTTTCACTCTTTGATCAAGTTAATACACCAGTGCCTTCAAAATTTGAAGTGACATTTCCTTCTGAGGCTTTGGAAAGTATAGTTTTTTTCTGCTGAAATTGAAATTTCTTCCAATTTATTTATCAACGTTTTTACTTCAGGAGATTGATTTATGAAAATAACTAGGATATTTAGGAGGAGAATTAAAAACTTTTGATTTAAGAGTAAGATATTTTCAAACATGACTAGAAGTTGTGGATTCAAAGGGAAAGTGGGTCTGGTGATGGTCACTACTTTTAAATTTTAGCTCTGGTGCCATTTATAGTGGGATGGCCCTTATTCTAGTGCCAAAAATGGTTAGGCCTCTAAAATCAGTGCAAAAACATCGGGGAAAACCACCTGGTCAAGGACTTGAAAGCTGTCCCTTTTCCATTTGGAATGGTGGCTCCGAATGGATTTGTGGGACCAGTTTCGCGATTTAATATAGTTGGAGAGAATGAATGATTTTATCTCTAAGTGGAATTTGATAGATGGAAAATATGCAAGCTTGTAGTAAAAAATAAATATATATATTTATATCTATATATCTAGATCTATATCTATCTATCCCGAGATGAAACCTTTTCTTTGTGCGATCTACAAAATAATATTTCAATGACTGAAAATAAAGATATTACATCAATTTACATATATGATTTTTTTTAGATAATTGATTTAATTAAGAAGTTAATTTAATCAATTTAATGAAGCTTATATCAAAAATTTTACAAAATGCATGTATTGCACATATACATAAATGATAACATCATAAGACGTTCAAGAATGAATTGACGTCAAATTGTATTCAAACAAATATATAAGAAAACACATCATAATATCAATGAAATATTTCTCATTTGAAACTCAAATTAAACATATAAGATAAAAGTACCATATATATATTTACTCAACTCATTTGAGAAAATCTGTCGTTCCAACCTTTTATATTCAGAAAAATTTAGGAGTACAGAAATGAAACATTAGTAAAGTATTTTTTTCAAACTTTCATGGCCCCTTCTTAAAATACATGAAGGGGTTTAAATATAAAATTAATAATTCTTAAAATAGTCATTACAATAAGAACTGAGGAGGTTTCAAAAAACTCTCCTTAAAGTAAGTAAAATTAAAAAAGAAATAGAAACTAAATGGGTGATTTTTTGGAGGACTGTCCTCTTGACCCTTCATCCATTTGCTCCTTGAGTTGAAGAATATTAAGTAGAGGCTTAAACTTGGGAGGTTTTCCTGGACTAATGTGTAGGTGTCTAGTAAAAACAACATTAGATAATATAGGTAGCATGTATGAGGACGTATCTATAAGACAATGAAGCATGGGTCATTGGCTATGGGGCTTCAATAGATATGTCTAGTAACTTTCCCAATATAACTTTTCTATCTTCATAATATGCTCCTCTTTCACTGTTGACACTTCCTACCATTGTCTTATCAATTATTTTACCAAGGGTAATGCACCAAGAGAACATCTATCTATGATATTTATTTTTATTAGGTTTTGGCTCGTAGTTTCCACAATGTTCATGGTATTATCTTTGGCTCTGGTTATTGCCCTTTTTGCTTTCTTTAGTTGTATATTCCAATATATGAACAATATCTTTTTCTTTGATTCTTTAATTCTGGGCAGGTTTATTGGGATACCTTCTCATCTATGTCATCGAAATTAATCCTCATATCAGCAATGTGTTTCACAAGTGAATCGCTTTGCTCACGTAATTCAAGGATGCTTGTTAACTTCCGACAAAACATGACCTATTGGTGTGCCAATAGGGTATTTAATTCTAAATCTTCTTTCCTGAACTCATCAATATTTGGAACATATTTCATTTTCTCAATGGAGATCTGTAATTGATGAATTTGAGTATCTTTAGAATTAATTTCACCTTGATGCTAAATTTTCAGTTGGTGTAAGCTCTCTTCAAATTGTGCAATTTGTACCTATAGCTGCTGACTAGCACTCTACCTTTTTACTTGTAACTCTGTTTCAAATTGAAGGATCCTTTCATCTTTTTGTTTCATCAGTTGATGAATCTCTGATGCCTTTTAATTAGTTGCAGATTCATAAGCTCCAACAAAATTTAATAACCGAGTTATATCCTATGAAGGATCTCACTCAATATATTTCCAAACAATGTCCATTGACATATCTTCTTGAGTGAGAGTGTGGAAATTCTCTGTTCTTATCATTTTCTTCTTCTTGCTAACAAATTTCTTGAGCTTAGGACTATAAAAAATGTCCAAGATAGGAATTTATTAAATATTAATAACAATTTCAGAGGTCGGGAAGGTCAGGATGTATTCCATTCTCTTTGTACTTACCACTTTTTCAGAGGGCCCAGCAGTAAACGGGTCTTGAATTGTAGAAGGAGGAGTCTGTAAAGTTTTTTGTTGGTCAATAATCATCATTTTTTTCTCTTCTTGGAGTTTGAGTTCAAAATATTTTCAAAAATATTTGAGATTGCTGGGGAAATCCATATCTATTGTTTGAACTTTAACTAACTTCTCCTTATATGGTGTATTAATGACTTCAGTATCCTTATGTTGAAGCCTCTGAATTCTATTGCAACAACGTGGGGGATAACTTCCTGGTCCGGACCTTTAAGCGACTCCATTTCTATTTGGTGTAGTGGCTTCGACTGGGGATAATGGGACCAATTTCCCAACAAAGAGATTGATATGGTAATGGTGGTTTCTTATGCAATGTGAAATGACGAATGTGTTTAAACTAATGTAAGTATTATATCTAAGTAAAAAAACACATACATCTACGTAATCTAATTATTTAACTTAATCTATAGCCCGGGAAGAATTACCATTGATGCGATCTAGAGAGAGGTAATAAATATCATTCAATTGCTGAAAGAGATGAAAATTATGTAAAGCGATTATTTTGACTAAATAGTTAATCAAAACCATTATGTGTAATATATCGCATCTATCAATTTAGTTATGTATATCGTAAGGAATCACAACTAAAACATTGTACAACAATGCATGAATGATAAACTGTAAGTCATACTGCATATATATCACAATATAAAAATAAATTTATTGTAAACTCACAATCAAGACTTAATCATAAGATAAAAGTACCAGATATGATAAGTTATGCTCATGAAATCTGCAATATTGATCCGCTAATCTTAAATCAAAATATAATTTAAGGGTACAAAACTGCAATTTCAGTAAATCATATTCAATTTACCAAAAATTAGATCATGTTCCGTAGATTTAATCAAAGGCATTCATAAAAGTATAGAAGTGCAATCTTTCACAAATTTTTCTTCGATAAAATTCCGGATCCTTCTCGAAATGCATGAGAATGGTTTAAATAATAAACTAAATAATTCAAAAATAGATTATTACATAAAAAATTGAGGAGGTATCAAACAACCTTCCTCAAAATAAGTAATCTAAACTACAATCTAGAAATAAAATATAACAAAGCTACTTAAGTGGGCTAATTTAATTTCGTCATTTTATCTTTGAGCTGACAGATATCCATCATTGGCTCTAACTGAACTGGACAAATGATGCTAGATTTGAATTGTCCTTTAAACACAACATTTGAGAGTCTTGGCAATGCTTTATTAGTATAATCAATTAAAGATTACAGAATCGTGCACTGGTGATATGGTTTGATCAATAATTTCCATTAATTTTCTTGATCTAATTTAGTTATTTTCTTGATATATTATTCTTGTGCTTCAATGCTTTCTTTCAATTGTGTCTCCAAAAGTTTAACCTCTGGGATTGCTTTAGTTGTATATTCTTTAATAAGCTTAGAATTATGAAGTTGTCAATTGACAGACTCAATTCTCTCATTTGCTAAGTTTTCTACCTTTGACATTGCTTTCTCTTCTTGTTTCAACTGCATCTCCCAATTTTGAAATAAAATATCTTTGTGAAACTTGTCAAATTTTGGGAGATCAACCTTCTTCCCTTTGTCAAATTTTTGCCATAAAATGAATTCAGAAATTTTATTATGAATCTTTTCACATTCCAATCTTCTATTTTCCACTTGTTGAGTCAATATTTAATTTTGTTGACAATATGAATTGGTGGGAGACATTTGTTGACAGAAATTTTCCTGCTATTATTTCAACTTTGTATTCCATTCAAGTGCCTCTTTCATGAATTTTTTTTTTTTGAGGTTGGATTTTAAGCGTATCCGTTAGTGCCTCTATCCATGTATCCTTATCAGATATTTTTACTTGATTTTACAACTTCAATATTTCAAATTCCTTCTGGAAATGTGCCATTTTCATCTCAAATTTCTTACTGGCATTATGATTTTCTTGTTCCAATTGTCTTTCCAGCTCTTCAAATCTATCTTTTCATTGTCTGAAAAGAAGTTTCACTTATGTTGCTTTATCAATCGTGGCATTTTCATATGCCCCTGTAAATTGTGACAGTTTGGTAAGATGTTCTGTTGGATTGACAAAAGTGTATTTCCAGACAATATGTAATGATTCATTATTAAGGGTTGTCATTGTTTCATCGACTCTTCTTATTTTCCTCCTATTTACTAAATATTTGTGTTGGCAATATTATTCTTATGATTGCATATGTTGTCCTTGATGGAAAATCACTTGCAAAAGTTGAAGTATATGGATTCTAGAGAAGGAGTATAGTGGTTAAGCACAAGGTCTATCAGAATATGGTTATGGTTTAGTAGAAGGTCCAACAAAAGATGGTTAATATTCAAATTTAAGGTTCTATACGCGAGTTCGTGCACACAAAGTCGCATATACACGTGGAAAAGAACAAGAAAAGTAGCATATGAACTTTTCCTTCTAAATTTGTAATACCAGGGGTCATTACTATGGTTTGATCCCACAGTATTTGTAATATCCCAAAATGGGAAATTTATACAGCAAATAGAATATCTGAAGATATTCTAAAGTTGGAGCTTCAACAAGTCCTGAGCATGGAAATGTAAATCAGCTCATTATATGTAAAATAACATCTTAGCAGTAGATGAATGAAAATTAGCAAGAATATGGCCTATATACTCCTTCCCAAGTGGGAAAATGCAGCAATATAGGGCATAAAATAGTTTTATTCAGAAAATAACACTATATATGTGATAAATGGGACTTAGATCCCTTAGAATACACCATATATAACTCACATCCAGAATTGGAGCAGAAAAAAATCACTCCAGCCATCATAAACAGATCTCTCGAAGCCAATATGACTCAAATAAGCCCAAACCCCATAGCTTAACTCGTGCAGAAAGGCATGAAGCAAGTACAACATTATTTTATTAAGGGTTTATGCAGAAAATATTGAGAAATAACAGATCTAAAGTCTACAAGTATCCAATGGTTGAGAAAATGGAGATTCCTCCCTGTTTATACACAATAATGATAACCCAGTAAGGGTTTCAAGAAAGTACAAGGTGTAAGAGAGCAAGTCTGCAGATCTAGAATTGGAAAATCTAGTTAGACTACAGCTCTATATAAATATGGCTGAAATATACAAATAATAGAAGAAGAATGAAATATAGAGCTTTCCGGGAGAAGGGTTGGCCCTTCCTCCAAGGAATGAGCTCAGAAGTAAGGGTTCAGACCCTGCTACTGCAACTCTGGGAAAAATGACACAGTTCCTTCAGAGAACTTCACTGAAAATGATGGAAACTTCTTTGGCCACGTGCCAAGATGTCCAATATGCTCAGAAATTTCCTGTACAGATCTTGCAAAGCAAGGGGAGCTCCCTCCTCTGAAAGATAAGATAAGAAGCTGGTGTTGTAAGTCTCCCACTGCAACACCCTGCAACACAACGTCCCCTGCTATAGGAATAACGTTGTTGATCCAGATTTATGCAGGAATGCAATAGAATAAACATATAACCATAAATACAAAGATGCAGTGGAAATATCACTTCAGTTCATTAATATCAAAGAAATGAAATTTTCTTAGAGACAGAATGGAAATAAACTAGCTAGGGCGCTGATAGCTATCTCTGAGAAGAGATGTGGCAGCTATATGCCTCTGAACTGAGTTACAATGAGGCTCGAGGGCCTATTTATTATTTAGAAAAAATGGAAAACCCTAAACATCCAAAACACTAACCCTAGGATATGAAGCACCAAAACTATGGGCCCCGTTTGGGTAAATTGGTGTTTCAACTTCGCGGGGACATAACTTTGGCATACGATCTCCATTTGACGTGAACCATAACTTGTTAGAAAGCTATATATGAGAACTGCAAATTTTGAGTGATAAACATCAATCCATGGATCCATGTTGCTCCCGATTTTCCCAAAAAACATCATTTAGGGCCTCAAAATGGCTCTGGAAGTTCAGGACCCAAAAAAATGCTAAAAGTAGTAAGTTGTGCCGAAATTGAAAAAATGAAAGAGACAATGGTGGGGCCCCAAGTGGAATAGGTAGGTGACCACCAATACCCAACTGGATCATTCCTCCCCCCTTAGGAATCAATGGTCCCCATTGCGTTACGTTCCTCCATGAGATGAGGAAACTTCTGCTGAACTTGGTCCCTGGTGAACCACTTTCCTTCGTGCAGGAGTTGGCTAGCTTTGACAACCCGATACAGCTGGATCTTCTGTTGGTGAGTGTTCTTGATTTGCATGTCCATGATACAATTTTTCGTGGCATGTTCCATGTGTTAGGGTCCCGTGATTTGGCCGATTGGTGAGCCAAATGACGATGTAACATCAAACCAAGCTTTGGAGCCCAAGGACCTAGCCTTCCTGGACTCGGAGAGGGCTCTCTCTATATGTGTAAGGGGTATCTATGTGTTTGCTTATTTGTATTCTGATTTTAGGCTAGTTATGAAGTAATTTTTTGATTTTTGGTTTTTTAAGTTGTGAGGGATGAAACTGATCAAAGATATAAAATAGATAACAAGATGTAGATTAACTGGGCTATGGGGTCAAAAGGTCAAGAAAGCTATAAGATGAAGATACAAGGCTGTTGAAGGGCCGATTTGATTTCAAGGTAGAAAGGATCTTTGGGCAAAATGGAGTAAATGGACATCAAGTTTGTGAACAACGAAGAGTTTCAACCATCATTGGTTCAATAGATAACATAAACATGGTAAAGAAAACCCTTAATCATGCAAAATGTAACTATAAACTAATCAACACATAGAAACAAACATTCAAGCCATGCATAGAAGTATAAGACCCTCTAACTTTGGGAAATGGCTATCAGACTTTGGGGAAAACACATAAGATGGACTAACAACTCAAAACATTATGTCGGAACGCCTAAACACAGTACTTCAAGTTATTGGGCACTTTGAACAACAAGATTTGCATAGTTTTATGCAAAGGGCTAGATCGAGACTAGGCCTCCTTGCTTCAAACAAAATGATAATCTTAATCAGTCAAAGAGATAGCTTCATGTATGGAACTATGGACAGTCATAGGTAAGCAGGGCACACCATACATCCTACTCAACATGCATAAAACTATTAATGAAACTAGCAACAATATCCTCAAGTTATTAAAGAGCAGTTAAGAATTCTTTAATGCAACTAAGGAAGAAGAAAACATAAAAGCTATGAAGATTCAGGAAATTTGAGGTGCCTCCATGGGCATATCTCAAATTTATTCTCCACTGACCTATAGCAAGCAAGAAACATGTATCATGAATGAAAACTAGAAGACAACAACAAAGCAAGAAACACTATACCATTCTACCATGTCATGGAATCCATCAACAATCCTTCATCATCCATCCAAGAACATTCAAGAGGCAATCCAAAAGCATAACACAAGTATTTTCTCCAAAGCTCATATGACCAATATATTGCTTCTCTTCTCAAGTTCAGCCTTGTTTACAAATGAGAGCTTGTGGAATAAATAGGCTCAAGTGAGGAAAACCTCATGGTTCAACTTCCATACTCATTGGCCTAATCAAAATATCTAAACTTGTCCTTGAGGCTTTGCAAAGCCCAAGGCACAAAAATATGTCATAAAATATCTAAAAATTGCTAGAAAAGAGAATTTAATTGACTTTGGATCATTTTCCAAGTGTAAAAATAGCTAAACGCACATTTGGAAAAAGCAGATTTTTGAGGTTCAAAAATTACAAAAATACTTCAAATTTATATCAGAAAAAGGTCCCCTGACTTGCTGGAAACATTTGGCAGCCTTCCTGATGTCGAAACGAGGCTCGTGATAGCTCGTTGGAAATCTCTGAGTGTCTACTTTCCGGTGCAACTAAAATCACTCCAATCCGATGCCCAGAAGTCCTCCAAATCTGCATCTGTGTGTAAAAAGCTAGAAAAAGACAGTTTGCTGATAGACCGGGCAGAATGTGCAACATGCGAGCCTTGTTCGCTGTTTTGAAGGGGAAAATGATCTCCAAATGCTCTGAAAATCGCTGAGGACATGCTCATGAAATTATGGCATCCGATGGTACCATTCTCCTCCCTTGATGAATCCTCAAAATGAAATGGCGAATTTATGAGTGTTTGACCAAAAACCCAAAAATGCCAAAAAACCAAAAGTTGTCAAAATGGGCCCAAAATTGGTATGCATGACCCTCAAGGGTCCATAGAAACATGCTCCGAAGCTGAAGCCAAAATATCAAGGGCTGATGTGTCTTTCTTCTCTTTCCGTGTCGGGCGCTTCTCCTTCGCTTCCTCCAGTTTTGCTTGGGTGGCATTTAGCTTGCGCTGGGCAAACTGATTCAACTTTTGATAGTGCTGTGTCATCTTCCTTTGCAGCTCCAGGTCTCTGTTTGCCTTTTGAAGCTTCATCTCCAAGTGTTTATTTGCTCTTTCTAGCCATGCCTCCTTATTTTCTTCAATTTCCTGCTCAAGTAGTGCAGTGAGGGGAAAAGCTTGAAGATGGGCTTGTTCATCTTCCTTTTGCTTTTCCAGGGCTCTTTTAAGCCCTATGGTTCTAGGCCTCTTCCGCCTAGGCTGGTCTTCTTCTTCATCTTCATCAAACTCACTGATGAGCTCCTCTATCCTCATTTGCGCCTTAGCTGCCTCATTCTTGTATTTGATAGCTCGTGCCTCATGAACTGCTGTGTGAACACTCATCTGTTTATTTTGGATCTCCAAGAAATGGTTTAAGTTCCTTGCCCGCTGAAGATCATTCTCCAATGCCTCAATTTGTCCCTCTCTATGGATTAGGAGGTTTTCAAGAATGCGGGCTTCATTATCGCTGTCATCGCTTTGGATTGGGATGACAGCCAATGCACCTCCATGTTTCTTACTTTCCCCAACCTTGCTTTTCCCTTTGAAGGCCAATCTTGCACTCTTCCTTCTTGGCATGCTAGTGGGAGACCTCTTGGGCGATTTTCTTTTGCTAGGGACAACTTTTGTCACTTTTGGAGTGGCGGCCTTAGGCCCTTTTCTTGCTGTGCTGGTCTTTGTCTTTTTAGGAGAGGGAGGCACAATTTCTTTGCCCTTGACATCTTCTTGAAACTGCTGATCTCCTTGAGGCTGCTGTGTGTCTTCTTCTTGCTGTTGAATTTGCTGCCCCTGTTCGCCAACATCAATTTGTTGTTCTACTTCAATGCCTTGTTCAATTTGTGTTTCCACCTGCTGCCCTTTTTCACCAAAATCAAGCTGCTGTTGTGCTTGGATTTCCTGTTCATTTTGTGGCTCAAGCTGTTGCTCAAATTCCTGCCCAAGCTGCTGTTCCTTTCCTCCAATATCAAGCTGCTGCTCTTCCTCTTGTACCTATTGTTCATCATCTTCTGTTCGCTGCTGACCTTCACCACTGTCCTGCTGCTGTTCCTCATCTTCAGTTTGCTGCTCTTCACACCCTTCCTCTTGCTCATGACCTTTCTCTTCTTGTTGTCTACTTCCCTCTCCTTCTTCCTGTTGTCCTGATTGTTCTGTGGTAATTTTGAGCCTTCTAGGAGTAGGCCTGCTGGACAAAGGTATAGGGCGATGAATAGGCTGAGTGGGAGATATATGGATAGGAGGAACAGTAGATAAATCTGGGTGACTGATGAATACATCCCATGGAACCTCTTTCTTCTCTAGCTGGTGTAGGATGATAATTTTGATCAGAGAATGATGGAAAAGGGAAGGTATTTTCAGAGATGGAGTCTTCTTCTGGACTGTGGATGCCATCTTCTCGATGCTCTTGTATAAAAAGTAAGAGAGATTTAGCTGCCTGGTTCTAGTGAAATGCATCAATAGTCGGACATGGTAGGCATAAACTCGAGCAAACCTCCCTTCACAAGTAAAATACTTCATTATGAATTTCATTAGAGGAGCATAGCTGTCAAGAAGATAAGAAAAAAGAAAAATAGCAGTGCAAGTATCTCTATGCTCAGGCTTGATGAAAGGCTTGTAATCTTCCAAGTCAAGATGGGTCTGTTTGAACCATTTTTCGCCATGATATGGAATTTTGGTGGCTTTAGACACTGACCTCAGGGAAAACTTAAAATCAAGGTCTGCTACCTGGAAGTGCTTGCTTTCGAACCTCAGGGCGCATAGGTGTGTCAAAGGCGAGAAAATTTTTACCTCCTGTACCTTCTGGCAGAAATCTAGACAACCTACCTCATGAAAGTTGAAAAGGATGGATGGATGAGCATTGACCTCCTCTGTAGAGATTGGCTCATATATTTTATGTGAACCACTTCTGCTGTCTTGCCTAGGAGGCATTTTGACCTAGATGTGCTTTTGAAGAACCAAACAGCCTCACTGTCTATAAACTGCCTTCTTTAAGGTGAACTCTATCAATTCACTGTTTTGATAGTGAAAAATTGTCTTTGAATGATTTCAACAAGTTTCCTCACAATATAAAACCCCTGTTCTTTCAAAAAGTGGCCTTTCCACCTTTAAAGTATCTCAGCCAACAGAATTTTCAATAAGATACCATATAGTGAAAAGGAGACAAACTGTTAGGTAAATTTTCTGTGTAAAATGTCAAGAAATCACCTTGTTCTTTTGAAGTTTGGAGGTCAACAACACATTTTTATCTTTGTGCAAAGGTAGACTTTCCAATCATTACAAAACTTTCCCTTCCTAGTGTGCCAATTACTCAACAAACTTATGTCTTATGCAATCAACCCTTAGTGTAATCAGACAGTCAATGTCACAGTCCTGGAACAAGGGTAACAGAGTTTAAAAAAGCTCCAAATTTTTAAGCAGAGGCTGTAAGAGTTTTCTCTTTTCAAAATAATCAAGGCCTCTTATCAATGTAACACCTTTGTCTTTGTAGAAAAATTCCTTTGCTCTATATGAACATCCACTTATCAAATAAGCTTGAGGAATAAAAGACAGTCAAGCAAAATACACAGTGAAAACTGTCTTTTTCTGTGAGAAATAGGAGTCACTTTGCCCTGTAGCTTTCAACAATATAAACTTCTTTTCAATATAGAATACTAGTCCTCCTTGGAATAATTCCTCTATACCCTGTGAAAATCAATTTCTCAAATGAGTATGAAGAGTAAAAAACACAGTCCAAATCTTCTGTCCACAGGATGAGGTGGCAGGTTTTTGAAAGGCATCCGAGGTGCTGGCAGAGGTCTGTGGGAATTTTCAAACAATCGAGGCTTCCTTTAATCAGAATACTGCATCCTTTTGTGACACTTTTACTAATTAGTCCAAAAATATGCACACAGTCCCCCACAATGACTTTAATAGATTCCAAGGCTTGTTGTTTCTGAGGTAGGTTAACAGGGCTTATAGTATTTTTTTTATGTAATCACCAGGTCTGTAGCCTTCAACCAATAAACTGTTCTTTAACAAAACCCTTCTTTCTTATTACACTTCACTATTCTTTATTGGTATGTCACTCCAGCATGGTTTTAAACAAGGGCATACACAGCAGAAACTGTTCATATAGCTGGTGATAGAATTTTCATATGTTTCTAAAGTTTTAACAAAAACTGTAGGAATTCTATCTTTTCAAAAATCAAGGTTCCCCTTTCAAAGAACTTCAACCCTCATATGCAGCTTCAACAGATATGTTTATGCACAAACTAGCCTTTTATCATTTTGACAGTTTCAAAAATTTCAAGGGCAGTTTCAAAATACCTCTTTGAATTTGGTAGAAGATCCTTCGAGAAGCTTGTGCCACCTTCAGCAGTGATTTGGAGGCGTGTTGGAGGGTTTTAAACGTGCGTGGCACGTTTACAGTGGAGGGCGCCGCGGACAAAGTGGTGTCGGGTGGCTCTGTCGGGTCGGCCGGGCGCCGTGTACAGGCGCATCGCGCACACGTACAGGCGCGTCGCGCGACTGTTATTGGCCTGTGTTAAACTTCTCCTGAGCACGTCGCGCAATATTCCAGGCACGTCGCGCAATGAAAATGCGACAAAATTTTCCAAAATCACTCCAATCTTCCTTGTTTGGTCTAGAGGGCAGCAAAGAGGCTTTGCTCGGGCTCGATGAATTTCAAAATGGAATGAAAACGGCTTTGATCTTTGTTTGAAGTATAGAAAACCAACGGTCCCCTTTGATCTTTGACTTTGAGAGGGTTCTTTTCAAAAGTTTTGAAAAAGGTTTGTTTTCTTTTTAAATCCATATTTGAAACCTTACTTTTCACAAATGAAACTAAATTTCTTTGTTTTAATCAAAAATCAAAGGTGATGATTCCCTCTTTCGAAGCCCATTTTCCCTTCTTGAAATGACATAATCTTTTGGAGAAATATGTCCTTTAGACATCTGAGTGTTTCTTACTTGAAGAAATGTATCCTCCTGCAGTAGTGGCATGTGGATTCTTCCTTTGATGACTTCCAGAACCTGAAGAACTAAGCCAAAATTTCTTGTATTTGCTGAGCTTGTAAACTTACTTGTAGGACCCTTTGCTTTTTAAACTTGTTTTGACAGACTTTTGTATCTAATTTCTTCATCGACTCTTTCCCTAACTATAGGTGTCAAATAATTCTGCATGTATTCAGACTTTGCCAGTCTTCTATTGATTAAGAAATGTGCCCTTTTTCAATACACTTCTCTGCTCAAAACATATCATATAATGTCTCTGTCCATTGAATAATGAAAACCCATTTTTTTCTTCAAACTTTCTAAAACAAAACTGACAGTCTATCAAAACAACTCTTTGTCTATTATGAACAATAGTTTCAATGGTGATGTATCTTGATGACAGAAACTTAGATTGTCTGTGCCAGTTGTTGTAGCAATTTTGAAAAGGAAATTGTTCATGGATGAAGCTGCTTTCAAGAAAGACATGCTTTATTAGCTTGGCATGCTTTCCTAGGGTTTTTAAAACTCAGATCATAATCAGTTTATGTCCTTGTGTAGAGGAGGCAAGTATATAAGATGTGGAATAACTTCTGGCCTATTTCACAGATACCAAGGCTTTTATTAGCCATCTTCCTCCTAATGAAACTCTTGAAAACACCAACCTGCTGCATTTGAAGAAACTACCTGTCTTTGTAATGGAGTGTAGCTTGCAACAGCTGGACTTACACCGGCGCTTTGACTGATAGCAATATGTCACCTGTCTGAGACTGTATACTACTTTCCTTCCTCTTCTTTATGTTCATCTAGAAACCATGGACTGTATTTGACATTTTAATAGGAACAAAAGAACACATAGGGGTTTTTTTACTGAAGTATTTTCCTGTTCAAGACTGATTGAAGCTATGCATATTAACACCCCTGCAGAGATGTTTGTTATGATTGCTTTGATTGAGGAGTCCCTTTTTATGCTCCCTGATGATGACTGAAAACTCAAATGATTCTCTTTACCAAACAATAAACCCTGTTTTCTTTTGTCTGGCATATTTCAGATCTTAGTCCTGTTATGATCATTACTCACACTAAGAAACATAGAGTCACTGTTTTACTGTCTAGTAAAAAGAAAACCTGTGCTTATAGTAAGTTTTGCAATCCTTGAAGTCAATACTGGCCAGCGCCCTCTGCTTGTAGATGAAGGAGGCGCCTTAACCCTCTGCTTGTAGATGAAGGCAGTTCTTGGCCATGACACATTACTAGTTTGTTTGACAGTGGTGTCTTTCTTTTACTGTGATTTCATGTTGAAAGGAAGCTGCAAGGTCTTGATGAGTACTCTCTGTGTTGCAGATACATCTCAGGCTCCTGTTTTCATTAAGAAGCAGATGTTCTTCTAAATGTAGATTCAAGCAATTTCTTCTGAGATGATGTTATATTTCCTATCTTTGAAAAATCCATAAAACATTGTAAAACACTTAATAATCAGCTTGAGACTTTGGTCTATGCAGTGCTGAGACTTGGTGTGTAAGTGGCGCAACTTAGGGTTGTTATCAATTTCATTTGCAGAGTGGGAGGTCTGTCATGATTGGTCTGTAACAGATGGAGGTTTTTGGCCTTTTGGTGGTTGCCAAGGGTAAAATGCCTTAAAGCGCCACTTCCTAACTTAGGGGAGACTTTTGAAACAGACTTGGATTTGCCTTTTAGAGCTGATGGGCAGACCAGTAGGGCTGAAGCTAGATAGGATAGTGATAATGAGTTTTAACTTTAACATGGGCGGACTGAAAAGTAGGAGGGCGAAAAAATTTTTATGAGGGTTTTCTAGATGACAAATTGACATATGGAAATCAGCTTCTAGAAAACTCAGCTATGGATCTAGTCATCACTAACAAGTGAAAAATACTGATGACTAACAGTGGCTCCATTTTTGAGGATGGCAGCTCCTCGTTAGGAGGTGTCCAGAATTCAGATCTTTGGCTTATGAAGACCAATGCCTTACCCATTGGCGCAAAATTTCACCTTTCTTTGATGCTATTTCTGAAAAGTGACAACATGGTTAACATCAATGATACTTCTACCTACCCCACTATCTTTCCTAACATTTTTTCTTCTCTTTGGCGCATTTGAACTAGCAGCCTTTTGACAATGTATATTTTTCTTTTTGCAAAATGAACCTATCTATTTCTACTCTTATATCTGCCGGGAGTTCAGATTAGACTGATGAACTCCTTCATTACTCTACCTATGCTAGATCAACTATCAAGATTAAGCAGTTCGACAGGATTTTGTTCTCTAATCTAAAACAAGAAATTTAAAATGATCAAATCAGGATTAGACAGTCTGATTTTTCATGCATTTGTGGCATAAAAGACAAGCTGCACACAACTATTATTTTGCAACAAAAGGGAAATTAGACAAGCGGGGCTAATATGTTCAATGTATTTTTCATCCCTCGTTTCTCTCTTTGGTTCTGTTTTATTCATGTGGAACCAGAATCTCTCCCTAATCTAAACTCTGTGATAATTCAATCTTACACAATGTTGACTATCTTCTGCACTCACTAACTTATCAGCAAATAAATTTAAACATGCTCAGCTATGATTAGGCTAGATAGCTGAACAAGACATTGAAGTACTAGTAGCGACATTTAGACTTGCTCGCTTTCCGAAGGACTATTTTTTTGGAACATGGGGCCTTTGTTCTATCTTCACTCACCCCCTTTTCTATCTTTTATTGTTTTTGAATTTTCTATTTTTCAATATTTCAAACAATGGTATGTACAATGAATGAAAGTGTTTCAAACTCAGAAATCTTGGAAATGAAGGAATTTAAGCATCTTATCCTCGTAAGGATCTCCTCTCACCCTTGGCCCACTCAACTCCTGAAAAGAGAAATTTGGAAAGTTTTCTCTCTCTAACATGACATAGGGATTCATGCAAGAACCTCTGAACAGACCGGTATCTTCCCGCTGTACCTCTTTTAATATTTGATTTCCAGTCCTTTCCTTACTGTACATTTTCCTCAAGTAATGCATGTACTCTTGGTCATTCTTGAAATAGATAATGACATCATCAAGGTATGCAAAAATGCAGAAATTTAAAACTGGGAACATGGCCTTCATGAACAGATTTCTGATATTGGGTGGTCTTGCAATTTTGATTTTGAAATTAGATCTACCTCCCGCAAACTGGAAAAAATCTTTAAGTTGTCTACTTTGCAAGGGAATCTTTTGAACATGACCTGAAACATCATCTTGCAAAAACACATGATTAAAAGCACTTTTAATTGGTATATCATGGTCTTGGGTAGAAAAAACAGAATTTTTGTTATAGGGAAATGCAGTAGTATTTCTAAAATTGAAACAGACTCTTTGACCAGCTGTTTTATCCCTGATTATTTCAGTTTGGTTCAGATTGTTATGTTTTCTTTTGTCAAAGTTATTCTTTGAGGGAGAAGAAGTATCACAGCATTTTCCTTTGTTTTTTCTGTAGAAATTGGTATTCTGCATGAGATTTCTGATTTTAGCATTTCTAAGTTCTTCATGAAAAGACATAATATGAGCCAATTTTAGTAGCTCAGGTATGCTAGGACTGCAACTATCATTCTTGCTCATAAGAAGTTTATCAGGCATTTTTTATAGATTTTGAGCTGCTGGGGCTATAGTCAAAGTTTCATTTGTAGTGGATGATCCATATGATGGTAAATCTTTGAGGTATGGTAGAAACATTAAACTCCCTTGCTCCCGAGTTCCGAACAGGTTTATGATGTGTAAGTCTTCTAAAGCCTTTACCCGGAAAAAATTTCCGCAGGTTATTGCTGGTGTTTGACTAGGGTTAGAGTAATTCGCTTGATAGTACATAAGGGTTTGCGCTTCTTGCTCTAATCCTACCTTAGAAGGGACATACTTACTTTCTTCATGACACAGTTGTTCATGATCATGGTAATTTTGAGTGTCTATTTCATCATAAGGCACCAGGGACAACTGATGTGGTGGATCTAAGTTTATTTCAGTTTCTTCTGACTCTTCCTCCATGTTTTCATCAATATGCATAATGAAAGAGTTCAGGTCGGAATGCAAGGAACACATTGGAATGTTGTCTGGCCTATCTTGACTGCTAATCATGTATTTCATGTGTGATTCTCGGTAGAGTATTCTGGTATGGCCGAACACAGGAATGGTGGCGTATGACATGTCCAGTTGAATATTCCCTTGGAGTTTGGCTCCCCAGGATCTGGATAGAAGCATCCTGTACTTGGGAGGGATGTCTGCCACTACTATATCCATGATTAGATGTTTTGCAGGTATTTGGGCCAGACTAAAACAAAGGTATTTGATCAAACCCAGGCATTTGACTCTACTCGAATCAAATGAATACAAGTCTTTGTATGGTCTTGTGATTTCCAGGCCTAGCCTTTCCATTACTACCTTCGGCATAAGATTATGTGAGGCGCCGGAGTCTAGCATGGCATTGTGGAGGATTTGGTCGTGGATGTTTAGGCTAATGTAAAATGGAAGAGTAGTTCCTTCTTGGAATTTTCCCTCTATCTTCGAACCAAACAACACTTCAGGAGTGTCATCAGCCAGATTAACAGTGTTTGCATCATTCCCTAGATTTAGGACTTTTAGTACTTGGGATTTATAAGAGTTTTGGTAAATGAGTTCAGTAAGAGGCATGGTGATCTTGATCTTGGCGATTTCGCCTTCAAAGCTGAAAGGCAGCTGAAGTTTAGATATGTTTGTTTCAGTTTTTTCAGCCACGACCTTCTTTATGTTCTGAGTTTGTTGGCTTTGTTTCGGGATTTTGTTTGCCATAGTTGCTTCGGTAACTTTTGTGGAAGTACTCGGAACAGCTGAGTTAGGACTAATTTGGGTAACTTTAGGTTTGTTTTGGTCACTTTTCTTGACCTTGATTTTGTCACTGCTTACTGCTTTCTTGAGGATGGTATCAGGGGTTTTAGCAGTATCTGAGTTACCTTTCTTGGAATTATCTTGGTTTCTTTTGCTTCTAAGGTCATATTGCCTGTGAGCTTCTATTATGGCATTTTGAAAATCTATGGCAGGGTCATCGAGATCTTCATAGTTGTTCTCATCTTTATTAGGAGAAAAGAACGCTTGTTCTTCTTCTGTGAGGTACACCTCACTCTCATTATCAGATCCTATGAGGTTTAAATGATGCTCATCAAGAGTTTCTGTATCCCTGTCATCCTCTTCCACATAGTTTTCATTGAATGGTGGCCTAATTTGTTGGTCATTTTCCCTTGGTCTGTTTTGGGGTTGTTCCCTCCTAAAGTTTTGATTTCGGTTTTTGTTTGGAGGGTTTGGCTGGTTGTCCCTAACAGGGGCCTTTTCATTTATCCTTTCCCACATTTTGGCCATGGTTTTGACTAAGTCATCTATTCTAGGATCTAGGGAAGGTGATGAAGTTGAGACCTCGTATTTATATGTGACCTTTCTTTCTGATCTAGTCCTAGCCCTTTTTTCTGCTAAGTTGGCATCTGCTTTTATTGCTATTTGTTGCATTTCTTCTAAGGTGGGGGGATCCTTGTCTCTCAGATGATATGTCATGTCTGGATCGAAACCCTCGGGGAACTTTGCCAAGGCTAAACCAAGTGGGGGTTTGAAATGAGGTGGGAGGGAGTTATATACACTGTTGAACCTAGTGCAATAAGCCTGGACACTTTCCCCATTTTCCCGTTTTAGGTTGTTATATTCTGACAGGATTTTAATAGGGTTTCTTCGGATTTCCCACCTATTTCTGAAGACTTGATGTAGTTTTGGGATATTGTGGATGTTGTTTGGAGTTAAGCTTTTGAACCATGTTTTGGGTTCACCACCAAGACTTTGGGCGAATATTCTCATTCTGACGGTCTCGTCTTGTACCTCCAGGTATTCATAAGCATCAGTCATCCTACTTATCTGTTGTTGAGGTGTGGTGGTGTCTTCTTCGGTAAAGTGTGCGATTTTGTCTTGATATTTATTTGGGAGAGGAGCCAAGGGTGGTGGCAACACCAAAGGTGCATACCAGGCTGCCATGACGGGAACTAATGGATGATGTACAAGATGAGGACTAGTGGGATGAGATGAGGTGGTTTGAACAGGTGTGGCGGATGAACTTGGACTAGTGATCTGGTTTTGAGAAGATCTGGGATGGTGGGAGCCAAATTAATGAAGAAGCTGAAAGTCGGGGGGGGTGGAAGGTGAAGCTTCTCTACTATGACTGTGTGATTGGTCTAGGGTTTCAAGATCGTCAAAGTTTATCTTACTATGAGATCTGCTTCTGAAAAGAGTTTTTGACGACTCTAATTCAAAAGGTGAATCTGGTAGGATAGTGAGATGTTCAGGTACTGATCTTGTTTTACGGATGGATCTACTGGTAGCTAGATGGTCAGTTTCGGAAGCTTGCCATAGAATCTTCTCTGGGTCATCTACTATGATAGGGGGGTTTGGGTCTGGATGGGATCTGGTGTTGATTCTTCATGAAGCCAGATTTTGGATCTAGAGTTTAGAGAGAATGGTATTGGTGAATGTTCTGGATGAGTGGTCTCTCTAAAGTTATACTAAGGTGAAGGATGGTCAAAATAAAAGGGATGAACTAGTGGAGTTGCCAGGTGGAACTGGGTTGTTTTTGTGAAGATAGCTATGGTCCACCACCGGTAACTAATCTGGAAATGTTTTGGATTTTCTGAGTTTTATGTGCAGCCTATGGTTTAAAGTATCCTAGACTTGTTTCAACACTTCGCTAGGGTGATGAGAACAAAAAGAGTTTACTCTAAATGGGTCTATGGACTGCTTGCTTGTTTATGGTATCTAAAGGACCAAAGAGTCTATAAGAGTTTGCTAGACTATCATGTACTCAGTGTCCCACCATCTCCCGCTATGTTAGTGAGCGATGGGATAGGTCTATCAGATAGTAACCTAGAGTTCGGTAAAATAGTAAGGCCTACTAGAGGTTAGTGGAGTCGCCAGGTGGAACTCGGTTGTTTTGAGATATGTGTGTATGGTCCACCACCAATATTGACAAAAACCAATCTAAGGGAGTGTTTGGGGTTTTTTGAGTTTTTATGTAATCCTAAGGTTTGGAAGAGTGTCCTACAGCTGAGTCATCATTTTGCTAGGATGGTGAGACAACCAGATTCTACTCTTCTAAGTTTGACTGAGATTTTGAGAGTTCCTAAGGGATACCTAGGATGTTTTGACTCAAGGTCCCACCGTGATCGCCATTATGTTAGGGTCCCGTGATTTGGCTGATTGGCAAGCCAAATGATAGTGTAACATCAAACCAAGCTTTGGAGCCCAAGGACCTAGCCTTCCTGGACTCAGAGAGGGCTCTCTCTATATGTGTAAGGGATATCTGTGTGTTTTCTTATTTGTGTTCTGATTTTAGGCTAGTTATGAAGTAAGTTTTTGATTTTTTGTTTTTTATGTTGTGAGGGATGAAACTGATCAAAGATATAAAATAGATAACAAGATGTTTGATTAACTGGGCTATGGGGTCAAAAGGTCAAGAAGGCTATTAGATGACGATACAAGGTTGTTGAAGGGCCAATTTGATTCAAGGTAGAAAGGATCTTTGGGCAAAATAGAGTAAATGGACATCAAGTTTGTGAGAAAAAAAGAGTTTCAAGCATTACTGGTTCAATAGATAGCATAAAAATGGTAAGGAAAACCCTTAATCATGCAAAATATAACTATAAACTAATCAACACATAGAAACAAACATTCAAGCCATGCATAGAAGTATAAGACCCTCTAACTTTGGGAAATGGCTATCAGACTTTGGGGAAAACACATAAGATGGACTAACAACTCAAAACACTATGCCGGAACGCCTAAACACAACACTTCAAGTTAGTGGGCACTTTGAACAACAAGATTTGCATAGTTTTAGGCAAAGGGCTAGATCGGGACTTGGCCTCCTTGGTTCAAACAAAATGATAATCTTAATTAGTCAAAGAGATAGCTTCATGTATGGAACTATGGACAGTCATAGGTAAGCAGGGCACACCATACATCCTACTCAACATGCATAGAACTATTAATGAAACTAGCAACAATATCCTTAAGTTACTAAAGAGCAGTTAAGAATTCTTTAGTGCAACTAAGGAAGAAGAAAACATAAAAACTATGAAGATTCAGGAAATTTGAGGTGCCTCCATGGGCATATCTCAAATTTATTCTCCACTGATCTATATCAAGCAAGAAACATGTATCATGAATGAAAACTAGAAGACAACAACAAAGCAAGAAACACTATACCATTCTACCATGTCATGGAATCCATCAACAATCCTTCATCATCCATCCAAGAACATTCAAGAGGCAATCCAAAATCATAGCACAAGTATTTTCTCCAAAGCTCATATGACCAATATATTGCTTCTCTTCTCAAGTTTCAGCCTTGTTTACAAATGAGAGCTTGTGGAATAAATATGCTCAAGTGAGGAAAACCTCATGGTTCAACTTCCATCCTCATTGGCCTAATCAAAATATCTAAACTTGTCCTTGAGGCTTTGCAAAGCCCAAGGCACAAAAATATCTCATAAAATATCTAAAAATTGCTAAAAAATGGAATTTAATTGACTTTGGATTATTTTCCAAGTGTAAAAATAGCTAAACGCACATTTGGAAAAAGCAGATTTTTGAGGTTCAAAAATTACAAAAATACTTCAAATTTATATCAGAAAAAGGTCCCCTGACTTGCTGGAAACATTTGGCAGCCTTCCTGATATCGAAACAAGGCTCATGATAGCTCGTTGGAAAGCTCTAAGTGTATAATTTCCGGCGCAACTGAAACCACTCCAATCTAATGCCCAGAAGTCCTCCAAATCTGCACCTGTGTGTAAAAATCCAGAAAAAGACAGTTTGCTGATAGACCGGGCAGAATGTGCAAAATGCGAACCTTGTTCGCTGTTTTGAAGGGGAAAATGATCTCCAAATGCTCTAAAAATTGCTGAGGACATGCTCATGAAATTATGGCATCCGATGGTACCATTCTCCTCCCTTGACGAATCCTCAAAATGAAATGGCGAATTTATGAGTGTTTGACCAAAAACCCAAAAATGCCAAAAAACCAAAAGTTGTCAAAATGGGCCCAAAATTGGTATGCATGACCCTCAAGGGTCCATAGAAACATGCTCCGAAGCTGAAGCCAAAATATCAAGTGCTGATGTGTCTTTCTTCTCTTTCTGTGTTGGGAGCTTCTCCTTCACTTCCTTCAGTTTTGCTCGGGTGGCCTTTAGCTTGCGCCGGGAAAACTGATTCAACTTTTGATAGTTTTGTGTAATCTTCCTTTGTAGCTCCAGGTCTCTGTTTGCCTTTTCAAGCTTCATCTCCAAGTTTTTATTTGCTCTTTCTAGCCATGCCTCCTTATTTTCTTCAATTTCCTTCTCAAGTAGTGCAGTGAGGGGAAAAGCTTGAAGATGGGCCTGTTCTTCTTCCTTTTGCTTTTCCAGGGCTCTTTTAAGCCCTATGGTTCTAGGCCTCTTTCGCCTAGGTTGGTCTTCTTCTTCTTCTTCATCAAACTCACTGATGAGCTCCTCTATCCTCATTTGCGCCTTAGCTGCCTCATTCTTGTATTTGATAGCTCGTGCCTCATGAACTGTTGTGTGAACACTCACCTGTTTATTTTGGATCTCCAAGAAATGGTTTAAGTTCCTTGCCCGCTGAAGATCATTCTCCAATGCCTCAATTTGTCCCTCTCTATGGATTAGGAGGTTTTCAAGAATGCGGGCTTCATTATCGCTGTCATCGCTTTGGATTGGGATGACAGCCAATGCACCTCCATGTTTTTTACTTTCCCCAACCTTGCTTTTCCCTTTGAAGGCCAATCTTGCACTCTTCCTTCTTGGCATGCTAGTGGGAGACCTCTTGGGCGATTTTCTTTTGCTAGGGACAACTTTTGTCACTTTTGGAGTGGCAGCCTTAGGCCCTTTTATTTCTGTGCTGGTCTTTGTCTTTTTAGGAGAGGGAGGCACAATTGCTTTGCCCTTGAAATCTTCTTGAAACTGCTGATCTCCTTGAGGCTGCTATGTGTCTTCTTCTTGCTATTGAATTTGCTGCCCCTGTTCGCCAACATCAATTTGCTGTTCTACTTCAATGCCTTGTTCAATTTGTGTTTCCACCTGCTGCCCTTTTTCACCAAAATCAAGCCGCTGCTATGCTTGGATTTCCTGTTCATTTTGTGGCTCAAGCTGTTGCTCAAATTCCTGCCCAAGCTGCTGTTCCTGTCCTCCAATATCAAGCTGCTGCTCTTCCTCTTGTACCTGTTGTTCATCATCTTCTGTTTACTGCTGACCTTCACCACTGTCCTGCTGCTGTTCCTCATCTTCAGTTTGCTGATCTTCACCCCCTTCCTCTTGCTCATGACCTTTCTCTTCTTGCTATCTACTTCCCTTTCCTTCTTCCTGCTGTCCTGACTGTTCTGTGGTAATTTTGAGCCTTCTAGGAGTAGGCCTACTGGACAAAGGTATAGGGCGATGAATAGGCTGAGTGGGAGATATATTGGACAGGAGGAACAGTAGAGAAATATGGGTGACTGATGAATACATCCCATGGAACCTCTTTCTTCTCTAGCTGGTGTAGGATGATAATTTTGATCAGAGAATGATGGAAAATGGAAGGTATTTGTAGAGATGGAGTCTTCTTCTGGACTATGGATGCCATCTTCTTGATGCTCTTGTATCAAAAGTAAGGGAGATTTAGCTGCCTGGTTCTAGTGAAATGCATCAATAGTCAGACATGGTAGGCATAAAATCAAGCAAACCTCCCTTCACAAGTAAAATACTTCATTATGACTTTCATTAGAGGAGCATAGCTGTCAAGAAGATAAGAAAAAGGAAAAATAGCAGTGCAAATATCTCTATGCTCAGGCTTGATGAAAGGCTTGTAATCTTCCAAGTCAAGATGGGTCTGTTTGAACCATTTTTCGCCATGATATGGAATTTTGGTGGCTTTAGACACTGACCTCAGGGAAAACTTAAAATCAAGGTCTGCTACCTGGAAATTCTTGCTTTGGAACCTTAGGGCGCATAGGTGTGTCAAAGGCGAGAAAATTTTGACCTCCTGTACCTTCTGGCAGAAATCTAGAAAACCTACCTCATGAAAGTTGAAAAGGATGGATGGATGAGCATTGACCTCCTCTGTAGAGATTGGCTCATATCTTTTATGTGAACCACTTCTGCTGTCTTGCCTAGGAGGCATTTTGACCTAGATGTGCTTTTGAAGAACCAAACAGCCTCACTGTCTATAAACTGCCTTCTTTAAGGTGAACTCTGTCAATTCACTGTTTTGATAGTGAAAAATTGTCTTTGAATGATTTCAAAAAGTTTCCTCACAATATAAAACCCCTGTTCTTTCAAAAAGTGGCCTTTCCACCTTTAAAGTATCTCAGCCAACAGAATTTTCAATAAGATACCATATAGTGAAAAGGAGACAAACTGTTAGGTAAGTTTTCTGTGTAAAGTGTCAAGAAATCACCTTGTTCTTTTGAAGTTTGGAGGTCAACAACACATTTTTATCTTTTTCCAAAGGTAGAATTTCCAATCATTACAAAACCTGCCCTTCCTAGTGTCCCAATTACTCAACAAACTTATGTCTTATGCAATCAACCCTTACTGTAATCAGACAGTCAATGTAACAGTCCTGGAACAAGGGTAACAGAGTTTAAAAAAGCTCCAGAGTTTTAAGCAGAGGCTGTAAGAGTTTTCTCTTTTCAAAATAATCAAGGCCTCTTATCAATGTAACACCTTTGTTTTTGTAGAAAAAATCCTTTTCTCTATATGAACATCCACTTATCAAATAAGCTCGAGGAATAAAAGACAGTCAAGCAAAATACACAGTGAAAACTGTCTTTTTTTGTGAGAAATAGGAGTCACTTTGCCCTGTAGCTTTCAACAATATAAACTTCTTTTCAATATAGAATACTAGTCCTCCTTGGAAGAATTCCTCTATACCCTGTGAAAATCAATTTCTCAAATGAGTATGAAGAGTAAAAAAAACAGTCCAAATCTTTTGTCCACAGGATGAGGTGGCAGGTTTTTGAAAGGCATCCGAGGTGCTGGTAGAGGTCTGTGGGAATTTTCAAACAATCGAGGCTTCCTTTAATCAGAATACTGCATCCTTTTGTGCCACTTTTACTAATTAATCCAAAAATATGCACACAGTCCCCCACAATGACTTTAGTAGATTCCAAGGCTTGTTGTTTCTGAGGTAGGTTAACACGGCTTATAGTGTTTTTTTTATGTAATCACCAGGTCTGTAGCCTTCAACCAATAAACTGTTCTTTAAAAAAACCCTTCTTTCTTATTACACTTCACTGTTCTTTATTGGTATGTCACTCCAGCACGGTTTTAAACAAGGGCATACACAGCAGAAACTGTTCATATAGCTGGTGATAGAATTTTCATATGTTTCTAAATTTTTAACAAAACCTGTAGGAATTCTATCTTTTCAAAAATCAAGGTTCCCCTTTCAACGAACTTCAACCCTCATATGAAGCTTCAACAGATATGTTTATGCACAAACTAGCCTTTTATCATTTTGACAGTTTCGAAAATTTCAAGGGCAGCTTCAAAATACCACTTTGAATTTGATAGAAGATCCTTCAAGAAGCTTGTGCCACCTTTAGCAGTGATTTGGAGGCATGTTGGAGGGTTTTAAACGTGCGCGGCACGTTTACAGTGGAGGGCACCGCGCACAAAGTGGTGTCGGGTGGCTCTGTCGGGTCGGCCGGGCGTCGTGTACAGGCGCGTCGCGCACACGTACAAGCGCGTCGCGCACACGTACAGGCGCGTCGCGCGACTGTTATCGTCCTGTGTTAAACTTCTCCTGAGCGCGTCGCGCAATATTCCAGGCGCGTCGCACAATGAAAATGTGACAAAATTCTCCAAAATCGCTCCAATCTTCCTTGTTTGTTCTTGAGGGCAACAAAGAGGCTTTGCTCGGGCGCGATGAATTTCAAAATGGAATGACAACGGCTTTGATCTTTGTTTGAAGCATAGAAAACCAACGGTCCCCTTTGATCTTCGACTTTGAGAGGGTTCTTTTCAAAATTTTTGAAAAAGGTTTGTTTTCTTTTTAAATCCATATTTGAAACCTTACTTTTCGCAAATGAAACTAAATTTCTTTTTTTTTAATCAAAACTCAAAGGTGATGATTCCCTCTTTCGAAGCCCATTTTCCCTTCTTGAAATGACATAATCTTTTGGAGAAATATGTCCTTTAGACTTCTGACTATTTCTTACTTGAAGAAATGTCTCCTCCTGCAGCAGTGGCATGTGGATTCTGCCTTTGATGACTTCTAGAACCTGAAGAACTAAGCCAAAATATTCTTGTATTTGCTGAGCTTGTAAACTTACTTGTAGGACCCTTTGCTTTTTAAACTTGGTTTGACAGACTTCTGTATCTAATTTCTTCATCGACTCTTTCCCTAACTGTAGGTGTCAAATATTTTTGCATGTATTCAGACTTTGCCAGTCTTCTATTGATTAAGAAAGGCGCCCTTTTTCAATACACTTCTCTCCTCAAAACATATCATATAATGTCTCTGTCCATTGAATAATGAAAACCCATTTTTTGCTTCAAACTTTCTAAAAAAAAATGACAGTCTATCAAAACAACTCTTTGTCTATTATGAACAATAGTTTCAATGGTGATGTATCTTGATGAAAGAAACCTAGATTGTCTGTGCCAGTTGTTGTAGCAATTTTGAAAAGGCAAATGTTCATGGATGAAGCTGCTTTCAAGAAAGACATGCTTGATTAGCTTGGCATGCTGTCCTAGGGTTTTTAAAACTCAGATCATAATCAGTTTCTGTCCTTGTGTAGAGGAGGCAAGTATATAAGATGTGGAATAACTGCTGGCCTATTTCATAGATACCAAGGCTTTTATTAGCCATCTTCCTCCTAATGAAACTCTTGAAAACACCAAACTGCTGCATTTGAAGAAACTACCTGTCTTTGTAATGGAGTGTAGCTTGCAACAACTGGACTTACACCGGCGCTTTGACTGATAGCAAGATGTCACCTGTTTGAGACTGTATACTACTTTCCTTCCTCTTCTTTATGTTTATCTAGAAACCATGGACTGTATTTCACATTTTAATAGGAACAAAAGAACACACAGGGGTATTTTTACTGATGTATTTTCTTGTTCAAGACTGATTGAAGCTATGCATATTAACACCCCTGCAGAGTTGTTTGTTATGATTGATTTTATTGAGGAGTCCCTTTTTATGCTCCTTGATGATGACTGAAAACTCAAATGATTCTCTTTACCAAACCATAAACCCTGTTTTCTTTTGTCTGGCATATTTCATATCTTAGTCCTGTTATGATCATTACTCACACTAAGAAACCTAGAGTCACTGTTTTACTATCTAGTAAAAAGCAAACCTGTGCTTATAGTAAGTTTTGCAATCCTTGAAGTCAACACTGGCCAGCGCCCTCTGCTTGTAGATGAAGGAGGCGCCTTAACCCTCTGCTTGTAGATGAAGGAGGTTCTTGGCCATGACACATTACTAGTTTGTTTGACAGTGGTGTCTTTCTTTTACTGTGATTTCATGTTGAAAGGAAGCTGCAAGGTCTTGATGAGTACTCTCTGTGTTGCAGATAAATCTCAGGCTCTTGTTTTCATTAAGAAGAAAATGTTCTTCTAAATGTAGATTCAAGCAATTTCTTCTGAGATGATGTTATATTTCCTGTCTTTGCAAAATCCATAAAACACTGTAAAACACCTAATAATCAGCTTGAGACTTTGGTCTATGCAGTGGTGAGACTTAGGGGTGTGTAAGTGGCGTGACTTAGGGCTGTTATCAATTTCATTTGTAGAGTGGGAGGTCTGTCATGATTGGTCTGTAATAGATGGAGGTTTTTGGCCTTTTGATGGTTGCTAAGGGTAAAATGCCTTAAAGCGCCACTTCCTAACATAGGGGAGAATTTTGAAACAGACTTGGATTTGCCTTTTAGAGCTGATAGGAAGACCAGTAGGGCTGAAGCTAGATAGGATAGTGATAATGAGTTTTAACTTTGACATGGGCGGACTGAAAAGTAGGAGGGTGAAAAAAATTTTATGAGGGTTTTCTAGATGACAAATTGACATATGGAAATCAGCTTCTAGAAAACTCAGCTATGGATCTAGTCATCACTAACAAGTGAAAAATATTGATGACTAACACCATGCAGTCTGGGTTTAACTCTGTTGGTGTGAGTTGTTCTACAATGTCAGAGGTGTCTAATAGAGGTGGGAAGTAAGGACGAAGGCGATCCACATTGAATACTGGGTGCAAACCAAAGAATGGTGGAATACTGTGCTCAAAGGCATTTTTCTCTATAGCCTTGGTGATGGTGTACGACCCATATCGAAGTAGGCGAAGCTTGCAGTGGGGTCCAATGAGGCGCTCCTTCGGAAAATGTAACCACACCGACCTGGAAGTTGTGTGGCACCTAATGTTGATCATGGAATTGCTTGTACTTAACATGGGCTCTATCCAATATGTCATAAACCTATTGGCAGATGTGTTGAATGCACTCGATGAAACTATTTTCTTTGTCAACTTCAGACTGGACATGAGACGAATCAGCCTGAGTAGCTGCAAATGGCATGGTTACGTCAATTAGACATAGTGGCTGGAAACCCAAGCCCACCTGAAAGGGGTTGTGGCTAATTGAGCTGTGGAGAGCCCGATTATAACTATGTGTACATAAGAGAGGCTCTCATCCCATGTGTGTGGATGCTTTTAATTGTACATGTGTAGAATGTGTACAATCATTCTGTTGATGACCTCTGTC
This sequence comes from Pinus albicaulis, assembly GCA_034641835.2. Taxonomy (NCBI): domain Eukaryota; kingdom Viridiplantae; phylum Streptophyta; class Pinopsida; order Pinales; family Pinaceae; genus Pinus; species Pinus albicaulis. The sequence continues at coordinate 962,717,070 of CM076582.1, forward strand.
TGGCCATCTGTTTGGGGATGGAAATTTTTGGACTTGGTGAGCTTGGTGTCCAACATTGACCAGAGGTTGGACCAAAATGTGCTGAGGAACTTGTTATCCTTATCTGATATGATACACTATGGAATCCCAAAGTGAGCCCACACTTGTTCGAAGAATATTTTAGCAGTGGCTTCTACTATGATATTCTTCTTGCAGGCTTCCATAATGGCCATATTCGAGAATCTTTCAACGACCATGAAAACACAGTCATTTCCATGCTTAGTAGAAGGCAGGCCAGACATGTAATCCATGGAGATGGATTCCCAAGGTCGACTAGGGGTAGGTAGCAGAGTATTTAGGCCTTGCTTCTTGATGGTTGGTTTCGCAATGGCACAAGAAGTGTAGGATTTGATGTGCTTCCCGACATCCTTTCGAAGGTTCGGCCAATATAAATACTTCTGCAGTACTATTGCTATTTTCTTGACCCCGAAATGTCCAGCGACTCGACTGTAGTGTGCTTCCCATATCATCTTGCCATGCTCGCTTGAAGGAATACAAAGGTGTCCCAAGTGTTACACCATTTTTTGGTCATCTAACCTATTATCATTAGATGTACCCAAGTACACCATGTAAGACCAATTTTACCCTAAGTAAAATTGCTTTCACTATGTGAAATAACTTAGTAAAACACCTTTATTGAGTTGTTTAAGGTCTAAACAGGAAACCCCAAAAGGAAATAATAAACAAATCTATATTTGTTTGTATTTCCTGGTCATATTTAACCCAAAACAAGGAAATCAATTAAATAAATCCTTATTTATTTAATTATTTCCTAGGAATAAGTTATTTAAATCCTATTTAAATAATATTCCTAGTTAAATTTGACTAAATCATTTATAAATAATTAAATAAATCATTAGTTATTTAATTATATTCCCACCATTTCCTTAAAATAGTAAATAAATCATTTAGTTATTTATTATTTATAAATAAAGAAATTGACCCAAGTCAAAAATCATTTTCCCTCCAACAAATATAATAAAATATTCCTAAAAGGTGGTTCTAGAATTTGATTAATAATATTTTATTCATGCACCAAGTTCTAGATCACCCCAATATTTTGTTATAAATAGAAGGGTTTTTCCCATTCATTAGTCACCTTTTGTTGCCTAAAGATCACTCCGGATCACATTTTCTCCATTTTTGCCTTGTGAGCTCCCATTGAGTTCTATGTTTGTCTAGGTTTTCTACACCAACAAGAGAGAGAGATTCTAGATCTGAAGTGCTGAGGACTGTCAAGAACCCATCCCATTGAGGAGAACCGGAAAACACCTTTCTTGTTTTCCTCTCAGGTGCCCCCTTTCAATATAATATAAAAAATTCTTTCAAATACATTGTTCTAGCCTTGTCTATTGATGCATGGAGCCATATTTCATTTTTACTGCTTAATGTCTTTTATGCTTAGATCTGGATTTGTGCAGCATTATTTGGATCAATTAACTGCAAACTTAAAGATATTGGCAGTCATACTTGTTGATAGGGCTATTTGTTATGTGTAGCTAAAGTGTTTTTTTACGACGAAAGATTCATACTAACACCAGGTGACATAAGAGTGCATCTTGGAGGTGAAAATTTGGAACTTGCGTACCCCCAAGAGTGCCTTGTATGTGTGGCCAAATTTTGGGTCGCTCTCATAGAGAAGCGGCCAGTCAGAAATCTCGTGCCCACAAGAGTTGAGAACGGTGCTGAGCGCCATGATCGGTGGTTGGCTGAGGCATTTTGCAACATTATTGGTGCTACCCTTCTTGTACTTGATGTTCAAATGAAATTGTTGCAGATATGTGGACCACGTCTGATGGAAATCATTCTGCAACTTCCCTTGTGTCTGTATGAACTGCAGGGGTTGGTGGTCTGTGTGGATGATTGTTTCCTTCCCCAAAATGTAATGCTTCCATTGTCGACAAGCTTGCACAGTGGAATACATTTCTTTCTCATAATTGGGATACTTGCGAACTGTGTCAGACAATGTCTCACTGTGATATGCCATTGCATGTCCCTATTGAGTAAGAACTACCCCAATAGCATACTCGGAGGCATCTGTCTCAATCTCAAATGGTTGCTGCATGTTTGGTAATGTGAGCACTGGGGCATAACAAAGGTGATTTTTCAATTTTGTGAATGCCTTCTGTTGATATTCTGACCAAAAGAATTTTTCTCTCTCTCCTCCCTTGGTGACTTGACTCAAGGGCCAAGTGATATGGGAGAATCCCAACAAAAACCTTTTGTAGAAATTAGAAAGACCCAGAAAGTTGTGAAGCTCTGTTATAGTGGTTGGGGCTGGCCAATCCCGAATGAATTGGATCTTGGTGGGATCCAGATGCACCCCCCTTTCATCAATAATGTATCCCAGATATTGAACCTGGGTCATGCCAAAAATGAAATTCTCCAAATTGGCACACAACTTGTGTTTCCATAGTGTTTGGAGGACTTGTTGGATGTGGTGGAGGTGCTTTTCCCAAGTCTGGCGAAGATTAGAATGTCATCCAAGTACACCACTACAAATGAGTTGGTGAATGGCCGCAAGATGTCGTCCATCATCCTCATGAAGGTTGCGGAAACATTCTCAACCTGAAAGGAATGACCAGCCATTCAAAAAGGCCTTCCTTGGCTTTGAATGCAGTCTTCCACACATCAAAGGGTTCAATTGGTACCTGGTGATACCCAGACTTTAAGTTGATCTTGCTGAAATATTTTACCCCTTTGAGTTCGTCTAGAAGGTCATCAATCCATGGGATCGGGTACCTATTCCGGAAAATGATCTTGTTCAGCACCTGAAAGTCAATACAGAGTCTCCACGTCCCATCCTTCTTTTGTACCAACATGATTAGGCTCCCATAGGGCGATGAATTTGGTCGGATGTGACCTTTCTACAGCAACTCCTGAATCTGCCTCTTGATTTCATCATTCTCCAGAATAGAGCACCGATAGATCGGTCCATTGGGTAGCAGCGCACCTGGGTTAGATCAATCAGATTCTAGACCTGACAGTGCAGAGGAACCCTTGTGGGTGAGGTGAATATGTCCCCGTACTCCTCCACAACCTTGTCCATTTGTTTTCGTCATGTAGAGGAGCCTTGTTTGGAGGTCATGGCCACATTCTTATTCTTGCCCTGGGGGCGGATCATCAGGAAAATGGATTTCCTGGTTTGGGAAATGAGTTTATAGCATTGTTTTGTAGTAACCAAAGAGATAGCGGCAGGAGGTGTTACCTCTGGTATCCTGTACAACTCTTTGCCCAAAGTAACAATAACAGCATGAGGCCGAGACTCATACACAACATGATTCTTCCATAGGTATGGTTGTCCTAATAATACATCAGAAACATGAATCAGAGCAATGCCACATAATACCTCATCTATGAAGGGCTGGATGCTGTAGGGCAGGTGGCACTGCTGGCTGACGTGGAGTTCTCATCCTTGGTGAAGCCACCTGATGGTGTATGGATGTGGGTGAGCTATGGTCGACAAGCCCAACTGCTTCACAGCGTCCGTTGAAATGATGTTATTTTGGCTCCCATTGTTGACAATGAATTGTACCGGGGAGCCCTTTACCCACATCTGGGAGTGGAAGAGATGTTCCTCCTCCTCTGGATCTTCTGGTTCCTCCTTCTGGATCTCCATAGTGGCAACAATGATGTTGGGCTCTGCATCAATAATATATTTCCCTTTGCCTTGTCAAGTTCTGATTCAGAGTCTAAGCATGCATCTAACTCAGAAGCCCTCATCTCGGTCACCAGCGACTGCTTGGCCCGACACTCACTTGTGTTGTGAGTGGAGCTCTTATGGAAATGACACCACTTTCCCACGTCCTTCTTTGGCTTTGTGGTGTTGTTATTTGCTTGTGGCTTCGAAAAGTTGTCTTGAGCCTCCATGCCTTGGCTTTTTCCTCTTTTCTGCGGTTTGGGAGCACCTTTCCCTTGCTTTTGATTCACAGATCCAAAGTCTCGCTTCTTCTGTTTGAATTTCTGCTCAATCTTGGCAGCGTACCGGTATGCCGTACCAAGTGAGGAGATGTCAAGGAAATCCATTTCCTCCTGAATGTATCTGTGCAGAAAAATGTGATACTTTAGCACCAGATGTTTCTCTGAATCTTTGATACCCAACTTTGTGTGCAGGGTATGGAACAAATTCGTCAGCTCATGCACATCTTGATCCCTTTGTTGTCGCAGCATGGTCCACTATATATAATTGTCCTCATAGCTTCCCATGGGATAGTATTGTTCCTTGATGGCATCTCAGAAAGAATTCCAAGTGGGTACGATCGAGAATAGAGAGGGTTTTGTGTCATCCTTTTTCTCACAGTAGGTTTCCCACCAGTCCTTGACATCGGGGGTAGCTTTGAGGAGTGCAAAAATAATCTTCTCCCGATCAGAAAAGTCATGAACCAAGAAATATCCTTCTAATAGATTCAACCATCTATCTATAGCATCTGCATCTATTTTACCCTCAAATATGGGAATGTCAAAATTTTCTTGTCCCTTAAAAGGAGTTGCACCTCCAAAGTGGCTGCTGGATGCAGATGCGCTGCCGGTGGGCAGCCGTTGAAGGATCTGGGAAAAGTTATCCATCATCGTGTTCCTTTGTTTTTTGAGGGCCTCCTTGAGAAATATTTTGATAGGATCTCCTGCTCCCTCATATTTATTTTCATCCCCCGTGGGCATTCGTCGGGGTTTGCGTGGCTGATCTTGCAAATGTTCCACCAGATCAAGCCCTAACTCCTTATACCCCGACCTCGTTGGGGACATGCAAAGAAGGATCAAGAAAAAGTAGAACGCTCTGATACCACTGATCCAGATTTATGCAGGAATGCAACAAAATAAACATATAACCATAAATACAAATATTCAGCGGAAATATCACTTCATTTCATTAATATCAAAGAAATGAAATTTTCTCACAGACATAATGGAAATAAACTAGCTAGGGCACTGGTAGCTATCTCTGAGAAGAGATGTGGTGGCTAAAGGTCTCTGAACTGAGTTACAATGAGGCTAGAGGGCCTATTTATTATTTAGAAACAATGGAAAACCCTAAACATCCAAAACCCTTACCCTAGGAGATGCAGCACCAAAACTATGGGCCCCGTTTGGGTAAATTGGTGTTTCAACTTCCCGGGGATGTAACTTTGGCATACGATCTCCGTTTGACGTGAAACATACCTCGCTAGAAATATATATCTGACGAATAAAAATTTTGAGTGAGAAACATCGGTCCATGGACCCATGTTGCTCTCGGTTTTCCCAAAAAACGTTGTTTAGGGCCTCAAAATGGCTTCGGAAGTTCAGGACCCGAAAAACTGCTAAAAATAGTAAGTTGTGCTGAAACTGAAAAACTGAAAGAGACAATGGTGGGGCCCCAAGTGGAATAGGTGGGTGACCACCAATATCCACCTGGATCAGTTGTGGCTGAAGGAGGATGCTTGGCCTCAAGCCTAGATGTGGGAAAATGAAGAACATAACTCCTCCAAGAGATCACTCAATGAAGGAGAAGGAATCCCTAAGCAGGAATGCTTGGTGCTGAACAACACTGCATACTCAACTCAACAGCTGAAGAATGCTCAATAGTCTAAGTAGACCGAAATCAATAATCCATAAGCTAACCTCAAATTTCTGTTATCTTCCTCCTTATAAAGTTTGTGAGCCTCCTCACCTTGGGTCCCACCCATTAGGGTTTCCAACACCACATGGTCACTTTCCCTCCAAAACTACATTGTAGCTCCATCAAGGCTACTGCTCCATACTACGTTGTTGACTTGGTCAACTTGAATGAATCAACATGAGCCTCTTCCTATTCATACATTGAAAGTGCAAAATCTAGCCACTAGAATCCCCCCTTTTCACACGAAGAGGGTTTTTATGCTAATACAAGATAAGTATGGGTATTTTCACCCATTTATTCATCTACTAGGTGCAAATATAAAAATTTAATATTACTATTAGTTGCATGCTAATTCTAGGAATATTACAGTCCTCCCCTCCCAAATGTTGCTTGTCCTCAAGCAACTGCAAGGATAGAACTGGAAAGTATCCTTCCCTCTTCCTGTAGCATCCTCATATGATGAGCTCTCCCAAAGAATAAGATGTTGTCTCAACAATGAAAACTCCATAATGTCTCTCTCAAGCATACAATTTAACACTTGGTATACATCCCAAATGGCTATCATCATGTAGGTAGCACTGTAATATCCCAAAATTGTGACTGCTAGCAAGGCATGCAAATTAAAATACTCAAGGATACAACTATGTGCCATCTAGAGGTCCTCTCAAGGCATGGAGTTTGAAATGCATGGGAAACTCTCATTCCCAAGTGAAACCTCCACCCCCAAACTATCATCCATATAAAATGAGTCACCCTCCAACATGGAAACTCATGAAGAATCTCCTCCACCTTTGGCTCATGAAGTGTAGGTGGGCTGAATAGATGCACATGATAGGAAAGAGGGCCTATCCCACGCTGTCCACCTCTCCACTTATGATAAGTGCAGAGGGCATGCTGATCTTGGGCTGCAAAATGATTGCATTCAAATGGCAAGAAGAATATTGAGTCTCAAAGGGCCCTCTCTCCAAATTCATGAGACATGCCAACCCAAACCATTCCATACAAGATGAATGACACATCATCACCATATGGAATCCAAATCAGAAAAATGTTGAAGGTTGTGTGCAATTTTGGATGGTACAAATGGTTTTCCAAGTGGATACTACGCAGTCTCCCCAACTGCTGTTTGAGAATATTATGTGGCAAGTGGTTTTTCAATGAGTTACAAGCTGTGTATGTTTGCTCCTCCACCATGGGGTGGTAAGCAGTAATGAATATATGGTGAGAAGATACAAATACTTAATAGAGTAATCAACAAGTATATAAATACAATTCTTACCATACATAGTGAGTAATCTGAAAGTGAGGTCCATGAATGAGTCCTCCCATGAGAATCTCCTCAGAAGAATCTACAGAAAGAAGGGATACATACTCTTCTTGGAAAACTCCATCAATAAGAACATACTACCAAGTGACAGCACTGTAGGCCTTAGTAATAAGGCTCCATGACTCCTCCCTTTGACATTCCATATGTTAAAGCCATCCACCATCATGTTGCTATGTGAGAAGATCTTCTTCCTATATGGAAGCCTCTCATGATCCTTCAATGTTGAAGGGTAGCCTCCTTTCACTTTGAATGTGCCCTCCTTCTTTCCGGAAATATCATGATAATTATAGGAAAAATTCTGCCCATACTCTCGCAAGTGTAAACATAGCAACAACAACTCTTGCTGCTCCCTCATCTCTCCCTCATACAAGCCATAGAGTAAGATCATGATGGTTGCCTTATATGATTCCCCATATAAACAAGTCTTCTATTGTTTTATCATATGGTTTCCATGGCATGCCTCCATCCACCACATACCTCCTCACAAAGGGTATGACCCAAGATGGAAAAACTCTCTCAAGAGTAGCTAGCGCAGCTTTGCTTCTTGCTACCCTGTGTCATAGATCTGCAAGTGGCTCACCAACCTCTTGCTCTCCATCCACCTCCATTCATCCAAATGTGGATGCCTCCAATCATTCTCCCCCTTGGTATCTTCCCAATGAAGACTACCAATATCCCAAAGTAGATATTTCTCCTTACACCTCATGGGAAGTTGAGATGTAACCCCTTGGAGATCTCCTAGAGAATACCTCTCATCAATAACCCTCTTGAATCCAAAAGAATCCAAGTGTGCTCAAGGTAAAACATCATCAGAAAGTGGCACAACATTGATTATGCCCTCCAAAATCTTGCACCCTAACTCCTCATGTTGCATGCAACTTAATAAAGGTGCAATGGAATGAATTCTTATCCTTCCTTGGATCAAACCAAAGTTGCACAATGTTGTGCAAGCTTGTTGCTCCACATCAGCAATGTGTTTTGATCCTTGACCACGTGGAGACAAATTTCCAAGATTTCCCATAAGATTTCTTGAAAGAAAAAAAAATTGAAATCCATGCATACCTTGGTGATTCCTGGGAACATCTGGTGTGGCTGCAAGAGCACCTTCCTCTAAGGTGTTGGTTGATCCAACTACTAATACATATGGTTGCCCCTCCATGATTGTGACAGCGCTAGTACAAAGCTCCTCAAGTGGAGAAGAGCACTCCTCCTTCTCTGATCTTCTACTGTCAAATATTCTGATTACCTGGTGAGTGAAATCTGCAAAAGTGGACACTCTTGCATGAATCACATGGCTCAACCACCAGGTGCTTGCCTTGCCCTCCAAGTGCAGCGCTGAGATCTCCACAGCCTCTTTTTCCACTACGAGATGTAGTAGGAAAAATGCTTCTAACTTCATCACCCAATATTATGTTGTACATAAGGGTGATCCATCAAAGGTAGACAATAGGAATATATTTCCCCTTATCATCGTATTGCTGCATGGCCTCCTCTCTTCTTTCAGTCGGATAAACTGATGAAGATCTAGAGTTTCTTTGAAAGCTCTAGGTTGGCACTCATAATCTACCAAATATCCACTCATGATCTCATGTTCCAAGTGGTCTTCTTTCTCTTCACTCCCTCTATGAGAATAGGAAGTGCTTGGATCTTCTTCTTTCTCTTGAAACCTTCTAGAGGTCTCACTGCAACTTTCTCCTCCTTGAAACCCTTTTGGAGTTTCAGTGCATCTCTCTTCTTTCTTCTTAGATCTTAAAATTGATGAGAGTAATCTCATATTCTCCATCATTTTTTTCTCCTCTCCTTATTATATTATACATTGGATCTAAAATCCACATGCTGAACCAAGATGGAAGCTCTGATACCACTATAATATCCCAAAATGGGAATTTTATACAACAAAGAGAATATCTGAAGATATTCTAAAGTTGGAGCTTCAACAAATCCAGAGCATGAAAATGTAAATCATCTCATTAGATGTAAAATAACATCTTAGCAGTAGATGAATGAACATCAACAAGAATATGGCCTATATACTCCTTCCCAAGTGGGGAAATGCAGTAATATAGGGCATAAAATAGTTGTCTTCAGAAAATAATGATATATATGTGAGAAATGGGACTTGGATCCCTTAGAATACACCATATATAACTCACATCAAGAATTGGAGCATAAAAAAATCACTGTAGCCAACATAAACAGATCTCCCGAAGCCAATATGACTCAAATAAGCCCAAACGCCATAGCTTAACTCATGTAGAAAGGACTGAAGCAAGTAAAGAATTATTTTATTAAGGTTTTATGCCGTAAATATTGAGAAATAACAAATTTAAATTCTACAAGTATCTAATGGCTGAGAAAATGGAGATTCCTCCCTCTTTATACACAATAAGGATAACCCGGCAAGAGTTTCAAGAAAGTACAAGGTGTAAGAGAGCAGGTCTGTAGATCTAGATATGGAAAACATAGTTAGACTGCAACTCTGTATAAATATGGCTGAAATATACAAATAATAGAAGAAGAATGAAATATAGAGATTTCTGGGAGAAGGATTAGCCCTTCCTCCAAGGAACAAGCTCACAAGCAAGGGTTTAGACCCTGCTACTACAACTCTGGGAGAAATGACACAGTTCCTTCAGAGAAATGTGTTTTAAATGATGGAAACTGCTTTGGCCACATGCCAATATGTCCAATATCCTCATAAATCTCTTGTACAGACCTTGCAAAGCAAGGGGAGCTCCCTCCTCTAAAAGATAAGCTCAAGAGCTGGTGTTGTAAGTCTCCCACTGCAACACCCTGCAACACAACATCCCCTACTACATGAATAATGTTGTGGCTGAATTAGGATGCTTGGCCTCAAGCCTAGTTGTGCGAAAACGAAGAACAAAACTCCTCCAAGAGATCACTCAATGAAGGAGAAGGAATCCCTAAGCAGGAATGTCTGGTGCTGAACAACACTACATACTCAACTCAACAGCTGAAGAATGCTCAATAGTCTAAGCAGACCAAAATAAATAATCCATAAGCTAACCTCAAATGTATGCTATCTTCCTCCTTATAAATTTTGCGAGCCTCCTCACCTTGGGTCCCACCCATTAGGGTTTCTAGGACCACATGGTCACTTTCCCTCCAAAAATGCATTGTAGCTCCATCAAGGCTACTCCTCCATACTGCGCTATTATCTTGGTGAACTTGACTGAATCAACATGAGCCTCTTCTTGTTCATACATGGAAAGTGAAAAATCCAGCCACTAGAATCCCCCATTTTCACACCAAGAGGGTTTTTATGCTAATACAAGATAAGTATGGGTCTTTTCACCCATTTATTCATCTACTAGGTGCAAAGATGAAAATTTAATATTCCTATTAGCTGCATGCTAATTTTAGGAATATTACAGTATTGAGAATTGTGTCATCTATTTGATTCCATCCAAGAATACCATTGACACTTGTGTGGTTTAGTCTCATGGTATTGGGAAAGGCTAAACCTATATAAGGAGAAGAATATCATAGTGCAAAGTGTGCAAGAGTATGGTTTTTAATTGAATACTTCTCTCTAATATATATGTACATGGAATGGGAAACTGCTTATTGGTAGATCTGAAATTATGATGCACCTATGAATACAATGATGGATCAGGATATATAAACTTGAAATGACTATGTATTTTCTTGATTCATTGGTGAGATGTTTAGATTTGTGACCTGGTGCATGATTGCTGAAGTGAAGGGTAAAATTTGGGTAAGTCTGTTGATCTGAAACTTTAGGAAGTCTTGAATGTTTACAGATCTATATGTTGGTTTGTCATGGTAAATGTGTGTATACATGCGAGTTGGTTTTAGTAAAAGTGCATATATAAGTCATGGTTTTCTGTAGCTTGATGAAAAGGTTATCTGTTTATGGCTACTATATTTTTGTTGTCTGTTGATGAATTCTTCATGTAGATCTGGGTTGTTTGAATACTATATATGCTACTGGTTGATTGTGTAAAAATATGATCAATGAGTGATTAAATATGATTGATGATGCTCACTAAATAAGGGTACTGAAAACCTAAAAAGATGTATGACTAAAAGCCTCACATATATTCTTGAGTCTGTTCAAATTATGGAAATTCAGTATTCACAAATCTATATGCATTTTGGTGTTCAAGAAAATGCGTATACAGACAGGTTATAGTAAATTGAATTAGCATATGCATCTATTATGATGAATTGTCAAGGTTTAAATTGATTCTGCATGTTGATTCAGAAGTCTCAGTTTATTACTGCATTCTAGTTACAGTGACCTCATTGTTCTAATTTAAGTTTGAGTTATGGATATTGGTGTTGATCTATATATTGAGTTGTGTTGAAGCTGTTGGATCCGATGTGAAAATTTATGAAACGTGGTCTGTAGTGGGTCTAATGGTTGAAGCCTTTAGTATGGAAGTAGAAGCTTCCTACCAGTAAAAGCTAGTGATGAACTTAAGGGGTTGTAGGTCCCTTCTAGTACTGGCTGGAAAATGAGATCAGGGGATTGGAGCTCCCTTCCAGTCACAACTAGGGAACAAGATAAGGTTGTAGCCTTCTGCAGGTAAATACCTACGTACTTATATGAGTCTTCATCAATACAAAATTTTAAGTAGTTTTATATATAATAAATATTGAAGGCAGAGACAATAACAACAGTTTTTTTCTCCCAGATTGGGTTTCCACCTTAAATCTTTGTGTTCATGTGTGATGCTCTTGTCTGATGATTTATTCTGTTATTACTACATAATTTTACTGCTTAACTATCTGGTACATAACTGATGGTCTGGGCTAAATAATGTTTCTAAATATTTATCTGAATAGTAAATTTGTTTGCGTATAAGCAAGTTTCTATTAGGATAGCCATGTACATATGCTAGTTGGGTTGATCGAATTCACGTATAGAAATAAGTAAGAGAATAGTAAAATGTTGTGATTCTTGTAAATACTAATTCACCACCCCCCCCCCCCCCCCCATTCTAAGTATTTTTCCCAAATATTTGTATCATATCAACTCCTTTTGAAGAAGCTTAATCACCAGAAGGAAGATCATCTAGGATGAGCAATCAAGATGGGACAACATCTATCAAACCTCCACACTTCAACAAAAAAAATTTAATCCTCTGGAAGACAAGTAGAAGACCCTATCTTTAGTATATTGGAGTAGATGTATGGGCTATATTTGAAGGGAGTTATCAATATCGAGCCTTAGTTCCAGCAGATCCAGTAGCAAGGAAAATATATGAAGCCAATGCGAAGGTTGTCAATGCATTATTGGGTAGTCTGACTAAATCAAAATTTGTCAAAGTTATGCAGTTAAATATAACAAAGGAGATATGGGACAAAATAACTATGAGAAATGAAGGTGATTCCAAGGTAAAAAGTGCTAAACTCCAAACTCTCAAAATGGAATATGAAAAACTCATAATTCATAATGATGAACGTAGTGCTAGCTTCTTTTTACGTCTATGTGATATTGTAAATCATATGAGAAATATGGGTGAAGTTATAAGTGACGCTACTCTAGTAGAATTTTTTTTAGGATCTCTAGCTCCTAAATTCAAGTCAAAAGTGTCTGCTATTGAAGAGAAGTAGGATCTACAAACTCTTACTATTGTTCAACTTCATTGGATTCTGATTACACCTAAAATGAGGAAAGGAGGTCCGTCTAAATTCAAAGAAGTTTATTTTAGAGCTACCGCAAAAGGAAAGGAAATGGAAGAACAAGAAGGATCAGGGTATGTGTCAGAAGAAGATGAGATAATTTTTTTAAAGCAACTTCAACTTGGCACTAGAAGGTTCATAGGTAAGCTTCCTTTCAAATTTTTTTGTTGTATAAGAGTTGGTCATTACATTGATAAATGTACTCATAAAGATAATCATGAAAAGGGAAAGGATTTAGAAAAAGGTAATAAGAAAAATTTTATCAATAGGAAAGGTACTCTACTCATGAATATAGTGATGGTCTATCAAATAGTGAAGAAGGAGAATATGATCAAGATATTAGACTACTCATGGCATTTGAAAAGGACACTAGTGAGGCTAAAGCTACCTTTATGGATTCTTTAGAAGAAAATTATTTTCTTGAAGAAATCAATAAACTCAAAATATGTTTGGAAGAGAAAAAAATAGCCATAGATACTCTAAAGAATAAACTTATAGAAAAGGAGAAGCATAATGAGAAATTAGAATGTGAAATAGTAATTCTAAGAAAGGAAATTGAGAAAGTGAAAACTTTAAATCTTAGATTTGCTAAAGGATCTGGAACCTTAGATGAAATTACTAAGGTGCAATTCTCTCCTCTTGTAAAGATGGGTCTTGGAGGTGACTCTTCTCAATATTCAGTAACAATCTATCTAAATGTAGCTAAAGCCAGCCAGCAACAATTCATCACTCGAAAAAAGGAAAAAGATAATGCCTAGGTAAAACATGACCACTTCAATTCAAGGATGAACAATAACAGAAATATCAATCAAAAGGTAAACATCAATAGAAGGTTCCATGATCGTAGAAATTTCTTCTTTAATGGACAATGTTTCTCATGTCATAATTTTGGTCATAAATTTGCTCAATGTGTTGCATACAAAACCATCATGATCAAATAATAAATAAAGCAAAGAAATGATACATGAACAAAGAAGAATACTTATAACGAAATTTCTCCTCTTCAATATGAAATTTAATGTTCTTTTTGCAATAACTTTGGACATGAAGAATTTGAATGCAGGAGAAAACTTCAGCCAAAAGAATAGATACCCACAAGTTCCAAGGTATGGAGAAAGAAATGCTTACAGTTTGAAAGTTGTATCATATCTTTATTTGCATAAGGAGAAGAAAATCAATGGTACATTGATAGTGGATGCTCAAAACACATGACAGGTGAGAAAAATAATCTTTTTTCATACAATTCATTAGAGAAGGAAAATAATGTCGCTTTTGGAAATGAATCTTCTGCTATCATTAAGGGTAAAGGATCTGTTTTTCTAAAATAAAAGGTTAAAGCTAACAATTTTATGTATTTGGATTGATTAAATCATAACTTTTTTAGTGTGAGTCAAATGTGTGATCAAGGAAATGAAGTTGTCTTTAGTTCAAAAGAGTGTGTAGTTTGAGAACTTGACACAAGAAAAACCGTAATAAAAGCAAAAAGAACACCCAACAATCTGTATATATATTGAAAGGTGGCCAAGAGAAATTCTATCTAGGTAACTCTACAAAAAATTGGTTATGGAAGAGAATATTGGGACATTTGAGCTTCTCTCAGATAACAAAATCTAGCAGACTCAAAGTTGTTCGTGGTCTACCCAACATCACTCTACCTGAAAGTACCATATGAAAATCATGCCAATTTGGTAAGAAAACCAGGGTGAAATTTGATGCCAAAGAAGGATCAGAAAGTAATCCTCTTGAACTTATACATACAGATTTATCTGGTCATGTAAGGAAAAATTCACCTTGTGGAGAACAATACTATATTATATTTATTGATGACTTTTCTATAATGTGTTCGATCGGTTTACTGAAACACAAAGATGAAGAATTTGAAAAATGGTTGAAAATGAATTAGATCTAAAATTAAAATGTCTTAGATCTGACCGAGGAGGAGAATATATATTAGATGAATTCTTTGATTTATGTCAACAATATGGCATAAAAGAAAATTTTTTGTAGCCAGAAATCCACAACAAAATGGTGTGGCAGAAAGAATGAATATAATAGTTAAGAAAATGGCTTGTGTTATGCTTGATGAATCTAGAACTCCTAATAAATTTTGAGGAGAAGTAGCACATACTGCTTTTATATTCTCAACAAAGATTATGTTCATGTAAAAAGTGATAAAACTCCTTATGAAATATGGTATGGTAATCTTCCCACTGTGAAGCATTTTAGAGTTTTTGCAAGAAAATATTTTATCAAGAAAAATGATTAAAAACTTGGTAATTTTGAGCCTATAACAGATGAATTAATATTTATTGGTTACTCTTCTAGAAGCAAAGAGTATAAATGCTACAATAAAAGACTTCGGAAGATTGTTGAATGTATTGATGTTGTAATTGATGATTCTCTCACAACCCCTAAAAGGGAAATAAAAGCAAACAAATATGATGATGATATATATTTTCTCTCATAAAATAACAAAAATATAGAAGAAGAACCCAATGAAGCACCAAAAGAGGATATATCAGAAAAAGCTCCATCTAGGTGTGTTCAAAACAATCATCCAGAATCTCAAATATTGGGAGAAAAGGGATCAAGTTTCCAAACAAGAAGAACTCTTGTAGGATCCCCTAGCTATCGGGCATTATTATACACCATTGAACCACATAATGTAAATCAAGCTAGTAAATATGAATGTTGGATTCAGGTCATGAATGAAGAACTTGATCAAATTGAAAAGAATAACACTTGAGAATTGGTTCCAAGACCTCATGATAAAAATGTTATTGGAACAAAAATGGATATTCAAAAACAAGTTAAATGAAAATGGAGATGTTATTAGAAACAAATGCAGACTTGTTTGTAAAGGGTATGCTAAAAAAGAAGGTATATAATTTGAAGAAACATTTTCACCTGTATCCAGACTTGAAGCCATAATAATGTTTCTTTCTTTTTCAAGTTTTCAACAGTTCAATGTTTATCAAATGGATGTAAAATCTTCTATCCTCAATGGTGATCTAGAAGAATAAGTTTACATAGAACAACTAGAAGGATTAATTCTGGGAAATGATGAAAAACGTGTTTGAAAACTTAAAAAGGCCCTATATGGTTTCAAATAGGCTCCTTGGGCATGGTACTATTGCCTTGACAATAATATTCAACAACAAGGCTTCACAAAAGGATCTGCTGACACTAACTTATACACAAAAATTGAGAACGATAAACTGTTGATTATTGTAGTGTATGTTGATGACATAATTTTTGGGAGTAATGAAGAATCCATGAGTCAGAAATTTTCTTCTATTATGCAGAAAGAATTTGAAATGTCATTACTTGGGGAAGTAACATATTTTCTTGTCTTACAAGTGCAACAAGAAAAAGTTGGCATATTTCTCTCACAAGAAAAGTATCTCAAGAAAATACTGAAGAAGTATGGGATGGAAGACTGTAAAATTTTGAGCACTCCAATGGTTACTGGATGTGACCTCAATTCTCATGATGCCTCTCCCATGGTAAACCAACCAAATTATAGATCTATGATTGGAATACTGCTTTATCTAACTAGGACTAGACCAGATATTATGCATGCAGTTGGGATTGTTGGACGATTCCAATCTAATCCAAAGGAGTCACATCTTCAGGTTGTAAAAAGAATATTCAAATATCTACAAGGAACTCAATATTTTGGTATATGGTATCCAAAGAATGTTGATCTTACTCTTCATGCTTACACAGATGCAGACTGGGCTGGAAATATTGATGATCGGAAAAGCACTAGTGGTGGTGCATTCTATTTGGGGCTTTGATTAGTATCTTGGTTCAGAAAGAAACAAAGTTCCATTTTCTTATCTACAACATAAGTAGAATATGTGGATGTCGCATCAGATTTCACACAAATTCTTTGGATGGTGCATACATTACAAGATATTCAAATCAAATGTTCTCCTCCCATCCCCATCCTATGTGATAATACAAATGCCATCAATATCTCAAAAATTCCTATTATGGATTCTAAAACCAAGCACATTCCTATAAAGTATCACTTCTTGCGTGAACAAGCGCTTGAGAAAAAGGTTAAATGGGAGTATGTTCCCTCCAAAGAACAAGTTGTAGATATATTTACTAAACCTATTCCCATGAAAGAATTTCAATATCTCATACAAAAGTTGGAAGTTGTCTCTGCCTCAGTTATAAAAATTTCTTGAATTCATAAGATTAAATTTGATATGTAGGATTCATGAAGACGAGTAGTTTATATACGTGAGTTTCGCTGTATAAAGTCACGTATGGTTTTTGCTGACATAAAATCCATGGGTCAGCTTTCAGAACAGTCGGTGTCATATATTTTTCCTCAGGTGTTGATGGGTACATTATGTTGTTCTGGTATTCATATTAAAATTCCTTTATTCGATATTTATCTCCTTGATGAGGATGCTTTGATGAATTGGTTCTTGAAGGTGTTCAAGATGCACCGATTTATGGGGAGTATTAGCCTTGCTAAGAAGACTGCATTGTTTCCATTATGTTGGCTTCTACATTATGATCTCTCTTTTGAGATTCTTTGGTCGTGGAAAAATTCATATCTGTAATTTGATATAAGGGTCATGTTGAGGCCTATGATGCAAATATTTTCATATTGAATCATGTATGGACTTGTTCAAATATGTAAACCCACTTGGCTAGGTATTTGAGTCAATATTTACTTCCACTTGGTTTGATCCTTGATATAAATTTCAGTCCTTGGTGGTAGGAAATGTCATACTAAGTTGAGTTATAGAGTCATGTATTCTATTGGAAATCTGAAGCTTGTGATCAGGGAGTGCATTTTTCCGCCCTTCGTTCTTGATTTCAAAGGGGGAGAGTATTTTGTGTTTGAATAATGTTTATATCCTATATATCTAAAGGTTGTGGCGATCAAAATCCAACATGGTTGCTATAATATTCCCAAATTTTCACATGATATTAGGAATATTAGAGTTATTAATAAACTTAATTGAGTAAGTAAATAAAAGGGTGGAGGGACCCACAAACCTCAAAGATGAATAAACTCCAATTTTAATGTGTGTATGTGGATATTCTAGATCTAGATCTAAAATCATGGAGTAGTGGAGAAACTTCATTAACAGAGATCATGTCTCATCTATGAGATAGATTATGGAGGATGAAACAGTCAAATAAGATCATGGATCTTATATGAAAAATCTTGAGGATATTTGATAAGGTCAACTAAGATCATAGTGCATTCAAAGAAGATAATAAAGCAGTTATGATAAGATAGTGGAGGAAGTGATGCATTTAATGCATACATGATGGAGAGGGTCATCACCCCATGTGAACATGATGGAGGACATGGAGAAACAAAGAATCCAGCCATGGAGACTTATGTCCACATGTACAACATAGTTTTAGAGTGGGCCTGGGCTATGGAAGGCTCATATATATATATAATGAACGTGAAGGCACAATAGAAGGCATGATTTGGATTATTAATTTCTTGATATATTTAGATCCAAATTTTTCTTAAGACATTTCTATGCATTCTTGAGCTATTTAGCTTAGATTGCAGTGTTGTTTAGCACTGGGTGTTCCTGGTCGAGAATCCCACCTCTTTCATTGAGTAGCTCTAAGAAAAGGGTTGTACTTCATTCTCATTAGGCATTGGTGTTACATTATTTCCAACCTTTACAGAACACCTACCTTTAGGAATTACACAATTTATGAAGATCAGTTGGGAGGTGGAGGTTGTCTTCAGTATTTCAGCTAGAGAACCGGTGTAGGATTATTTCTATCACCTTGGGCTTGAAGAGAATAATTCATAGGGCTTCATTTCAGATATAGCATTAGGAAAAACATTATTTACCTTCTATCAACAACAGTCCCATCAAGGATTGTAGAGTCCATTATTGTAGATCCAAAGGAGGAAGGAAGTTACTAGTATTTCAGCTAGTAATCCTGTGAGGGATCATCCCCTCACCTTGCCATCACTATTTCCATTAGTCTGGAGTCTATTACAAAATATTTCAGTAGGAATAGAGCCTCTCCCTCTTTTAAAACATAGTTTCTGTATCAGATTCATATTCAGTTGCTGCAACTTGAAGGAGGAAGAAGAGGAGACAAGATCTCAAGCTCCTAGCTTGTAGATCTGAAGGAGGGATCAACCCTCAAAGCTTAGATCTGTTTGTATAAAATATTACAAGAATATTTGGATCAGATCTAGCTTTATATTTGTATACCCAACAAACAAAGGATCAAACCCTAGGAGGGTGATTTTCCAAAGTTGTAGATCTGGAAAATCCTTTCTGGGTTATCTTGGGTTTCTATCACATTGGTCGGATCTTGAGTCTTGGCATCATCAAAGCTCCTCAACTCCATAGATCTACATTTCCTTTTTCAGTAGCTTCATGTACATCAATAGCAAAAGGGAAAATGAAATATTACTTCATGTAATCTCACCACTACATAGTGCTAGTTGTATCATGTTTGTAGGGTGATTCTAGGCCACCTCTTTGGCTAGATTCCCTCATCTTTTGTACATTTTGTAACTGAATCCTCTCCACATAATAAAAAGGCTCAGATTCTCTGTATATTCTTATTTTGTCTTTATACTTATTGTTTACTTAGTTGCAGTTCTTATATTTTGTTTTAGTATTACTTCATTTTCCCTTTTGGGCTATTATAGTGGTATCATAGCATGATCTTTGGCTCAGCTTGTGGACATTTCATCTTTTGCGTCAAAAGAAGAAGCATATAAATGAGATATATCATGAAGGAGGATTATAGTTCTGTGACTCCTCTCTTTAGATCCATGTAAGATCTCTCCAAAGAAGTCAAACAAGTGAAGAGGGAAAATAAAGAGGAGGATCCAAGAATAATATTTGATGAGGAAGGTCCAAGCACATACTATTAGGAAAAATGAAAACTGGAGAATCATAGATCTCCTCATAGATATACTATGCCCACTTTCTCTGAAGAGGGTGTAAGTTATAGAAATGATGAAAGAAGAAAACCTGAGACTAATGAGACTCTCAATATATATCTTGAAGAGTACAAAGCATAGTCTAGAGCATTCAAGGAGAAAGTAACTCTCCAGCAATTCTTCCAAATCAAGGAAGAAAGAGGATCATATAGAAGTAATGGAATAAAGAGGCATAATATATTTTATTTGACTACATTTTATGGATCTTCCTCAAGCACTATTAAGGCTTGGAGGAAAGAGTTAGATACATTTTTCAGGCTACATCCTGTGGCTAAAAAAGAGGTTGTCCAGATTGTAGCACTTCATCTTCAAGGTGAATCCATTGATTGGTGGTTTTCTCACATGGAGCATGCAAAGGTGACTAAATATTCATATTTCTTTCACAAGTTGAGAAGGAAGTTTGATGTGAGAAAACTATATTTGTGTCAAAAAGAGACATTTCCTAAGGGAAAAAAGGAGGATGTAATTCTTGTCACTCTAGACAAGAGGTCACCACATTCACCACCAGCTAAAAAAGTACTTGAATCTGGAGAAGAGACACTTGCAAATTTTCAAGATAATCTTGAGCTCTTGAAATATAGAGTCCCATTCATGATTCAGGAGATGCATGAGGAAGAGGAGGAAGATTCTAGCACTGGTACTTTGATAGAAGAGCAACCATCACTCTTTCCAGCAGTTGGAGATGCCATTGTCCTGGTTAGAGGAACTCTTATGTCCTTTCAAGAGATTCCCACACATCAGTTGATCCAAGGTATGCATGCACCTTCATTACCTATTTTTTTAGCAGATCTTATTGAAAATTATGGGGACATGCCATCAGGGCCATTACATAACCAAGGATTAGAACAACATGTTGATTTGAAGCAGAAACATATCACAACGCAGAGGATCCTCGATATAATAAAGGAGGAGATGAAGAGTTATCCTAGTTCATCATTTTTGGGCTACATTCAACCCTTTGAGTTGAAGTGGAGAGTTTCAAAAAATGGGATGAGCATGATCCCATGCACAATGAATAGTTATGATATTAGAATTGTGCCTTACTTTGAGATAGCATATGTATTTCCATGCAGATCTACAACGCTATCACTTATTTGCAGTGATAATAAAGGAGCCCCATTATTCTTGCAGCATTCTGTAGGTAGCTTCACTCATGAAGTAATGGAAGTAAATATGATAAATGGTAGACATCTTGAGATGAGGAATATTTTCTCCTTTCTAGATGACACTTTCTCAATGAGCATCTCACAACTCAAAGAGAAAATTCTACCTGTAGTAGATCCAGAACCTCTTTGGTTTTGGAGGGCTTTTGGTAAAAAGATAATATCATTAAGAGATCTCATTGGAGGTGCACTTCAACATATCATAGAGTGAAAATTTATTCATCAGTTTGGGGAGGATGGTATTCTACAAAGGGAGGATACCATGTTTATGCAGTACATCATTCATCATCCACATTGGGATGACTGGGTGAGGATGATGAGAAAGGGGTTGCATGACCACTTGCAGATATATGACATGGGACAGAAATATTGGTTACATTGGTTGCTCTTGGGAGAGTTTAATTACTACCCATAGGGCCCTATTTCTTTTATCCATGCCTTGAAAACCACTCATGAAATGAAGGAGGCATGGCTATGCTGGCTACTCTTGGGTGAGTATTGTTACCACCCAATAGCTCATATTTCTTTGACTCATGCCTTGTGTATCCATGACAGAATGAAGCAGAAGAAGGCATTTCAAATTTTTTTGAGAGATTTTTTCCATCACATGGCATCTCCCATGTTTATGTGTTTTATATTGTTTGTAATATGGCATAATACTCTCATGATGTGTGATAATGGAGTTTGTTTGTATTGGGCTGATGTGACATTCCATATGTCCTTCAGTATGTTGTTGCTACTCCATGCTTCACATAATGATGTGAAGAGGTAGCAAGATATCTTGTTGTTGTGGCTTTTATTGGGGGAATTTTTTCCTACATACTCCCCTACTTTTCATGATAGTGTTGGAGGATGGCAGTAAGAGGCACTCCTCTGATGGCTCTTACTTGGAGAGTATGGACACCATACTTGGTATCTTGATGGTGCGGTGTGGCAGCAGGGAGCATTGCTACATTGGTTACTATTGGGAGAATATTTTTTTACACCTTTGTCTACCCATATATCTCTACTTCTTATTTGGTACAATGTTGGGATGATGCTTAGATCCAAAAAGGCCAACGGGGCTAAGGATGGAGGCATGAAAGGCCTCTCTTTACTTCAGTAGCATGGGATGGAGGTATACTTTGCGAGTTGGAGCTTTCCTCTTATGGAAAGAACCATCTATCTTCATGTATCTCATGTATTGTGGAGGATGTTGGACAGTTTATTGTTGTCACTTGGAGCTTCATGATTGATGAGGCACATCTAGCTACACAGTTAGAGATCACTCTAGATATCCTAGAAAGGAAACTTTGGTGCTGAGCATACATAATTCATTGCAGCAAATGGGGAAACCTTCCTTGTGTTGATTCCATTTGGAAGGGGACAAATTTCTCTAGCATCTACTTTTGTAGTTGCTTGAGGACAAGCAACATTTTTCCGGGGAGGACTATAATATTCCAAATTTTTCACATGATATTTGGAATATTAGAGTTCTTAACAAACTTAATTAATTAAGTAAATAAAAGGGTGGAGGGGCCCAAAAACCTCAAAGATGAATAAAATCCACTTTTAATGTGTGTATGTGGATATTCTAGATCTATATCTAAAAGCATGGAGTAGTGGAGCAGCTCCATTAATGGAGATCATGTCTCATTTGTGATATAGATTATGGAGGATGAAATAGTCGAATAAGATCATGGATCTTAAATAAAAATCTTGAGGATCTTTGATAAGGTCAAATAAGATCATAGTGCATTCAAAGAATATCATAAAGCACTTATGATAAGATAGTGGTGGAAGTGATGCATTTAATGCACACATGATGGAGATGGTGATCACCACATGTGAACATGATGGAGGAAATGGAGAAGAAACATAGTTAACCATGGAGACTTATGTCCACATGTACAGTGAATTTTTGAAGTGGGCCTAGGCTATGGAAGGCTCATATCTATATAATTAAGGTGAAGACACAATAGAAGGAATGATTTGGATTATTCATTTCTTGATCTGTTTAGATCTAGATTTGTCTTAGTACATTTCTATGCATTCTTGAGTTGTTTAACTAAGATTGCAATGATGTTTAGCACTGGGTGTTACTGGTTGGGAATCCCACCTCTTTCATTGAGTAGCTCTTCGAAGAGGGTTGTAATTCATTCTCATTAGCCATTGCTGCCACATTATTTCCATTCTCTGCAGAACACCTACCTTTAGGAATTACGCAATTTCTGAATATTAGTTGGGAGGTGGAGGTTGTCTTTAGTATTTTAGCTGGAGAACCAGTGTAGGATTATTCCTATCACCTTGGGCTTGAAGAGTATCATTCCCAGGGCTTCATTTTAGATATAACATCAGGCCAAACATTATTGGCCTCCTACCAGTAGCATTCCCATTGAGGATTGTGCAGTCCATCATTGCAGATCCAAAGGAGGAAGGAAGTCATTGTTATTCCAGCTAGTAATCCTGTGAGGTATCATCCCCTCACCCTGCCAGCACTATTTCCATCAACCTGGAGTCTATTGCAGCATATTTTAGTAGGCATAGAGCCTCTCCCTCTTTTAAAATATTGTTTATGTTGTAGCTGCATATTCAATTGCTACAACTGGAAGGAGCAAGAAGAGGGGACAAGATCTCAAGCTCCTAGCTTGTAGATCTGAACGAGGGATCAACCCTCAAAGCTTAGATTCGTTTGTATAACATATTGTAGCCATATTTGGATGAGATCTAGCTTCATATCTGTATACCCAGCAGATAAAGGATCAAACTCTAGGAGGGTGATTTCCAAAGTTGTAGATCTGGAAAAACCTTTCTAGGTTATCTTCGGTTTCCATCACATTGGCTAGATCTTGAGTCTTGGCATCGCCAGAGCTCCTGAGCTCCATAGATTTGCATTTAATTTTGTAGTAGCTTCATGTACATCAACAAAAAAAGGGACAGTGCAATATTTCTTCCTGTAAGCTCACCAGTTACATAGTGCTAGTTGTAGCATGTTTGCAGGGTGATTCTATGCCATCTCTTTGGCTAGATTCCCTCATCTTTTGTACATTTTGTAACTGAATCCTCTCCACAGAATAAAAAGGCTCAGCTTCTCTGTATATTCTTATGTTGTCTTTATATTTATTATTTACTTATTTTTAGTTTTTATATTGTGTTTTAGTATTACTACATTTTCCCTTTTGGGATATTACAATTGCCATCAAGTCCAAAGGGGAAGATTGTTCGCAATATGATTATTATGATTGCATATGTTGTACTTGATGGAAAATCAGTTGAAAAAGATGAATTATACAACTTCTAGAGAATCACAGTGGTTAATCAAAAGGTTTAGCAGAATATGGTTATGGTTTAGCAGAAGGTCCATCAGAGGATGGTTAATATTCATATTTAAGGTTCTATATGAAATTTTGTCAACACAAAGTCATGTATACATGCGGAAAATAATGATAAAAGTGGTGTATGCATTTTATTCTCTAAATTTATAATACCAGGGGGCATTACCATGGTTTGAGCGCATAGTATTGAGTGTTGTGTCGTCTATTTGATTTCGTCCAAGAATTCCATTGAAACTTGTGTGGTTTTGGCTCATGGTATTTGGAAAGGCTAAACCTATATAAGGAGAAGAAGATCATAGTGAAAAGCGTGCAAGAGTATGGGTTTTAATTGAATACTTATCTTTGAGATATATCTGCATGGAATGGGTTACTGCTTATTGATAGATCTGAAATTATGATGCACCTATGAATACAATGATGGATCAAGATCTATATACCTGAAATGACTATGTATTTTCTTGATCCTTTTGTGAGATGTTTAGATCTATGACCTAGCACATGATTGCTGAAGTGTAGGGTCAAATTTGGTGTTAGGCCAGAATAGTGAATTACGTATGAATCATGCTTCCCTAGATAGGTGCTAGTCTAGAACAAAAGGTGAAATACTATACAACTATTTCTCCAAACTAAGAAAAACTACACAGAGAGGATTAGAAGGTTAATTGTGATCCAAGTGCTTCTAAATGGCTCCTTCTGTCGCTTCTGTTGCAGCTTTGAATTCAAGCAGTTTGTGCATAATGCTTCCTGCAAGAAAGAACACTGAAACCATAGAAGATGCAATAATATAGATATCTATTCAAGTTAGTTTGCTAAATCAGTAAAGCATAAACCATACACATCAACTAAGATGTTGCAATATGGAAAATCAAAGTCAATATAGATGCATATAGGGAAAAATAAGCAGTATTCTTTATTGATGATAGAAGGAGAGGTTACAACCAAATGAATAATTTTAAGTGACCCTTCCAAAAAAATTCCCAAGCCTCATCAAAGTATAAATATCTCCAACAATAGCTACACAAATCGAGATCTCAATTGAAAATTCTCCATCATTTCTCTACTCAAATTCTTCCTCCTCAAGCACTTAGATCTATGCTCAATTTATAGATGATCTGTAGGTTGTTTTGCAGTCAATGAATTTCCAATAATAGGAAATACATGTTTCCTGTCATGTGGATGTCAAATGGACACTTGGATCCGAAGCTTGACACATGTGAACTCTTCTAGAAGGCACTGGCCAAGTGGAGATTCCGGAACAATGAGAATTTCACTCCCAATGTGACCAACGCACCTGTGAATTTTGGGAAGTGCTTTGTAGAGAAACCTTACATGGGGCTACCTGCATATGCAACACACTTAGGCCCCTTAGAGCCTACGTTGATGAGCTCTCATCTACTATATAATAAGCTTCAAACCTTGGAAACCTTTACTTGGTGAAAGTATTTCTTGATTTGTCTTGTTTCTTGTCTTAGGGCATGTAACAACTAAAATGATAGGGAATGATATACCCTTAATCATTGGTCTTGGAGATGATGTCCAGTTAACTAGGTCATTAGGAATGGTGCCCAAATTGACCTATAGCAATTTCTCCCTAAAGCATGAGATCCAAATAATAAAAACATTTGATTGAGATGCTTTACACTATGATGAGCCTAGAAACGAAGCAGAGTGGTCACCTGCATCAATGTTACAATACATTACATCATGATATATCCTCTTGATCATAATTTTTGAGGGTAGGCATTCCCATGTTCAGCACATAAAACAATATAATAACATGTACATAATTCACAAAGTCATCTTCATTGGAATGTTTCCCAGATGCATACATGCCTACAGATATAGGCCCATGTTTGGATGACAATCTATATGTAATATCACCGTACAGATGATGTATACAAAAATATTGAAATCGCAGCCTGGATGGCTGAAACTAGATCTGGGATATTTTTATCTCATTCACTCGATCATTTGGTTACATGTCTAGCCATGCGAATATATGATTTGAAGTCAAACATGGAAATACATCGTTTGGTTACCAGCCAATGACGTGAGTTGTTAACAAATACGAGAGAACCACCATTAATTTCAATGGCCCTCAAGGTATTGTAGTGCATTTCATAAGGCGTGAATAGATGATTTGATGTCGAACGCCAAACAAAATCTTTCAGTCAAAGGTCTGGAAGTGAGGATGTTGTTGATGCTGTAGCAAGCCTCGTGGTAGTGGAATCTAATGTTTGTAAGTGAACTTCCTATATATTTATTTTTTGTTGACAGGAAGTCACCTTATTTCAAAACAGGAGTTACTGATTTCAGAGACAAGGGTATGACTTGATATAGCAATGTTCAAGGATGACGGTCATGAAAATGAAGGTTTACGAGTATTGCAGAAGGATGAGTTTTGAATCACTGGATGACTTCTCTTGAACATATCGACGACACTATGATGAGTTGGCAGCATTGACCTAAAATCGAAGTGAAGGTATGATGATCCATAGGTGTGAATGAATCTTCAGGATGATTACCCAACCCAAATAGTCACGGACATGGAGTCAAAGAAGTGTCATGTTCAAGAGTGACTTGCTACCAAAAAGAAACTTTGCTCACTTTTCCCAAATTTTCCCCGGTCATTTGTCAACCAGTACCTCTTTATTTTTTAACAAGCTTGAGGAGGATAATATTTTCTTGATCTATAATTCAGCCCTTCGGGTGAATAAAGTATCGCTATTTAATAATTTAACGAGTCTAGCGATGAATGAAACTCGAGTCTTGCCATGATCGACAAGCCCGTCGCTATTTTATGTTTTAATGAGCTTAATGACAGTGATAGGCCGATCCTTTTTCATATTTAGAGAGTATGAAAAAAAGGATGAAAGAGAACTACAAAATTACTTTTTCAAAAAAATTTCACTCAGATCCGAAAATGTGTAAAATAATATCTTAGAGAACCTCTTGTAATATCCCTTTTTCAGGATTTCTCATAAAACATGCATCGAAAATTCATTTCCATCAAAAAATGTACTAAAAAATTTAAAATGACTCCTGGATCCCATATATTAGACAATATGCAACTTAAATCCAAGAATAGAGCTGAAAAAAATCAAACTAGATGGGTTAAATAGACCTCCCACTCTAGTGTAGCTAAAAATGATGAAAAACCCCAAAACTGCATTTTACCGGAGTTGCTGCATAAGTGATTGCACACTATTTTGAGGGTTTCAACTCATAGAATAAGGAAACAAATATATCTACCCATATATTTATGAAATTCTTATTAATAACTAAGATCTAGTATCCTTATACAAATACAAGATAACCCATCAAGGGTTTCTTGTCAAACACTCTACATACAAGAATGTGATATTCAGTAATTTAATGAATAACCACTGAAACACTAACACACATGAGTGTAAAAGGCTTAAAATATATCTTATCTAATGTATATCCCTCAAATACTTCCTCCCATGAAAGGATGAATCTCTCGATCACAAGGAAACTGAACAATGAAGCCACCAAACCATGCACTAAGCACTGCCTCCAAAAGAACACACTCCCTAGCAGAAACGACATTGGGAGGGTATGAGAGATGTGTGGTCTGATACCATAGATCTTAAATATGTCTTTGATCTCTCCAAACAAATCTCTCAAGTGAAGGAAATCTTCCTCCAATGAGAAACTAGCTCAAAAACCGGGATTCCAATCCCTTCCACTGCTGCACCCAGCAACACTACACAATCTCTGGCAAAGTTGTGCTGATGAAGATGGATGAAGCTTGGAATGAAAACCTAATGTGGAATTATGAATAAAAACTCTCCCAATGATCTCCTCAAAGGAAAGAGGTGGGATTCCCGCCCAAGAACACCCAGTGCTAAACAACACTGCAACTTTGCTAAGCAGCAAAGCAGCCACAATTCTTGGCAACCGAGAATAATAATATACAACATGATGAATAATGTTTCCATCCTCTTCCTTATATAATATTTGATTTTTCTTTCCCTTGGCCCCATTCACTTAGCTTACTTCTAACCCAAGTTACATTTCCCTCCAAAATTGCGTTATCCATCCTAGGATTCCTCCTCCACTAAAACTGCGCTATTGAATTGGTCAAAGCAGCTCCATTTTATCTTTGTTCACACATGGAGGTGTTTTATTAAGCTATAAATAATGTCTCCTTTCACACATGGAGTGTTTTTTATCCTCCTTAGGAGACTTATGGGCTTTTCTACCCATTTATTTACCGGCTATAGCTGTTGCTAACTCTAATGTTCCATTTAGCTTGGAAGCTAAAATTTTGGAACATTACAGTCCTCCCCTCAAAAATATTTTCTTGTCCTCAAGAAAATGCATAAGGAGAAAAAAATTTCTCTCCTCTTCCTCATGTGGCCTCCATCAATAGCCTCCATCAATGCATCAAGAGAATCTGAAAATAAACTATCATCCAATGCTTCCTCCCAAGTGTGCAAAACCAAGGTGTCTGCATCAATCAAAGGTGGAAAGTGTGAATGGAAACATGTTATCTGTCTCATGGCCTCCACAAAGTGGGAGTAATGACCAACATGGTGAATGAGTGTCTCCCTCACCCATGCTATCATCCAAATGAAGTGAGTCACCCTCCAACATGATAACTCATGAAAAGTCTCCTCCACCTTGTGCTCCTAAAATGCAGGTGGGCTGAATGAATGTACTTGATAGGAAAAAGGGCCTATCCCATACTCTCCTCCTCTCCCCTCATGATAAGTGTAGAGGGCATGCTGATATTGGGCTGAAACATGATTTAGGGAGCTGCTCCATGTTGTGTGGATTAATCCGTCTTGCGAACAAGACCGATCTCCCTAGTACTAAAAGTATCTAGCAAAAAACAACCAAACAAACTAATATTTCTCTAAGCATATATGATTTACAAAAATCTCTATAGAGGTGTAAAAGACTTACTGTATGTCCAACGCTTGTTTGAAGTCGTTGTTGTCCCTCCTGCACTTGAAGGAGTTATATTCATAAACCTGCAGTCACAAACAAGAAAAATATTAAATAGCACCTGTATAGACATCATCATAAACCATGCTTATCATAGTGATCAAGGAATCTATGAAATAAACCATCAACTGACAGCTTATTGAGAAAAATGAGTATATTTGTATTAATTTCAAAAGAAAGAAAACCTTACAACCTGAGCCTTGATGTTGCACAGGCCTTCCCGGGGTCCGAAGCAGGAGTCTCCTCTACTTTGATAAGCTCTGCACTCCTCTAACCAAGACGAATAGAGGTATGTAATCTCTCCTCACAAAAGTCTTAGTTAACTGAGTCTGAATCTCAACAGCACTTAACCTCAAATATTATAAAGCTTGAACTCCCTTTGAGGCTACCCAATGCCTCTTTTTATAGTGAAAAGGAGGAGGTTTCAGTTCCAACTATGAAGGGATAGAATCCTCCTTCAAAGGGATAAGCTCCTCACATCAAGGGGTTAGCTCCATAAGGTAAGGGATACATGAACCTCATAAGAGCGGTTTTGCCACCGCAAAATCTTTTCTAGAAGCTTCCAGAATTTACTGAAAGTGAGATTTTCTGAGTTTACTTGCGCCTTTTTAATCTTTACAGGGGTCCGCACCCATAACACAGAGAAAGTGTGTTCAGGTATGCAGAAGACATGAACATTAGGTGTGGGACCGCAGGCAAGATATAGAGAAAGTGCGACACCAAAGTTTAGGAGATTTTTAGGAATTTTTCTCTGATTTTCAAGGCTTGACATGAGGAACTGATATGTTAGACTTGAAAAGGGGGAAAGTATGAGTAATAATGAGCCCATACACATAGCAGAATGTCAGGATGACCATTTTCAAGCAGTAACACTCAATGGCAAGAAGAATATTGAGCCTCCAAGGAATCTTCCTCCAAAATCATGAGTCATGCCAACCCAAACCATCCCATTCAAGATGAATGGCACATCATCACCACATGGCATCCAAATCAGAAAATGGCTGAAGGTTATGTGAAAGTTTGGATGATACATATGGTCTCTCTGGCGGATACAACACAGTTCTCCCAACTGCTACTTGAGAATGTCATATGGCAAGTGGTCCTCCAACAAGTTACAAGTTGTATATGTTTCTTCTCCCAACATGGGGAAGTAAGCATCAATTTATATCAGTTGTACATATATAAAATAACAATACACTTGCCCAATTTCATGTATATATGGGCTACTATCATCATAAACATTGGCCCTAGAGTGACCATGAAACCCAAAAATACTCTTTCTCTCATATGGAACAATGCACTGTTTACATATGGTGAGAAAGTAAAAATAATCAATAGAGTAATCAATAAGCACATCAATGTATTTCCTACTATGCATCATGTGTGAGCTGAAAGTGAGGTCCATGTATAATTTCCCCCATGAGGATTCCCTCATAAAAATCTGCAAGAAGAAGGGGTACATATACTCCTTGGAACACTCCATCAATAAGAACACTCTGCCATGTGACAACATTGTAGGCCTTAGAAATAAGTCTCCACGACTCCTCTCTTTGAAATTCCATATGCCAAAGTCATCCATCATCATGCTGCAATGTGAGAAGATCTCCTTCCTACATGGAAGTCTCTCATGATCCTTTAATGTTGAAGGGTAGCCTCCTTGCACCATGAATGTTCCTTTCTTCTCTTCAGAAATATCATGGAAAGTATGGGAAGAATTGTGCCCATACTCTCCCAAGTGCAACCATAGCAACAAAAACTTTTTCTACTGCCTCATCTCTCCCTCATACAAGCCATACAGTAAGGTCATGAAGGTTAACTTGTATGATGCCCCATACCAACAAATCTTCTGCTGCTCTATCATATGGGTGCCATGCCATATAGTTGATTTTTCTCTCCATCCAAAGCTTCCTTTGAACAAAAACACATCATCAATACATGGAAGCAAGATAAAATAGCTACCAAATGACAACAAGAGAGTGAATCATGGTCCCTCTCATGGAACCAGTGTAGGGCATCCTTGGCTTGCATCAAAATAAAAAATAACAAGTGCTTTTCCAACCACTTGTTTGCTGCCATAGTCATCTCTAAGATGAAAACATGAAATTACAAGATGGTGTCATTGGTGCACATCAAGAGACATATGGCTTCCCCCACAACTCATAAAAAAGATAGCCAAGATCAATGCTACAAGTAGCTGCAAGTACATCATCATATAATATGCAAGAAGAAATATTTCTTCTTTTTACATCATGCTGCTCAAATAAAGAAAAGAAGAACAATACAAAACATGAAATGATACCTCCTCCATTATGTACTTGAGGTCTTGAGTTGATATGGCTCAACTGGAAATTCTCCCTCACTCCCAATGAGTAGGAAGGTAGTTGTGACATCCTCTCTATCACCATCCGGGCTATGCATCTCTCCATATGCTGATCTATGTCATGCTAGATGCCCTCCCAAGTGAACTCCTCCATCAACTGGAAATATGCATCAAAGTTCATAGAAGAGAAGTCCTCATGTGCTGCATGTAATAGCTTTTCCTTGAGACTAGAAGATATAGTCAAGAAGATCCTGCCATAGGAATAGATGACCACATCATCCACCATGTATCTTTCATCTCCATCTGGGTCATCAAGAATCATGCATGCACCAAGATCCTTGGAGTACTCTACAAAAAGCTGAGATCTCCAATAAGGATCAATCCTCCTTAGTGACATCGCTGGTGATCTGGCATGTGAAGCTCCACTCATGCTGTTGCCTGCTACTTTGACATCCCCCATGCCAAAGTATTCCTCCAAACTAGTCACCTCTCCAAAATAAAAGAGTGGTGAATCCAAAGAGAATATGTCTTCCATCAGCTCTAGATCAGGTGGCCTTCTGGTGGAATGCCTCCATGTAGTGAGACATCAATGTCAAGAGTAGACTGCTTATATGATTGGGGAATCTTTCCCGTGCTTCTACAACGCAAATCAGTCTGCCTCTTCCTTGCATTGGCTCTCTGAAATAGAGAAGGGTGTATGCCTCTCATCAACTGATGCAACTCTTCCTCCCTTCCTTCTCCTTCTAGTTGCAATGCTGCACAATCATGCTACTCACTGATTGTGCTTGGACCTCCACGTATGATATCCTGGGGAAATTATTGCAAGGATACAAGAATCCCCCTCAATGGAGCATGTGCCCCTCTTCCCTCTGCATGAGGCACTGGATGTGCTCTATATGTGACATCGTTGTTGCCCTCTTCTTCATCAATGTGTGTAGGCAACATCTCAACGATTGGATCCCTTTGTGGAAAAGTGATCCCCATGCCCTCTTGTTCAAGAATATGAACTGGAGGTTTTTCTTTCGACAATGTGTTATGGAAGACATCAGCTCCTCCCATGGTTTTTAGAAATGGTGTTTCCTTCATCACATGCAAGGGTATTGTTTTCTCAAGTTTTCCTTGCTCGTGTGTCTAAGGGAATTTTTCACCAAACTTTCCCATCAAAGTTTCTATGAATCTTGCATAAGAAGAAGTGTTTTCATTTAAAGAAAAAGACTCAAAAATCCACCATGCATGAGCCTTACCTCTTAAATGCGTGTTGCAACTCTAATGGCTTCATCTCCGGAAATATGGTGCAGCTAAAAATAGGAGTTTAGCTCCTTCACCCAAGCTCCAACTGAACATGTAGGTGATCCGGCAAAAGTAGATAGAAGAATATATCTACATCCTGCTGCTGGCTCTTCTCCATCTGGATCTTGCAAAACTCTTGGAAATCAGTATGATCTCTAAACCTCTCAATTTGAGATTCATACTCCCGTAAAAAATCACTAAGAGTCATTATATTAGGCATTCTTCCTCCTCCCATCCATCTCAGGATAGCTCTGGGAATTTGACTGTGCTGTGTATCATGGAGTGCAGCTGCATTCTCACAATCACCATGTACAAATCTAGATTCAGCTCTAGATTCAACCTCCTTTAGAGATTTCATCTCCAATCTCATTTTCTTTAGCTCTCCTTGAAAGCTCTTCATAGATATTGGAAGAAGCTTTGTGAGCTTGTCTTCCTTTATTTCTGCACATACTGAAGCTTTCTAGCTTTTGTCCATATCTCCTTCTTCTGATAGCTAGATCTCGTAGGCTGGGCCAGAGATCATGACTTGATACCACTGTAATATCCCTTTTTTAGGATTGCTAATAAAACATGCATCAAAAACGAATTTCCAGCAACAAATATAATAAAATGGTTAAATAGGCTGTTGTATCCCATAGATTAGACAATAATCAACTTAAATCCAAGAATAGAGCTGAAACAAATCAAAATACATGGGTTAAACATACCTCCCACACTAGTGTAGCTAAAAATGATGAAAAACGCCAAAACTGCATTTTACTGGAGTTGATGCATAAGTGACTACGTAGTATTTTGAGGGTTTCAACTCATATAATAAGGAAAAAAATATATCTACTCATATATTGATGAAATATGCATTAACAACTGAGATATAGTCACCTTATACAAATACAAGATAACCCGGCAAGGGTTTCTTCTCAAAACACTCTACATACAAGAATGTGATATTCAGTACTTTACTGAATCACCACTGTAACACTAAATAACATGAGTGTACAAGGCTGAAAATATATCTTATCTGATGTAGATCCCTCAAAGGCTTCCTCCCATGAAAGGATGAACCTCTCAATCACAAGGAAACGCAACAAGGGAGCCACCAAACCATGCACTAAGCACTGCCTCCAAAATAACGCACTCCCTAGCAGAAAAAATGTTGGGAGGGTATGAGAAAGTGTGTTCTGATACCAAAGATCTGAAATATGTCATGGAGCTCTCCAAACAGATCTCTCAAGTGAAGTAAGTCTTCCTCTAGTGAGAAAGTAGCTCAGAAACTAGGATTCCATTCCCTTCCACTGCTGCACCCAGCAACACTACACAATCTCTGGAAAAGTTGTGCTGATGAAGATGGCTGAATCTTGGACTGAAAACCTGATGTGGAATGATGAATAAAAAATATCCCAGTGAGCTCCTCAAAGGAAAGTGGTGGGATTCCCGCCCGGGAACACCCAGTGCTAAACAGCACTGCAGCTTTGCTAAGCAGCAAAGCAACAACAATTCTTGGCAGCCAAGAATAATAATCTACAACATGATGAATAATGCTACCATCCTCTTCCTTATATAAGGTGTGGGTTTTCTTTCCCTTGGCCCCACTCACTTAGGTTACTTCTAACCCAAGTTACATTTCCCTCCAAAATTGCGTTATCCATCCTAGGATTCCTCCTCCACTAAAACTGCATTGTTGACATGGTCTAAGTAGCTCCATTTTATCTTTGTTCACGCATGTAGGTGTTTTATTAAGCTATAAAGAATGTCTCCTTTCACACTTGGAGTGTTTTTTATCCTCCTTAGGAGACTTATGGGCTTTTCTACCCATTTATTTACCGGCTATAGCTACTGCTAACTCTAATGTTCCATTTAGATTGGAAGCTAAAATTTTGGAACATTACACCTCTTTAGTCATGTTTAACCAAGGTATTCCTTTTTCATAAATAATATATCTCAGTCCGGAAAAGGGTTAAACTTATACTGAGAAGATATCAATCTATTTACTTTAACGAGCTCAAAAATACAAGTGCTCGGAAGTCTTTTCACATTATCAGAATTTGAAAAGAGCTGAAAGAAGACTCTAGGGGTTCCTTTTTCGCTGTTATCAAATCTCGAAAAAGAGATAAAAGTGTGCTTCAAATCCTTTCTCGTTTTTAACAAAGCTCAAAAAATATGGAGAAAAAGTATGCTTTGTGGTCAAGTCATTCTTTGAAATAAATCTGCATGACTAATATGTTCATCAGTTGTATTTCCTATTCAAAACAACATCAAATGGATTAAAAATACCCGTTTCATGATAAAAACATACTAAAACTATAGTCATAGCAATAAATTTAACTTCCAAACAATTAAATGACTATAAAAATAGTTTCACTATTCATTTTTACCATTCCATAGTTACCATTTGCATTTTGGAGCTCTGAACCTAATTTTTCCCCCGAACATTTGTTGTTGATTGCAGTAGTTTTTGTGGATGTATTTTGTCAAAATTTGATCCAAGTTAGTACCATGAACCTCCTCTTCCCTTTGGTATTCATTTCATTTCCATTCTCTACAAATTTTTAGGGTTTTAAGTCCCCTAGGGTAAATTCTACCCAAAATGAGGGCAACACACCCCTGAATGTCGAAACCTATGTTGCATAGCAGGTACAGTGAAGGGTAATTGCATGTGCAATGCATTGTCTCAGCCTAGGGAGTGCGTTGGGCGTAGTACAAGTTTCTCGTTTTCATGTTGTGCCCAAAATTTTCCTAGTTTTTTGCAATGAATGGAATCTAATGGATCTTATGGTTGTATTTCAGGTTTGCATCGGATTATAATGACAATTACATGGAGGCAAAGAGAACATGAAGAAAAATATATGATTACCTTGAATGATCTGCGTATTGTAAGAGCCCCAAGGGATTGTGGACTACTTAAGTACTTCGAAATGTCAGGAATGAGGCAACAAATAAAACTCTTGGAGTTGTTAGTTCGAGCATGGGATATGATGATAGAGGAATTTCACATTAAGAAAAAAGTGATTCCCATAACAGTTGAGGACGTGTATTTTCTCACATGTTTATCGAGGAGAGGTTTTCCCATTTCTCTCATATGGTCTATCGTTGGAGGAGAGGCAGTGAGGATTATGTTATGCAGTATTTCTATCTAGGGGAAGAACCTAGAAAATATGGAAAAATAAAGATCTGGGATGTCAGGGATTTGCCTTTGAGAACCATCCTTTTCACGATCGCTAAACTTTTTGGCACCGTTACACTACATGTAGCGACCATATCATATATCAAGTATGCGCTAGAGTGCTCAGAGCCAATAGTATTCAACTGGTCTGAAGCTGTACTATCTCAGGTAAAGGAAAAAATGAACAAAGCCAAGGGAGGAAGGAAAAAAAATTTCAGTTATGGTTCAATCCTTATCTCCTTTGCTTTGGAACGGATTCCATTGATGCAGCCACATCATGTAACACTGGATATATCTAGTCCTAGAGATCCTAGAATGCAAAGATGGGCAGAATTCATGGGTCGGCATGTAGACCAATCGACTGTTGTGTTCTCTACTGCATTTTTTGCCTGGTTATATTGATAGATCATCGCCATCGATGAGTATGCATACGCAGGCGTCGACTTCCAAGGAGATCTAGATCTAGTATTACCAGAAGGCACTCAGTGGGGTGTAATAGCTAAGAATGATTTGACCATGTTTTTTTATTTTTCTAAGGTTTTTACAATGTTTTTGTGTTTTGATTTATTTCCAGGACTAAACTAAATGTCTGATGTAATTCAGATATCAGCCGTGTTCAACCAGTAGAGGAACCAAAGCATAAAGCAGGTGCGCCAGCAGAGAGGGTTGTCGGGGGAGAAGTCCTTCAGGACCTTGATATGGCTGAGACTCTGGCTAAGATTCAGTAGCACATAGAGAGTTTGACCTTTTGAATCCTAAATTTCCGGGTTGAAGAGTTACGCATGCGACTGCAACGACACACTATTGGGGTTCCTAACCGTTGGATGCGGTTACTCCGTAGGATTGCTAGATCTGTAGCATGTTACCATGAGCACCACTAGTTTACTTGTCACATTTTGCATAAATTTTGAGGTCAGATGACCAATGTGTCTTGGGCACAAATTTTGTAAAAGCCTATAACTATCTATCTATATGATTTTAGAGTTTTTCCTATGTTTATTGTGAAATCCTATTCAATGATGTGAATGTTTTCTTTAAATATGCTGGAAATGTCTGTCTAAAACTTGATTAGCTAATGAATCAGTCAATGCATTCAAATTTATGGAAATATGTTGATATTGAATGAAATCAAAATGTATTTCCAAAAGTCGAACTCTTAGGAACAATCTAAGAAGTGTTGGATTTATAACAGCATAAACACTAGTAGTTGTAATACCACAAGTTGTGAGTCTAACCTTACGATTATGCAGCTAAAACCAAATGAAATGGCATTAGAGAGAATTTCAATCAATGTACTATACTTAGCGATATTTTTCATCGATCTACCATTACAAATCCCTTGAAAACTCACTAACTCATCGTTTGGAGTGAAAATGGCCCACACTGCAGAGGATAGATTCTGCGTACTACAAATAGCACCATCAGCATATCCAACAAATGGTTCCGAAGATTTAGAAATATCCGATGAAATTGTAAAGAGGATTACTAATGTTAAGAAAACTGTAAAAAAGAATTAATATAGTGAATGCAAATCAATAGCATATATACAATATAATACAAAAAATTACTACGCTCATGATTAAGCATAGTAACGTTTAAGATACAACCCCTTTCTAGGCTGTGCCAATGGAATCCCATCGTAATCAACTAACTTGTAGGCACTCTTAGCAAGAACTCTTTTGACAATATAGGGGCCATGCCACAATGGTTCAAGTTTCCTTGTACTTATTACATCAACTTCTTGGTTGTAAAAAAGGACCAAGTCGCCCTCTGAGTAGATGCGAGGCTGGAAATTTTTGTCGTATTGCACATTTATACATCTCTTATGCGCTTCGTTGGCCAATTGGGCTTCACGACGAATTTCATTTATATGGATGAGGTTAAGGAGATGCACTTCTTTTTCTGAGGTGTCAGGTAACAAGTCTATCACGAGCTTTAATGATGATATTTCGCATTGGATTGGTAAGATAGCTTCCAGACCATAGACCAATTTAAAAGGAGTAAATTTGGTTGTGTTTCTCACTAAGGTTTGATACACCCACAAAGCAGAGTACAGGATCAAATTCCAGTTCCTTTTACAGACTCCTCTCATTCGTTGAATCATTTGTTTAAGAATTTTTTTAATAGCCTCAACTTGTCCATTTGATTGTGGATAATAAGGAGTAGAATTATCATGTGACAATTATAACTTGGCTGTCAATTCAAACATCATATGGTTGCGAAAATGCTTCCCATGATTCGTAACTATAGCCTGTGGGACCCCAAACTATGCAATAACATGGTTAAAGAAAAAAAATGTATTTGTTTGTCCTATGTTGTTGAATGTAGGCATCGCTTCGGCCCATTTGGTAAAATAGTCGACTGCGACAATAATATGTCCTTTGGACAGAAGGAGGGTTGAGTCATAAGTCAATACCCCATTTTTAAATGGTCTGCTTGAGATAGATGCACATTGGCAGCGGTTTACGGAATTTGATAAAAAATCAAGCATCATGACAACTTCTAACACGAAGATGCAATCACAAAGAAAAATAAAACCAAGCCTAAAAGTAACCGTGGAGTATCTTTTGTGTGGTAGCATATCCAGATAAGTGTCCACCCCGGCTTGACATAGTAAGCATTCTTACTTTTTCAGCCTCCTCATGTGAGGCACCTCTTGGTGTATCACCAGATAAAGTGTGTAAGCGGAAGTAGTCAGATAATATTTGGCTTGTTAGATACGTGCTGTCGGAGCGAGAGGTATTAGGTTGAATTTTGAGTTTGGGAGATAAATGATGAAAACCCCATACGAAGTTAGATGATTCAATCAAAAACGAGAGACTGATGCGGAATGATGGTTCAGGCATGGTTGGTGCTATCGGCGGAAAGGTCACAGAGAAACTCAGCCAAAACTAAAAACTTTTTTGACTTGGATTTGATGAAATCGTCGAAGAAGACTACAAAATGAAAAGTCATTGCGATCACCACTTTAAGAAATTGACGTGATAAGATGTAAGTCATGGGGTTTCAATCCAAAACTATTTTTGTTTTTCGGAGCAGGTATAATGGTGAAATATTTGGATAGCTTGAATAGCTGCCAAGGCAAGCTTTTCTACGTATGAGTACTTAACTTCTATATCATTGAGATTACGACTCAAATAATAGATCGAATGTTCAATTCCATCTTCTACTTGGACCAATACCATAGCAATGGTCGTTTAAGCCATGGCGATATATAGGAAATAATCATTTTGATAATTAGGAGGATACATTAATGATGCTCAGACAAGATGATCCTTGACAACATCAAAAGAAGCTTGCGCAACTTGGTCCCAATGGAAGAGAACCCATTTTTTCAATAATCGAGTAAATCTTTTAGCCATTTCGGCGTAGTTTGGAATGAACCTTCTGAGGAAGTTAGCCTTTCCTTGAATTTTCTGTATCTGAAGTAAATTTGATGGTGCAGGAAAATCAAGAATAAAGCGTACCAGCTTTAATGGATCTATTGAATTCCATGAATTCGCTTCTTTTGAGACTACAAATCAAGAAATTGACTAGAACGACACAAACACACATTTATATGAATTGAGGCATATTTTTATAATTAATGCATTAATGTAAGAAAATGGCTCTCAAATGCATCAGGTGATCAGTCTGATTTCGTGAATGCACTGGTAAATCATCTAGATATGGTTGAACAATGTGATTGATTTCATTGAAAGCATAATCCATTTCTCTCTGAAAATTTGCCCCAACATTCTTTAAAACAAACAAAATTTTCTTATATGAGAATGTGCCCCAGGGACAGATGAATGTTGTCTTATGTTGATAATCTTGGCAGATATTGATTTGATTGTAGCCGGAAAATCCATCCATGAATGAGAATATTTTGCAACCAGCACAATCATCAATAATCTAGTCGATAAAGGGAGTACGATAGTTGTCTTTTGGACAAGCCATATTGACATCCCGATAATCGACGCACGCTCTAATGGTTCCCTATTTTTTCATAACAATAACGATATTGGAAAGCCACTCAGTTAGTGGAACAGGGTAAATAAAACCAGCATGAATTTTTTTTTCAAATTCTACTTTGATGGCAGCTGCTTTCTTTCGATGAATAGGATGAAGCCATTGATGCATTGGTTTGACATCAGGATACATATTAATAGTGTGTTAAACTATACTAGTATCTATGCCTGGCATTTCCTCATAAGACCAAGCGAATATGTCACGAAATTCATGAAAT
This sequence comes from Pinus albicaulis, assembly GCA_034641835.2. Lineage (NCBI taxonomy): Eukaryota > Viridiplantae > Streptophyta > Pinopsida > Pinales > Pinaceae > Pinus > Pinus albicaulis. Next base: position 962,757,124 of record CM076582.1, read on the forward strand.
AAAGAGTGATATGGATCAAGTTCTGATGGAGAACAAGATACACTGACATGAATATTTTCTACAATACCAGGTTTGGCCGAAATATCGATAGAAATGGTTTCTTCAATATTTGATAAATTTCGCTCGGAATCGATTGCATTAATCAGTAAAGAATTTGAAATGAAAGTTTTGATGGATGGGTGATATAATTCACTGAGATTGTTTTCTTCATAATCAGGAAGATGGGAACGATGATGATAATCTTCCCATGGTTCTCCTTCTGACATCATAGCTTCCAAAATATTTTAATATCCTAAAAAATTTGAGGAAAATTGATCAGATGGAGTACAAAAATCTAAGGAACGATCAACCCAAACACTCGGTGACGTTGATTTTAGATTTTTTCCCAAGCCAAATAAATTGATTGCTATGCCAGCTCAATAGGACTAGGCGATAAAAATTCATCCAACATAGAAATATCAGAATCACCCTTACTCTCCCTTAAGCTAAATAGAGTGGAAGAGATCATGTAGCAGGTCTCTATACTTGAAATTTATGTTGATTTCATGGGTGGCAGTAATGCAAAGGTTCCCATAATAGTGGAATCCTTTAAGATTCCTACACTAATGTTCTGAATTTGTAGTTGAGGTAAGTGAACAAACGGAATGCTTACCTGCGAAGCGAAGGAAAAAAATGATAATTGATTAATGACTGTGATTGCACCTTTATGTGGAAATGAAATCATTCTAAAGTATGTAGAAACAATGGAAGTAATTGCATATACCCATGGTATTCCAGGTAAAATATTATAGTCAAGGGGTCCATCAACAACTTCGACCTCAATATTTACTATTTTTCCCCCTTGTTCAACATGCAGATTATTGATAATACCACAAGGTTTATATGTTCTTCCATCAAAAGCCTTCAATGTCGTTGATGATTGTGATCATCGCGGTGAGCCAAGTGACTTCGAACAGTTTAGAGACATAATGCACGCAGATGCTCCCTCATCAATAATAGTGCGATGAACAAGGTGATTGAGAACATTTACCTGTATGGAGAATTCCAATTCTGCTAATAGCTGTGGTACATAGCCCATATGATTAAGGACGACAAGATTAGAATTAGTCGGATCAATTCCATGAATGGCCGACAATAAAGCCTGCTTCTGGGAGGTACAATTTTGTAATACCTCAAGAGAAGACATAGCTGAAGGGGATTGAGCCAAATATCCAACTATATTATAATTTTGTGCAACTCTTGCTCGAGGATTATATGTTGATTTATGAATTACTGCCTTTGGTGGCTTAATTGTCAATTTAGGAATAATAGTAGGTGCTATTGATTCAACAGATAGATTCTTTGTTGAGGTAGTAGGTTGATCAGTGGCTAGAATACCATAGTCTTTATTCAGCGTGGACACCAAAATACCTTTGAAGGTTTTGTGGTGGATAACATTAACACTTGGGAACTAGGAGCTAGATCCGTAGCAACCAAATTAGTGTCTGGATTTGGAAATGGGTCCGTCAACATTGTTGATGCATGGGAAGTCTTGATGATTTTTGAGACTTCAGCACGATGAGGAAAATCCCTAAAAAAGTGTTCCTTGTTACAGATTATGCATGGATAATGAGGTTTCTGTTGTCCAGATGGTTGATCAGATGATCTTTCTTGTGGGTTAGAATTTTTCTTTTTCTTTGATTTCTCTTTTTTCTTACTTCCTGGTTGCTTGTCACTTTTGCCTTTGTCAAATGACACGACATTAATTTTGGATGTAGGATTAGGATCAAATGCAGTAGCACAATGTGTGTTTGCAGTTCCTATCAAGCCATCTCCGACATGAGAGTCCTTTATTTGAGGAGGAACATTGAAATTAGATCATGGCGCATTAGGAATTTTTTCATAGAGTGTGCCGGACTGAGTCTAAATCAAGTCTAAATATTGGGCACGAGTGATAACTTTCTCTTTTGTGGCGATGCCACCTTTAGCCACATCCTCAGTTATAGATGGTAACAGGGAGTTAAATGAACCATTCAACAAGGAGCTGATCTGGAATAATTTATAGGATCATTGGTTAATCGGTTTAAATCTGGTAATTCTAAGGTTGCAACAAAAGGCAACTGTCGATCAAGGTCAGGTTGAGCATAGCCAGGGTAAGACCAAATTGCTTGAGCAACAGGCCTTTGAGAACCAGCATAGGGAGTATGTTGCTGGTAACCCAGATAGGGGTTGTTTTGCATAGTAAACACTTGAGGATTCTGTTGACCAAAACCTAGATATGTTACTTGTTGAAATGAATTTTGAGGTATTTGCGCACAGCAGGTACATAGAATTACATCACAACGTTATAACCCAAACTAGTAGAACTTGGATTCAGTTGATATGTATAACCAGGTTGCATTTGTGACATCGCATAAAATGGTACACCACCTTCTCAATAAATGATCCTTGATACAAGTGGTTGTAAATTAACCAAAGGATTTTGAGTCTGTGGACCCAACAGTTGATGATATTGAGTCAAACAACCCGCCTGATAAGGTTGATGTACAATATTTTGGTTCTGCAATAGGGGTATAGATGTATTAACAAGTTGTAATGAAGTGGGTGTAACAGGTTGAAACGATTGATACGAGTGTAGAACTATTTGTGGTTGGATAGGAAAAGTGGGCTGCCATTGAAAAAAATTCATGTCAACATTAGTTTGACAAAAAAGTGACAGAGTACTGTCATATTGGGTGACCAAATGTTCCCCCCCTGCATGAGTAGAATAATAAGACAGAAAATAATTTTCTCCAAATTCTATGAGTCCAGTTGATATGTTACTTAAAGGAATTGACCCAAAAGGACTGACTTGATATTGCCCTGATGATGTATGTAATGAATCAAGTCTTTCAGTACTAACGATAGGACTACTAGTTAAAACACCAGATGATGACATCGGAAAAGACCATGATCGTGAAGATGCACCAGAGAAAGTGCCAGATAATGATTTGTAACCTATTGGGATGGAAGGGCCACCGTGAAAATATCACTCTGGTGAGGTTGTGAACATGGAAGGAGTAGTGGGGGTAGGAGCTGACATAATTGGAACAACAGACCCAACCAAATATTTTGGTTCAGACATGGTTGTTTGACCAAATTTATACCCTCGAAAATCGACGGGAGATTGAATGGGAACAGGATCAACAAAATCAGATGGAAATGATTGAGGAAAATACTTGTACAGGTAAATGTCCCCCCCCCCCCCCCCCCCAAAATGGGTTGGAGTTAAAGGTGTATCGTCTTGTGGGATTTCTTCAATCGCAACTAAAATAGGAGGAGGAACTTCACCATCAGGCCTGAAATATATTTCAGACAGTTGACTGTGTCATATAGGAGTTTCAATAGCTACAGAAATTTGTGGAGTGACTAAGGTAGGAACAACTTCTGGTTGTTCAACTTCAAGATTCAGATGTTCTGGCAAAGAAGAGGCAGGATCTAGATCAATTTGTGATTGAACAACATTGGGTCGAGGAGGTATGGTCTCACTGATTGAATGGATCATGACCATGGGTATCTGTGAAGACTCTATTTCGACAACAGTAGATGAACCAGGATGTGTGGAAACAATTTGAGCTAAGTCTAGTTTAAAAGATGATGTTTCTACAGAGGTACAGATTGTACTTGGTTCGGAAGATCATGATTGCCTCTGCCTACCAGAAGCAAATTCTGGTGGTAAAGGTGGTTTTAAAGCTAATCTACATGAATGGAGAGGGATGTGATTTTTTTATTCCACGATTACTGATTTATTTTAACCAAAAAACAAATAAACAAAAAGAGGGTAATGATAGGCAAAAGGGTTTACCAAGAAACTGTGAACTGCAGAATACCTCCTGGCAAACCAAGAAGTACGGGCAGGTAATCTCCCCGAATGTTGTGTTCAGTGTATCAAAATATCAAGGCAACTGACTCTATTCAATATGGATGGATAGCACCTAAAATTTTTCCTCCCAAATATACCCGAAGGTACGTGGAGGCCCAAGTCCTTATTAGCGCTATTTGATGCAAAATCGCACAGTGAGAGCACCGCTTTATACTTATCGTACTGTAACATTGCCTGATATACCCGAAATTACGTGGATGAGCTACGATATACTTATGTATGTGGAGTGAGGTATCACACTTAGAATGTATCGTAGACAAGTTAACGATAGCTGCTATGTTTTACGACGCCAGAACACATCTCTAGCCTAAAACTTCTAAATGTTATCGTTATGGTTCCAAAGTGTTGTTAAGTAAATTGAGATTAATTTTATGTTGATCTTGCTTAGCAATTTTCCTTTCAAAGGTTCATCGAGATGATGTGTATGAAATTCCTAAAATGCAAGCTAAGAATGATAAACAATCTTTCACTTTCAAATTTTTTAATGAAATCCCTAGCTACTAAGGGAATAGAGAAAATAATTTTTGAGAAAAAAAATCAATGAACAAAACAAATCAACGATCTCAAACTAAATGCATATTTCCTAATGTTCCTTTTGAAGAACACACATTATTATACATGCAAATGAAAGTTTTTCTTTTCAGTTTCCTTAATGTTATGAATATAGAAAAGAAACTAAGTGCACTAAAACAATAATTCAAATGCCTTTTACTTCCGAGAAATGAAGAATACAAACAACAATTTATCTTTTGAAGGAAAAATGAGGATTTCAACAACAATTTCTCCTATCAAGGAAATGAATATTTTACGACAATTTCCTATTTCGAAAGAAAATGATTCTTAATGTGATCATAAAAAGTACTTTGAAATCAACTTGTCAATGATAAAGAAAAACTTTTTTAAACCAACATTGAACAAATTTTTTAGTCAAAGGAGGAAAAATTATATAGAGTCACTGGTCAATTGAGGATCAAACTTTTCAAAACACAGAAGCAAACAAAACTGAAGCAAATTGCCAAGGAAAATTCAAGGGAATTTGGGTGTTTTCAGGAGTCAACGTAGTCTCCAAGGGGAGACAGTGCTTTGCAACATAGGCTAGAAAAGGAGACAGTGCTCTGCAAATCACTGTGTCTAATCTGACGGTGCGCTGGGCGCAATATACAAAGAAAAATACTACTGTTTAACTCACTTTCTTTGCTAATTTGGCTTTGAAATTTTTTAATCTTGATGAATAACAACTACTAGGTGGATAAACAAAGAAAATCAAAGGCTTAAACACCTAGAACTAAGAGAAATTCTTCCCAGCGGAGTCGCCAATTTGTTGGGCCAAAATTGTGAATTACGGATAAATCACGCTTCCCTAGACAGGTGCTAGTCTAGAAAAATAGGTGAAAGTCTATACGACTATTTCCCCTAACTAAGAACAAATACATAGAGAGGATTAGAATTTTACTTGTGATCCAAGCGCTTCTAAATGGCTCCTTCTGTCCCTTCCATTGCAGCTTCAAATTCAAGCGGTTTGTGCGAAATGATTCCTGCAAGAAAGAACACTGAAAAAATAGAAGATGCAATAATACATATATCTATTCAAGCTCATTTTATAAATCAGTAAAGCATAAACCATACACATCAACTAAGATCTTGCAATATGGAAAATCAAAGCCAATATAGATGCATATAGGGAAAAATAAGCAGTATTATTTATTGATGTTAGAAGGAGAGGTTACAACCAAATGACTGATTTGAAGTGTCCCTTCCAGCAACATTCCCAAGCCTCATCACAACATAAATCTCTCTGGCAGTAGCTACACAAATCTAGCTCTCAATTGAAAATTCTCCAGCATTTATCTACTCAAATTCTTCCTCCTCAAGCACTTAGATTTGTGTTCAATTTATAGATCGACTGTAGGTTGTTTTGAAATCAATGACTTTCCAATAATAGGCAAGACATGTTTCCATTAATGCAGATGTAAAATGGACACTTGGATCTGAAGCTTGACACATGTGAACTCTTCTAGAAGGCACTGGCCAAGTGGAGATTTGAGAATAGTGAGAATTTCACTCCCAATGTGACCCACGCACCTATGAATGTCGGGAAGTGCTTTGCAAAGCAGCCTTGCATGGGGCTACCTGTTGATTAGCGATTGTCATTGATGTCAACCCAAGCAGCACTAGGGGATAACCAAATATTGAATGGGAATTTTGACCTACCAAATTAATATATTCTAGGTCAATAATTCTTTTTATGGTTTCTACTTGTCGAGATGTTTCCGTTGATATATTGCACGCCATGTAATTCTTCACGGTTTGAGAGATATTCATGTTTGAAGTTTGTACCCCTAGTTAGTGGGCTAAAACCCCATGGGGTTGGGGCATGGGTTATTGAAAATTCATAATTAATATTTTTTTAAGCTCCTAAAATCCCTCCCACGTTCACTTGTTAAAGCCCCTCTCAACTTAAGCATTTATATAAATTGTGATCTTCTTTTCCTCCTTAGGCAAGGGATTTCGCCATCTGAAACAGGTCATCATGAAATTTGAGCTCTAACTTTTTTTATACGAAGGTTCAGAAGCTGAAATTTTTATGAGGCAAAGCCGAAATCCTGAGGAAGTGGCTGTAAAAATTTCAGATCAAGGTGCGCAATATTTTTAGATATATGATCTGTGGAAGTCAGGGTTTTTGTAGGCTCCTGAAATTCATCTCAAAGAAGTGAACTTGGTAAATTCCTCATAATTCTCTCTCTGAGTATCGGATTGGAATTCCGTAAAAATTCACGGATAGTGAACAGTATTTAATTTTCTCTCTATCAATTTCAGATCCAAATGAAGAAAAATTGACACGTGGTATGTCGTACAAGTGTGCTCTGCTGAAACAGTCCATAATTAGGGCATTGTGAGAGATTGGGTATAACTCTCTCTTGAAGATTCCAAATTGGGTCAGACCTATGGCATTGGAAACATGACTCAGAGGAATACTATAGGATCGAAAATCAGATATTGAGGATCTGAAATAACAGAGATACACTAGATTCAATATTGAGCTCCTAGAAGGAAAGAAAAAGTTAGATCATGAGTTGTCAAGCATTGCAAAGGACCAGAGTTTTTACGGCAGAAAAGCAAAGTAAGGTGTAGCAGAGGGTAGCATGAAAATAGCAACAACCAAGGCGCATAGCAGCAGCAATAACTTCATCATATGAAGTCTTCAAGTGGGCAGCATTGCATACAATCATTGTAAAGGTATCATTGTACTTCGTCATTGTAAATACATTATTGTACAAATTGTACTAGTATCTATCTGCCAAGGGTTGAAGAGGTAGTTTTGGGAGGTCTAGGATCATCATTAGGTGGTTGTGTCAAAGCTGGGGTTATGGTCTAGTATATCTTCTTCTTCTACATCATTCTATATCTTTGTAAAGTGGACTATTTTCCCTGGTACGGGATTCCATTCTTCTTTTATTCTTCTATAGGGTGGTAGGGTGGTGCTAGGGTGAGTTGTAGCTCATTAGGTGTTGGGGCATCCATTCAGTTGACTACTAAAGAATCTTGGGCATTGGAGCGTCCATCCAGTGGGAGTTGGAGAAGAATGCTTTTCTAGATTCTAGGAAGTTGGAGCTTTATTTTCAATTGAAGTTGAATATTAAAGAATTATTAGAAAAGCATTAGGTGGTTTTTGTCCCAGAGTGGGTTTCCACCTTAAAAACTATGTGCATTTGTGTTCCTCTTGTTTGCTACTATCATTTTACAAACATTGATAATAATTGAAGAGTAACTAATGCTCTAATTGAAAGGAATACTAATTCACCCCCCCTCTCAGTATTTCCAACAATTGGTATCAGAGCTTGGTTCGTTCAATAGTAGTTTAACAGCTGGAAGGAGGTCATGGAGCATACCAAGAATGGTGTACCTCTATTTAATGAAAATAATTATGCACTTTGGAAAGGAAGAATGGAGGTCTATGTCTTGGCGCAAGGTTACGAAGTATGGGACACTGTTCAAAATGGATTTACATCAACCACAAATGAACAAGGTAAGAAGAATTTGTTAAATGATGCAAAAACAAAGAATATTATTATCAGGGGACTTATTGAATCTGCTTATCATAAGGTGTTGGGTTGTAAAACTGCCAAAAATGTATGGGACAAGCTTGAGAATATATATGCAGGTGACTCAAATGTCAAAGAAGCAAAGCTTCAAATCTATAGAGAAAAATTTGAGCAACTCAGAATGAAAGAATATTGCAACATTTCTGCATACTTTCAATACGTTGATGAAATAACCAATACTCTGGAAGGATTGGGAGAGCCAGTTGACAAGAAGACTATTATACGGAAGATTCTTAGAACGTTACCAGGGAGATTCAACCCAAAGGTATCGGTCTTAGAATACAGTGCAAATCTGGACAAACTCAGCAAAGAGGAATTACATGGAGTTCTCATAGCATTTGAAATGAGACTTGATGAAGAAGAGGGTACTTCGCATCTAGAAACTGCGTTCGTTGCATCTAAGAAAACCAATAAGGATAAACAACCTTCAATTGAAAAGACATGCACCTGCAAGTGTGAAGAAAAGGGAGATGATGAAGAAGGTCTTTCAGATGAAGAATATGCTTACTTCATGAGAAAACTAAAAATTGGTAAGGGAAAATTCAAAGGTAAACTTCCATTGATATGTTTTAGCTGTAATGAGGTTGGGCATTTTGCAGCAAAATGTCCAAACAAAAGTAATGGCAACTCAAAAAGAAAGAAAGGCTTTAAGAAATTCAACAAGCAAGGATCCAAAAGGGACTTTCTCTCTAAAGAAGATAGCTCATCATCCGATGAAGACAATGATAGTGAAGAAGAAGCCAATGAGAGAGTATTGTTTATGGCCAAGCACAATAAACCCAAGCACAATAAGCAAGAGGTATCAAACAACAAAGAAGAAGGATGGACCATAGACGAATTTTATGAGGAAGCAATCAAGCTTATAAAAGATCTCAAGGTAGAGAAGATCCGTTCCAAAACTCTTGAAGAACAAGTTCAAGGTCTCAAAATTGAAGTTGAAGAACACAAATGCATTGAAGATTCACTTCAAAAGAATTTGGAAGAAAGCAACCAAGAAAGGGAAGAATTAGAAGCCGAAGTAGTCTCGCTGTGTGAGGAAGTGAAGAAAGGAAAAACTATCCAAAACTATGCCAACAGCTCAAGGGCATTGGAAGAACTCATCAACAATCAACGATCTTACAATGACAAAAATGGCATCGGTTACAAAGAAGAAGAAGCAGGACCTTCTACAACAAAATACAATGAACCTATGAGATCTGACATGCATGTAGACTTCATTGGACAAGATTCACAAGAACAACCTTGGAAGACAATTCCTCGATGAAAATTTCCATCCAGGTACCAACATATTTTTTATGGCTACTGTTATTCATGTGGAAAATTTGGTCATAAAGCTGTAGAATGTCGCACATACCCTAGGAATGAATACAATTACATGAGATTTTTCAAATATGAACCTCCCAGGGCTCAGCGAAACATCAATATATTTGAACTTTTAAGAAATAATATTGAATGTTACAAATGTCGAAACTTTGGACACATAGCCAAAGAATGTAGACTTGAAAATCCTCCAGAAGAATCTTTGAAGCCACAGAATGAACGAAAATGGAAGAAGAAGAAGAATGATAATTGTGCTCTCACTCTCAAGGCTCAAAAGAACAAAGATGTGTGGTATGTTGATAGCGGTTGCTCAACGCATATGACTGGAGATAGAAATAAATTTGTATCTCTGAAAGAGAAGAAGGATGGTACCGTGTCCTTTGGAAATTATGGATCTTAAAATGTTATAGGATCAGGTACTGTCACTCTCGGAAGAAAATATGCTCTAGCCAAGAATGTTCTATTGGTTGAAAACATGAATCAAAATCTGCTCAGTGCTGGACAAATGTGTGATCAAGGACACACAATACTATTCAACTCCAAGAAATGTGAAATCAGGAAAGGCGTGTATGGTGAAATTGTGGCTGCATCAAGTCGAGATCCAAGTGACATATATGTTCTAGATGAAGCAACTAAAGAATGCTTAATATCTAAAGAGGATGATACAATAATTGGTAGCAATAATGATCAACTAAGTAAGAAGTTTGCTACGAAGGTGCAAAGTGATTTCGAGATGTCTTCACTTGGTGAGCTGACATACTTCTTAGGGCTTCAAATATCTCAACAAGAGAAAAAAATATTTATATGTCAAGCCAAGTACATCAAGGAAATGCTTAAGAAATTTAAAATGGAATATTGCAAACCCATCCTTACTCCAATGGTAACAAGTTGCAAATTGAGCATAGACGACTCATCTAAGGATGTGGATCAAAGTTTGTATAGATCTATGATTAGTAGTCTTCTATATGTAATAGCCTCCCGACTAGATGTTATGCAAGCAGTTAGACAAGTAGCAAGATTTCAAGCAGCAACAAAAGAATCACATATTAAATATTCACCAACATTGGAATATCTTTGCCAGAAGCTTGGGATTCTCCCAAGTCCTCATTATATTTTCCTTTTTCATAATATAAAGGGTGAGTGGAAGTAGATTACAGGTCTGTAGGACAGTTGTGTGTCAGGGGGAGTGGAAGTGTGTATAGGTTCACATGATGGTTGTCTTTCAGGGGGAGTTACCCTTTGCCATTGATGTCAAAGGGGGATATAATGTTGTAGGAAGATGTGTCATGATCACAAGGGGAGTACTTGTGTTGCCATCAATGCCAAAGGGGGAAATTGTTGATCAGTGGTTGTCATTGATGTAAACACAAGCAGCACCAGGGGCTAACCCAATATTGAATGGGAATTTTTACCTACCAAATTAATATATTCTAGGTCAATAATGCTTTTTATGGTTTCAAGTTGTCGAGATGTTTCCGTTGATATATGGCACGCCATGTAATTCTTCATGGTTTGAGAGATATTCATGTTTGAAGTTTGTACCCCCAGTTATGGGCTAAAACCCCATGGGGTTGGGGCATGGTTCATTGAAAATTCATAATTAATATTTTTTAAGCTCCTAAAATCCCTCCCACGTTCACTTGTTGAAGCCCCTCTCAACTTAATCATTTATATAAATTGTGATCTTCTTTTCCTCCCTAGACAAGGGATTTCGCCATCTGAAACAGGTCATCATGGAATTTGCGCTCTAAATTTTTTTCTACGAAGGCTTAAAAGCTGAATTTTTTATTAGTTGAAGCCTAAATCCTGAGGAAGCGGCTGTACAAATTTCAGATCAAGGTGTGCAACATTTTCGGAGATATGATGTGTGGAACTTAGGGTTTTTGCAGGCTCCTGAAATTCATCTCAAAGAAGTGACCTTGGTAAATTCGTCATAACTCTCTCTTTGTGTATCAAATTGGAATTCTGTAAAAGGTGGAAATTAGTGCACAGTCCTTAATTTTTTCTCTATCAATTTTAGAGCCAAATGAATAAAAAGTGACACGTGGCACACCGTGAAATTGCGCTCTGCTGAAACAGTCCTTAATTAGGGAATTGTGAGAGATTGGGTATAAATCTCTCTTGAAGAATCCAAATTGGGTCAGACCTGTGGCATTGGAAAGAAGACTCAAACGAATACTACAGGACTAAAAATCAGATATTGAGGATATGAAATAATATAGATACACCAGATTCAATATCGAGCTCCTGGAAGGAAAGAAAAAGCTAGATCATGTGTTGTCAAGGGTTGCAAAGGACCAGACTTTCTATAGCAGAAAAGCAAAGCAAGGTGCAGCAGAGGGTAGCACTACAAGAGCAACAACCAAGGTGCATAACAATAGTAAGAAGTTCATCATATGAAGTCTTCAAGTGGGCAGAACTGCATACAATCATTGTAAAGGTATCACTGTACTTAGTCATTGTAAATACATTATTGTACAAATTGTACTAGTATCTATCTGCCAAGGGTTGAAGAGGTAGTGTTGGGAGGTCTAGGATCATCATTAGGTGGTTGTGTCAAAGTTGGGGTTATGGTCTAGTATATATTCTTCTTCTACATCATTCTATATCATTGTAAAGTGGACCATTTTCCCTTGTACGGGAGTCCATTCTTCTTTTATTCTTCTATAGGGTGGTAGAGTGGTGCTAGGGTGAGTTGTAGCTCATTGGGTGTTGGGGGATTCGTTCAGTTCACTACTGAAGAATCTCAAGCATTGGAGCATCCATCCAGTGGGAGCTGGAGAAGAATGCTTTTCTAGATTCTAGGAAGTTGGAGCTTTATTTTCAATTGGAGTTGAATATTAAGGAATTATTAGAAAATCATTAAGTGTTTTTTTGTCCTGGAGTGGGTTTCCACCTTAAAAAATGTGTGCATTTGTGTTCCTCTTGTTTGCTACTATCATTGTACAAACACTGATAATAATTGAAGATTAACTAATGCTCTAATTGAAAGGAATACTGATTCACCCCCCCTCTCAGTATTTCCAACACTACCTGCATATGCAACACACTTAGGCCCTTCAGAACCTATGTTGGTGAGCTCTCATATGCTATATAATAAGCTTCAAACCTTGGAAACCTTTGTTTGATGAAAGTCCTGCTTGATTTGTCTTGTTTCTTGTCTTAGGGCATGTAGAAACTGAAATGATAGGGAATGATAGACTCTTGATCATTGGTCCTAGAGATAATGTCCAGTTAACCAGGTCATTGGGAATGGCGCCCAAATTCACCTATAAAAACTTGGCAAGTCTGTTGATCTGAAACTTTCTGCAGTCTTGAATGTTTACAGATCTATACGCTGGGTTTTCACGATAAAAGCGCATATACACACGGGTTGGTTTCTATAAAAGTGCATATGGAAGTCAGGTTTTCTGAAGCTTTATGAAAATATTATTTCTTTATGGCTGCTATATTTCTAATGTCTGTCGATGAATTCCTCATGTATATCTAGGTTGTTTGAATACTATATATGCTGCTGGTTGACTATGTACAAATATGATCAATGATTGATTAAATCTGATTGATGATGCTGACTGACTAAGGGTTCTGAAAATATGAAAATATGTATGACTGAAAGCCTCAGATTTTTTCCCAAGTCTGATCATATTCTCAAAATTTAGTAATCACATATCTATACGCATGTTAGTCTGTAGGAAAGAACATATACACATAGGATACAGTAAAGTGAAGTCGCGTATGCATCTAATATGATAAATGATCAAGGTTGAAATCGATTCTGCATGTTGATTCAGAAGTCTGGGTTTATTACTATGTTCTAGTTATAGTGATATCATAGTTCTGTTTAAATTTTGGACTATGGCTATTGGTGTTGATCTATATATTGAGTTGTGTCGAAGGTGTTGGATCCAATGTGAAAATATATGAAAAATGTTCTGCAATGGGTCTGAGGGTTGAAGCCTTCAGTATGGATGTAGAAGCTTCCTTCTAGTAGAAGCTGGTGTTCTATTAAAGGGGTTGTAGCTCCCTTCCAGTAGTGGCTAGTAAAAAAGATTAGGGGGTTGGAGCTCCCTTCCAGTAGTAGATGGAGAATGAGAGAAGGTTGCAGCCTTTTGAAGGTATATACCTGTGTACTGATATGAGTCTGCATCAGTACAAAATTTTAGGTAGCCTTCTATATAATAAATATTCAAGACAAAGATGACAACAATGGTGGTTTTCTCTCGAATTGGGTTTCCACCAAAAATCTTGGTGTTTATGTGTGATGCTCTTGTGTGATGATTTATTTTTTTATTAATGGATAGGTTTATTGGTTAAATATATGATACATAACTGATGATTTGGAATAAATAACGTTTCTGAATATTTATCTCAACAATAAAGTTATTTTCATATACACACGTTTTTGTTAGAATAGTCACGTACATGCACTAGTTGGGTTTATCGAAGTCATGTATAGAAATCAGTAAGAGGAAAGTAAACGATTGTGCTTTTTGTAAATATTGATTCACCCCCCCCCCCCGATCTCAATATTTTTCCCAACACTTGGTGACTGGGACTGTAGAAAACATCCAGTGGAGGTATTTTTTAAATATTCAAAAAAAAAATCTTTTGTCGGGTACGGCAGGATGATATCCTATTCTTGAACCTCTGGGATTTGTTGAAGTGCCACTATTTTTTTTGCTAGTTTCTAATTTTTCTCAAGAGTGTGAAAACTTATCGATCCTTCTGGATTGGGATTAAGTGGTGTTTGAAGTACTTTAGTAAACTTCTTCCATTATTTGCCCAAATGCTCTACTTGAGATTTTACTCTCTTCTTAGGTGTAGTTTGAACTTACTGAAGTTCTTTTGAAGATGATTTTAATAATTCAAATTCATTAGTCCCTTCCACAGAGTGTGTATCATTTCCTTTGATTACATCTTTGATTATTTTTTCAGGGTTGTCTGTAATATTCCCAAATGGGGAAGCAGCAATAGATGAACACAAAACTGGAAATAACAGTGTAAATCAACTCATTAACATTGGAGACCAATATGGAGTCATAACATAATGTATTAGATCAAAAACTCAATACAAAATAGTGAGGCATAAGTCATATACAATGAAGGAACAAGCCTCCCATAAGCAATCACTCCCAAATATGAGCTGCTATTACAATAAAAATTGTGGAGAGAAACTACAGTGTAGTAATTTTATGCATAACTATAGCTGGAGATGATACAATTATGTAAAAGTACTTACATAGGCCCCAATAAAGTCTAAACATACATATCTAGACCAGATTTCCAAGACAACCCAAGAGCGTTTCCGGAAAATGCACACAATGTGCTAATGTAAGCTGCAGCCCTAGGGCTGAAGATATGCTGAGTAAAAGAAATGAGAAGATATGGATGAAGCTGATGTAGAAACCTACAACTCTTCTCCAAAATATCCTCTAGATGAAAGAATGGCTCCTCTACTAAAGAAATCACCTCCCAAAACAACCACTGCAACTACCCCTGCAACTCATCCCTAAAATAACATAGATCTGGACTGAAACTACCCTGTAGGGGATAAATTTTCCTTATCCTGCTGCTAAATGTGTCAATAAAGCTCAAGGGGCTTCTTTACAGGCCTTCCAATGGATGGAAACCTTCCTCCACTACAAAACTAGCTCTGAAGACACCCGATATAATTCTCCACTGCTGCACCCTGCAACACAACACAACATCCTGCAGAAAAAGCGCTAATGAAGAAAGTTGTAGCTTGGCCTTAAGCCTGAATGTGGAAATGAAGTGAAATGCTCTTCCAAGAAGCCTCTCAAGGAAAGAGTTGGGATTCCCGCTTGGGAACACCTGGTGCTAAACAACACAACAATCTCAACTAAATAGCTGAAGAATGTAAGAAGTGAAAATAGACCACATACAAAACAATAATCCAAAACATAACCAATATGGATGCCATCCTCTTCGTTATATAAGTTATGAGATTCCTTGCCCTTGGCCCCACTCAATTAGGTCACTATCTCCATGTAATCAATCTCCCTCCAAAATTGTGTTATTCCTAATTTAATGTCCACTCCTCCATAACAACATTGTTGATTTGGTAAAAGTTGACCTATTCAACATGATCCAACCCCTATTAATACTCAAAGGTGCATTATTTAGCTGCTTATCAGGTCTCCTTTCACACTTGAAGTGTTTTTATTGTTGTTAAGGAGATTTATGGACCTCCCCATCCATTTATTCACCTACATAGTGACAAAATAACCTATAATATTCCATTTAGCTAAAAGCTAAATTTTAGGAATATTACACTGTCATTTGTACTTTTAGATTCGTTATTAGAATGATCTGAACCTTCAAAATTGTGTTGTGGATGCTCTGAATGTTGAATTGATTTTTCCTATGAATCACCTTCTGACATATTTTTTGCTTCATCATCTAAACTGATACTAGGTGTTGGATCTATGATTTCTTCTATTAGTAACAAGTCCAATGGGACTGTTCCCAACCTCTTATTTATGTACTCATGAAAATAGTTAATGTCTGCTACAATTATCTTGTTGGATGCCATATTTAACACACTAGTAAATTTCTTTGTATTTTCTAATAAATCATCAAAATCATCATTTTCATGCATGAAAGGTCTAACTTTAAGAACAATTGTTAATTTTTGGACAACATTATTAGGATCATACTATCTCCTTGGCATTAAAGCCATATTTGAAGAAGTAATGTTTGGAATTTCCTTTATTGTATGACCTATATCAAAAAGAGTGAATGTACCACAATGTAATGGAAGTGTAGGCCAAATGGCTTTCTTAGAATCCCTGAGATGCTTGGTTGTACCATTTACAATTGTTTGATATACAAATTAGCTAGTCAAGAGCTTATCTAGGACATAGCAGGGAGACACATGAGGGGGAGAAAGACTCTTGAAAAACTATGACATAAGTAAAATTATCTTCTCTGAACCATCTGTCCATAGTCATAATATATACACGGGTCTCTTTAGAATATCTAGGAGCTTTCTCATTAAAAACAGTTTGATGAATGGGCAACATACCTCCATGACAAATATTATAAAAATGGGAACAAAATTCAGACTCCCACGAGGCTTTATGATAAATATGAATATGGTTAGGGTCTTTTCTGGTCCATTTCAAACTTATAACAGGGAAATTTGAGAAAAAACATATAACATCCATAATATGCATGCTCATGTAAAAAGAGGGATTTTCCTAGTCGAAAAGTCCCTATTTGTTCTGTATTCCATTATAGTTTTGGCCAAGTTATTAGATAAAATATTTTCCCAATTCATGATAGTATAATTGACGACTGCGTCAATTAAGAGAACCCATTCAATGGAAATTTTGGTAGTATGAGGTTTAGAAAATGCTCCACACAACTTTACTGCTAGAAAACAATGGGGTGATGGAAATTGCGCTATTGGGTAGATACCGAGTTTTCCTTGCTTTAATTTTCCTTTATCTATCTTCAATTATTTCACTACCTTCATTGGGTCTTGATTTTCCTTTGCAAACCTTTCCAGGAAAGCTTTATTAGAAGATTTCTATGGAAATGACAAATGGTACATTATATGAAAATCCTCTGGGGTGAATGAACCCATGTTTTCCTCTTTGGAATTCTTGAATTTTCTTTCTACAACATTGAGATTGTCGATGACCAATATTACCATGTCAGTATATGGTAATATCTTTGTCCTTGCAGCTATCCTATGTAAGAATTAACATGGAACTTTGAAGTAGGAAGGTTATGATGAATTAGCTGCATCTACCATTTCCAGCTTCTTTAATTCCCTTGGATTTTCTCCTTCAAACAAATTATACATTTCTTCCCATGAAGAAGTTCCACTGTCCTTATTGCACGTAGTATCTGAAAATAGTGGAGGCATGTCTATAACTTCAGAGGTGGATGATTGGGAAACTTATGTTCCTTTCTTTGTCATTTTTGTTGATATCTCTTTCTCAGATAGTTTCATGAATACCAAAAACAAGGAAATTCACAGTTGAGATGAAGAGCAAATATGAATAGAGACACAAATTTTAATCACCATAAATAAAAAACCCAACACTTTTATTTGAAACATGCTTTAGAAAGATATCGACCTTTTCGAGCCCCATAACCATTGAATTCCCTTAATAACCTTTTAAACGATTATCAAATATTTTACATATTTTACATTATATTTTCAATCAAAATATTTAAATCATTATATTTTTTTAACGAACCAATTGATTAAGTATCACATCAAGCGCTTTGGTAACAGATGTTATATCGCAAATCACAGTTTTTACAAGCCTCCATCTTATATGTATTAATCGTGCATGTCTGCAAAATGCAATCTGCGCAAATCACATATCACACTTTATCACAACATGCACAACTTTCATTTGGTTTGATTCTGCGGGATGCGATATGTGCTAAATTCAAAGAATTGCCATTAATCGTATTTTTCATATATGTTTTCAATGTTCTTTTATTGTTCTATCAGGTCCAACCTCATCTCATTTTATTTCCGAATGATATCGCTATTTTTTTATCTTTTAGGGAGATGAGAAAACATTTATAGTTAAAATGGTTTTTCAGCTTTTTAACAGGAATTTCCATATAACCTCAAAAAGGTCTTAGCACTTATCACAATTCGCAAGTTATATATATTCTAACTTTGTTATCTTGTAAGTTTTGTGATTTGCACTAAGCGCAACGAAATGAAAGTGAAAAAGGTTCATGCCTTTTATTCCTAAAGTATTAAAGTAAAGCAATGTAATGTTTCATAAATCTATTCATTTTTTAAAAGGTCCCCATTTATTATTCATAACTTTAATCGATATTCAAATAAAGGGGGGGTTGTTTCATAATACAACAATTGGCGATTCACTGGGAGAACCCGTTATCTCTGATAATTTTAAGATTTCTATCTTTTTAAACATAAAAATAGTTCAAGAAATATAAATAACATGAAATATAAAATATGTCTCTGAGTCATAAAAATAAAATCACTTGATTCGTATCCACTTGATATCCTCTTAAAGATAAAAATTACTTTGTCTGAATCAAAATTTATTTGGTTAAAAGATAGAGTAGCAGATTTTCTTTGCATATTAGTTTAAAATATCATTTGTCATAGGTAGAGCCTCCGTTGCAATTAGGTATTAATAACCTTTGACAGGGTTACCTTTTAACCATTCAATGACTCTTTGTCCTATCCAAATAAGAATCCAGTTTTTAAAGTTAAATCCAAGTCATATATTTATTCTTCTTTCTTCTTTATATTTTTATTTTTGCTAATTAAAAGTCATTGTTTTGGTTTGGTGGCCAAATAATAACAATGCCATTCATTGGTTGTAACTTAACTGAACAATTTGCCTCGTGCTGAGACCCATTAGAGAACTTTTGAGATCTAAAATGGGCCTCCTAACAAAAATCTACAACCAAACTAAAATTTACAAGAACCAATAGGATTCAATATGATGATGTAACCATGGGGGATGATTCACCATTTTTGGGGTAAAAAAGTAAAAAGATAAGAAAATAAGAAAATAATAAAACTACTTTTTCAACTTGTATTTTCAACTTATCTCCATAAGGTTTTACTCAAATTTCGAGTGGGAGTACTTGTTGGATGAAAATTTTAATTCCTCATCCAAGGAGTACCCATGTTTCATACTTTTGATGAACCCTGCTACACAAAATATGAGAAATACATGAAAAAATGTGATTCGAATCATGTTTTTCATGGATTTATCATTTATCGTGTAGTAGGGTCCGTCAAAAGTATGCAACATGGGTGATATTTGGATGAGGAATCAAATTATGCGTCCAATGAGTAAACCTATTGGGAGATAAGTTGAAAAAATAGTTTTCTCTTTTTTCCCTCTAAAATTTGATGATGTAATCAAATCTTATTTTATTATTTTCGCTATTATTTTATAATTTCCTTAGGAGGGTCATTTCATACCTCATAATTCCACTAATGTCTTGTATTTTGATTAAAATAATCTTAATCCATTACCCTATTTTGGTATGAATTTTCGGTAATGTCAGTTAGTTATTCCCCTATGAATATGGTAAGCAGGCTTGTGATGAGACCTATTATCTTTTAATTTTTTTTGAAAATTTATTTCATAAGATCGGGCCTTAAAAAGAGAAAATTTTATCAGATGGGGAGAATCATTGACTCCTTAAGAGTTTCTGGATGACAATTTCAAAGTTAAAAATGTCTTTATGAAAAGAGTATTTTACGTGGTTCAAGATACTTTTCTTGACCAACAATAAATCAAAATTATTTATTAAAGTTGGAGGCTTCTCAAAGAACAAATAACTTCGTGAAAAAAGAAGAAATTTTTTAGAGATCTAAAACCTTTTTATTTTTCAAATGTTATAATCGTTCTTTAACAATGACTAATTATAAAAGAAGAAATAATAAAATATTCAAAGAAAATTTATCTACAAAGTCAGTAGTTATAGTATTTTGAATTTATTTTCCTATGAAGATTAAAAGCAATAATGTACAAGGGATATAAGATATTATCTTCTATGAAAAGTATTTCTTCAAAATATGCCCATTTACAAGTATGGATTCTCTCCTACCTAATAAATATTGTGATAAAAATGTTGATGGGCTGATTAACTAAGAAATCTGAAATGGTCCAAGCCACATCCTTTTGAATTTGGTATTCTTACCTTTTTCCTCATGTGCTTTGTCCCGCTTCAATACTAAGTCTCCTAGTTGAAATGATTTTGGGCTAACAGAATGTGCATCAAAGGAAATCTTAACTAACCGCTAATGGTGAGCATGTGTGATTTTGACTTTATTTCTTTCTTCTTCCAATTTTAGAATTTGTGCTTTCCTTAATTACAAGGAAGAATGAGTTTCTTCAATAAACTAGACTAGGGCCAGAGAAGGAATAACTATGTTTGTGGGCAGAACAACTTCTTTCCAATAAACTAGACTAAATGGAGAAGTTCTTATTGAGGACTTCTACGTAATCCAGTTTGCCCAAAAAGAAAATATCAAATATTTGGGCCAATTCTTATGACTTTGATCAACAGTTCGTTTTATGATTCTAATGATATTTTTGTTGGTTGATTTTGCTAGACCATTTCCCTGAGGATAATAGTTAGTAGAATATTTAAGTTTGAAACCTCTTTTAAGAAAAAATTATGTCATTGCATTACTTGAGAAATAAGATGCATTATCAAACATTAAGGAAGTTGGTAAACCAAATTGGGTAATAATAAATTGATCGATGAATTCAATGATGTTCTCAGAATTAGTTACCTTTAGTGTAATTTCTTCCACCCATTTTGAAAAATAATATGTTGCTGTAAGAATATATCTATGTTGCTTTGAAGAGTGAGGAACGATCTCACATATTATGTCCATTCACCATTTCTCAAATGGTTGTCCAATGTTGACTGGTTGTAATGGTAGTGCGGGGTTCCTTTGTCTTCCAGCAATAGTTTGACATGTTTTACATTTTCTTACATATTGATGTGCATATTTAAACAAAGCTGGCCAATAAGAGCAAGCATGGAGAATTTTGTGTGTTGTTGTATCTCCTCCAAATTTTCCACCAGCTAAACCGTCATGTAGTTCCTGTAAAACATTTTCTAACTCAAATTTTTCTAGACATCTTAATAGTATAGAGTCATAGGATTTTTTTTAATAATACATCATTTATGATATGATATTTTTTTTCTTTTAATATCAAAGCTAATTTCTTTTTATAATTGAGTTTCAAAGGGGCATATCCATTTTTTAAGTAAAATATGAGATCACCATATTGAGATTCTATATTGTTGAGGCTTTCCTCATAAATCTATACATCATTACCTGGATCTTCTTCTATTGGTGAATCAGATGCTCCAGTCAACATTCTGCAAAAACTTGACCTCTAACAATTTTATTTGGTTTAATTTCTACATCATATTCTTGTAAAGTAGTTATCCAATTGGCTCTCTTTTATCCCACTTCCCTTTGCATCAATAATTATCTTACTGCTAAAAATGGAACTATCGTTTTAGCGTGTGTTTTCAAGAGAAATGACCTAAAATTTTTTACTTCTTTGAAGACAAAAAATGCATGTTTTTCAACAACAGAATAATTCAGCTCAGCACGTTGTAAATTTGAACTCAATAAATCAATAGGTGCTTCAATATCTTCTTCATGAATCTGTGTGAAAACAACTGCATATGATGTTTATAAGGAAAATGTATATAATACAAAATGTTTTGCATAGTTAGTAGTGACTAATGAAGGAGCATTGATGATAAATTTCCTGATCAATTTGAATGATTCCCTTTCAATATGACCCCATTTTAAAATCAAATTTTTCCTGATCATGAATTGTAAAGGAAAAAATATTTGTGAAAAGTAAGGAACAAACCTTTTTACAAAATTTACTTGGCCTAAGAAAGACTGCATTGATTTCTTGTTGTGGGGAAAAGGGATTTTATCAGTTTCTCAAATCCTTTCCGAATCAATATAAATACCCTTTTTTGATATGACAAATCTTAAACTCTTACCTTCGCTCAAAGAGAAGTAATAATTCTTTGGATTTAATGAAATCCCATACTTCATACATCTTTCAAAAATCAGTTTAAGGTCATTCAAATGTTTGCTTCTTTTCATGGAATGAACAGTGATATCATCCAAGTAAATTACAACATATTTGGTTATGAGTCCTTTAAAGGCTATATCCATAGCTCTTTCAAATGTGGCAACTTCATTAATCAAATCAAAAGGAATTTTCTGATAAGGATATGTTCCCCATTTTTTTAAAATTTAGTTTTGAGTCTATCATCTAAATGTACTAGGATTTGGTTATATCCTGAAAATCCATCAAGAAAAGGCATAAGTTCGAAACCAACTACTTATTATAGTACTTGTTCCATAGTTGGCAATGCGTAACTATCCTTGAGACAAGCTTTGTTCAGATTTCTAAAATCTATGCATATGCGAATATCACCATTATTTTTTCTAACATACACTATATTGGTAACCCATTTTGAATGTATAATAGGAAAAATACTATTTCCTTTGAGAAGTTTGTTCAGTTCAAATTTTATCTAGCTTTCAAAGTTTGGATGAATTTTCCTCAGTTTCTGCTGCACTAGTTTCTCATTTCAGATCATAGGTATGGTATGTTGTATGACAGAAGTAACATAAGTCTTGAGATCAGTATAATCCCAGGTGAAGATTCTCTTGTATTTATTCACCAATTGAATGAATGATGATCTTTCATGAGAAGGTAAAATAAGACCTAAGTTGATGTTCCGTGGTTTGTCATTAGTAGCGAGATTTACTAATTCAAACTTCAAAGTTGAACTTGAAATTTTAGAATTATTTATCTTCTTGAATCTATATTTAAGATCATAAAGTTCTTCCATGTTAACCACAGATTTGGTTATTGGATTTTCTTCACTGTTTTTATTTAACTGAAGATCATGCTCATTTTCATCTAATATTTGATCATCATATGATCCTTCTGATGTAAAGAAATCAAAAATATCATAATCATCATTAAATACTCGCTAATTGGTGACATTATAAGGAATGGATGGTCTAAAAATTAATTCAATGGAGAATTTTTCAGGACTAAAATCTTCAGAGGGTATGTGTTTTGATGCGACATTAGCAAATAGATCAACACTAGAATTTTGAAATCGGGGAATAGGGGAAATATTGAATGCTAAAAAATGATCTGTGAGATATTGAACTAATGTTTGATAGTGTTTAAGATGTCCTAAAAGGAAATGGATAGTGTTTCTTACTTTCTTAATAATGATTTATGAGTCTCCAAATACCTGCAAATATTTCACATCAAGACTAATTGCTTTATAAAATCCTTCTATAAATGCTTCATATTCAGGAGTATTATTTGTAAACTCGAATTGTAATATGTAAGATAACATGATCTTTTCTCCTTTTGGGCTAGCTAAAATATAACTAGGTCGTGCACGATCATTAGATTTGGAACCATCTAATTACAAAGTCCAAAAAAATGTTTTGACTTTTGGTTTATTTACAAAATTTGTACATTTGGAAAGATCTACTAGTGAGAAGTTTTCAATTTGTGAAATTACAACATTCTCCAAGAAGGGAGAATTTTTAGCATTGAAATTCCCTAAAAATTATTCACTTAAGTAGGTCCCAATAATATTGTTGGTAAATGCTACTGGTTCATTGTCACCTTCAAATTCAGTTATTGTATGCTTCATGTTTTCTTCTCGATCAACTTGAATTTGATTTGGTTTTCCATTATAAGGTAACCACATGTGAGACCAATATGTAGCTAACTATCCGTGGAGTTTTTTAGAACAAACTCTACTAAGAATTAACCCATATAATTCTAGAATATCAGCAACTAAAATATCAATCATTTGACTGACTTTAGGATTTGATGAAAGTCAGATACTTATTGAATTTATTTGTCCTAGGACTTCAAATTTAGTTCTATCAAGTTGTACAATGTGAATAACAATTTTTTGAGGAGTGATATTCAACTTAGCAAAAAATTTTATTGGAATTATATTAGAAGAAGCTCCCGAGTCAATAAAAAAAACTATGAAGATTCATGTTGTAACTTTCATATGTTAGAATAAAAGGAGGTGTGTGTGAATTGAAACTATCACCTACAAGAATTGCATTTTAAGGATCAACCTTATTTGAAGAAGTAGGAGGTTTTCCTGAACTATTTGCAGCCTGAGATATAACAGTAGCATGTAAGAGTGAAGAAAGAATTTCATTCAGTTATCTAAGCAATATCTTCTGATGTTGTTTCAATTTGGTAATTTCATGAAGTGAGATATTTGCCTTCACTTTCTTCATATCTTCAAAAATATTATATTCCATGGTGTCAAACACTACCGAGATATTTTATGTAATTAGAGAATTTGCTGAAGGTGGAATAGATTGTCAGACCTTAGAAGAAGATTTCTTATTAGCTGATTTGTCTTTTGAAGTTGATGTTGAAGTTTTCTACTTTTGACTTGGTTGACTTACTTCAATAGGTCCTTTGCTTCTAGTAGTTATAGGTAAAGCTTCTTGTTGTTCTTCATTTGGAAGGACAAAGACCCACAGGCCATTTAGTTCAAATACTTCCTCTTCCTCAGTTTCTTCATATTTTTCTTCTAGGTCAGACTCATCATTAGATATAGTGTTGAGTGGCTGAGAACTAGAAGATTGTTTTATTTTCAAATATCTAAAGGTTTTCTTAGCATTGGAATTTTCAACAACTTGCTTTTTGATGTCTACAATTTCATTTCTCATGGTTTTGAGTACTTTTGGAGGCCTTCTACATCAAAAGGACCTTTTGATGGCTTTTTCTTTCAATCATCTTTCAAAGAAATGTTCTTGGATTTTCTTTCTTCTTGAGAGGTTTTATTATTGAGAGAAATAATAATTTTCTCCACAGACAAAGATTCCTTCATGTTTTATACTAATGCAGCTAATTTCGTTCTATCCATAAAAATGGCTATATTAGACGTAAGAGAAGAGACATACCACTCAATTTGAACTTCGGCACCAGGAAATGATGTAGCAGGTGTTTTATTGAGTAATTTATTGAATCTAGAATTGAAATATTTAAATTTCTCTCATGTTTTAGCCTTCATATTTGATAGGTCATTGATGAGTGATGCAATGGTTCTGTCATCTCCAAACTTATCTAAGAATTGTTCTTCAGATATATCCTAGCTAGTTATAGAGCAAGCAGGTAATGAAAAATAGCAGGTTCTTGCAGAACCTGTAAGAGTATATGGAAATAATCTGACCACACAGTCTTCTTCAGTTACCTCTTTTAAATTGGTGGGTAACATATAATTGTGGAGATGTTCTTCTGCTGGTAGACCATCATTAGGATTAAATTTGGGTAACCATATTTTAGGATACTTACGAAGAGAGTGAAGAGGAGCTGCCATTTCTACAACACTTGTATTATTCCATGGTTGTACACGTGGTGGTATTTGTTGTCCTGCCATGATTGTAGTAGTTTGTGTGGATGAAGATATCAATGGGGTGTGAGTGGAAGAAGAGGCAGGTTCACTACCTGAACTAGAGGAACTAGCACCAATAGTGTGAGTGATAGTTGTTGTAATGTGTGTGGGGGAAGTGAATGGATTTTAGATGATGAATTGGACAAATCTCACTAATAGATGTTTGTGATTTAGATTTCTTGGTATTCATTCGAGAAGAAGGAATGGGAAATTCCAAAGGAGGAACTCCAATTTTCTCACTTAGATAATGAGTCAATATTATTCTAGGTTGTAGCACAGATGAAAAACTTTGTTCAAATGGTTGTGGTATTGCAGGCTTTTTAGCTGAAATGGATATTTTCTCTAACTTCTCTATCAAAGTTTGAACTTCTGCTGATTCAGATTTATAGTATGAAGAAAGCAACTTTTGAGATCTAATAGGGGATTTTGAAGAATATTTTTCAAATTCTTATCTTAAAAGAGTAATTCCATATGGGGATTCGGAAGTTGGAGGGGATCTAGATGGAGAATAACTATTAGGACGGCTTCTATATTTTTTATCGGTTTTCCTTTCCATTCACAATTGGCCCTCCTTCTAGCACTAAAATTTTGAAGCCCTGGAGTTTCGTTTCAACAATATGGGGGATAACCACCCGATCCGGATCTTAAAGAAACTCCTTTTCCATTTGGTGTAGTGGCTTTGACTGGGGATAATGGGACCAGTTTCCTAGCAAAGAGATTGATATGGTAATGGTGGGTTTTGATAGAATATGAAATGATGAATGTATTTAAACTAATGGAAGTAATATATCTAAGTAAAAAAGCACATATATCTACTTAATCTAATTATTCAACTTAATCTATAACCCAGGCATAATTACCATTGATGCGATCTAGAGAGATATCTTACAACAAAAAGTAATAAAGATAATTCAATTGCTGAAAGAGATGAAAATTATGTAAAATAATTATTTCGTCTAAATAGTTAATCAAAACAATTATGTTTAATATATCACATCTATCAATTTCTTTATGTATATATTAAGGAATTACAGGTGAAACATTGTACAAAAGTGCATGAGTGATAAAATGTAAGTCAAATTTCATACATATCACAATATAAAAATAAATTTATTGTAAACTCATAATCAAGACTTAATAATAAGGTAAAAGTACGAGGTATGATAAGTTTTTCTCATGAAATCCCCAATATTGATCCGCTTCTCTGCAATCCAAATATACTTTAAGAGTACAAAAGTGCAATCTTTCAGAAACTGTTCTTTTGATAAAATTCTGGACGCTTCTCTAAATGCATGAGAAGGGTTTAAGTACTAAACCAAATAAGTCAAAAATAGATTATTACATAAAAAATTGAGGAGGTTTCAAACAATCTTCCTTAGAATAAGTAAACTAAACTATGATCTAGAAATAAAATATAACAAGACTTCTTAAGTGGGATTATTTTCTTTCATCATTTGATCTCTGAGCTGGCAGATATCCATCATTGGATTTAACTATGTCAGCTTAATGATGTTGGATTTAAATTTTCCTTTAAACATGACATTTGAGAGTGTTGGAAACGCTTTCTTAGTTTAATCATTTAAGGATTTCAGAGTCACGCACTGGTGAATTGGTTTGATCAAGAAATTCCAGTAATTTTATTGATCTAATTTAGTTATTTTCTTGATAGATTCTGCCTGTGTTTCAATGTTTTCTTTCCACCGTGTCTCCAATAGTTTTACCTTTGCAATTTCTTTGACTATATATTCTTTAATAAACATAGCATTTTGAATATTTGTATTGACAGACTCAATTATATCATTTGCTAAGTTTTTTGCCTTTGACGTTGCTTTATCTACTTGTTTCAACTGCATCTTCTAGTTTTTAAATAAAATATCTTTGTGAAAATTTTCAACTTTCGATACATCATCCTTTTTCCCTTTGTCATATTCTTTCCATAAAATGAATTCATAAATTTTCTTATGAGTCTTTTCACATTCCAATCTTGTATTTTCCACTTGTTGATTCAAGATTTTACTTGTTTCACAATACGAATTGGTAATAGATATTTGTTGACAGAAAGTCACCTTCTTCTATTTCAATTTTGTATTCCATTCAAGTGGCTCTTATATGAATTGATATGTTTGAGGTTGTCTTTTAAGCTTATCCATTACTGGCTCTATCTATGTATCCTTCTCATATATTTCTACTTGACGTTGCAACTTCAATCTTTAAAATTCCTTTTGGAACTCTGCCATTTTCATCTCAACTTTCTTATTAGCACTATGCTTTTCTTGTTTGAGTTGTCTTTCCAGCTCCTGAACTCTATCTTCTCTTTATTTGAGAAGAATTTTCACTTCTGTTGCTTTATCGATCATGGAATTTTCATATGCCCCTGCAAATTGTGACAGTTTGGTAAGATGTTATGTTGGATTGACAAATGTGTCTTTCCATAAAATATCTACTGATTCATTAATAAGGGCTACTATTTTTTCATCAACTCTTATTCTTTTCCTCCTCTTTACTACAGTTTTGTGAATTGGACTATAGAAAATGTCAAGTGGAGGTATTTATTCAATACTCATAATAATTTCTTCTATTGAGTAGCCCAGGATGATCTCCTATTCGTGAACCTCTAGGATTTTCTAAAGTGTCACTGTTGTTTCTTCTAGCTTCTGAGTTTTCTCAGGAGTGTGAAAACTTTTCGATCCTTTTGGATTGGGATTAAGTGGTGTTTGCAGTACTTTAGTAAACTTCTTCCATTATTTTCCCAAATGCTCTACTTGAGATTTCATTGTCTTCTTAGGTGTAGTTTGAACTTGCTGAAGTTCTTTTAATAATTCAACTTCATCAATCCCTTGCTCAGAGTGTGTATCAATTCCTTTGATTACATCTTTGATTATTTTGTCAGGGCTCTCATTTTTACTTTCAGATTCATTATTAGAATGATCTAAACCTTGAGACTTGTGTTGTGAATTATCTGAACCTTGAATTAATTTTTCCTGTGACTAATCTTCTGAAATATCTTTTTCTTCATCATATAAACTAATACTAGGGGTTGGATCTATGATTTATTCTATTAGTAACAATTCCAATGGGATTGTTTCCAACATCTTATTTCTTTATTTATGAAAATATTTAATGTCTACAACACTAAGGTTATTGGATGTCATATTTAATACATTTGTAAATTTATTTGGTCCTTCAAATAAATCATCAAAATCATCCTTTTGATGCATGAAAGGTCTAACTTTAAGACTATTGGTAAATTTTTTGACAACATTATTATGATCATACTATCTCCCTAGCATTAAAGCCAGATTTAAAGAAGTAATATTTGGAATTTCCTTTGTTGTATGACCTATATAAAAAAGAGTGAATGTACCACACTGTAATGGAAATGTAGGCCAAATGGATTTCTTAGAATCCTTGAGATTCTTGGTTATACCATTTATAAGTGTTTGGTATGCAAATTCTCTAGCCAAGGGTTTATCTGGGACATATTAGGGAAAAACACGAGAGGGAGAAAGACTCCCGAAAACTCTGCCATAAGTCAAATTCTCTTCTACAAACCATCTAGCCACAGGCATAATATTTTCACTCTCCTCTTTAGAAATTCTAGGAGATTTGTCATTAAAAATGGTTTGATGAATGGGGAACATGAATCCATAAAAAATATTATAAAAATGGGAATGAAATTCAGACTCCCACAGGATTTATGATAAATATGAATAGGGTTAGGGTCTTAGCTGGTCCATTTCCAATCCATAATAGGGAAATTTGATCAAAAACATATAGCATCCATAATATATGTGCTCATATAAAAGGGAGGGATTGTCCAAGTAGAAAAAATCATATTTTTCTATATTTCATTATAGTTTTGGCCAATTTATTGGATAAAATATTTTCCCAATTCATGATTGTAGAATTGAAAACTGCGTCAATTAAGGGAACCCATTCAATGGAAAATTTGGTAGCATCAGGTTTAGAAAAAATTCTACGCAAAATTGATGCTACAAAACAATGGGGTGATGGAAATTTCTCTATTGGGTACATACTGAGTCTGTCGCGCTTTAATTTGCCTTAATATTTCACTACCTTTATTTGGTATTGATTTTCCTTTGCAAACTTTTCCAGGAAATCTTTATCATAATCTTTATGTGGCATTGGCAAATCATACATTGTACGCAAATCCTATGGGGTGAATGAACCGATGTTTTCCTATTTGGAATTCTTGAATGTCCTAACTTTAACATTGAGATTGTCGATGACCCATCTTACCATGTCAACATATGGTAAGATCTTTGGCCTTGAAGCTATCCTATGTAAGAATGAGCATGAAACTTCGAAGTAGGAAGGTTCTGATGAATCAGCCATACTTGACATTGCTACCTTCTTTAATTCCCTTGGATTTTCTCCTTTAAACAAATTATACATTTCTTCCCATAAAGAAGTTCCACTATCCTTATTGCACGTAGTATCTAAAAGTACTCGAGGAATTTCTGTAACTTCAGAGGTGGATGATTGAGAAACTAATTTCGATTTCTTTGTAATTTATGTTGATATCTCTTTCTCGGGAATTTTACTGAATACAAGCAAACAAGAAAATTCAGATTTGAGATGACAAGCGAAGAGGAATGGAGAGACAAACTTTAATCACCATAAATTAAAAAACATGAAACTTTTATTTGAAACATGCTTTAGAAAGATATCAATCTTTTTGAGCCTTGTAAACATTGAATTCCATTAATAACCCCTTAAACGATTATCAAATATTTTACATATT
Organism: Pinus albicaulis; assembly: GCA_034641835.2. NCBI lineage: Eukaryota > Viridiplantae > Streptophyta > Pinopsida > Pinales > Pinaceae > Pinus > Pinus albicaulis. Next base: position 962,787,215 of record CM076582.1, read on the forward strand.
TTACACTATATGTCCAATCAAAAGATTTAAATCATTATATTTTATTAATGGACCAATTGATTAAGTATCACTTCAAGCACTTTGGTAATAAATTTTATATCGCAAATCGTAGCTTTTACAAGCATCCATTTTATGTGTCTTGACTGTGCATGCATGTGAAATGCGATATGTTCAAATCACATATCACACTTTATCACAATGGGAATAACTTTCATTTTTATTTTTTTATGCTGTGAGATGCGATATGCGCTAAACTCAAAGCATTTCATTTAATTGGATTTCGCAAATATGTTTTCAATTTTCGTTTATTGTTCTATTGGGTGTGACCTCATCACATTTTCATTCTGAATGATATCGCTATTTACTTATCTTCTAGGTAGATGTAACATTATTTATAGTTATAAGGGTTTTTTAGCTTTTTAGCAAGAATTTTCATAGAACTTCAAAAAGGTCTTAGCATTTATCGCAATTCGGAAGTTATATATGAATGCCACTTTTGTGTTTTGTGATTTCCGCTAAGTGCAATGAAATCAAAGCAAAAAAGGTTGATGCCTTTTATTCCTAAATATTTAAATTAAAGTGAAGTAATGTTTCCTAAAATTTATTTAATTTTGAAAGGGTCCCAATTTATTATTCATAACCTTAATCTATATTCAAATAAATGGGGGAAGTTGTTTCATAACACGACACGTTAATAGTTGATTCAATTTATTTCTGAGTCATGGTTTGAGAGACATCAAAAATCTTGATTGAAATTTCTTTGGGTCTCTTATTTTTGTATTACTGAAACTTCAGTAATTGTGGTGGGTGAAGGCATAAATTTTCCAAATTATTAACTGCATAAGGTTTTTTGATAGACTCAACTAAGTTGTCAAAGTCATCATCTTCGTGCACAAAGGGTCTAATTTTCACTTGAGTAATGAAATTATTGGCTACTTTTAGGGGAACGTATTTCCCGTTTAGAATTGTAAATAATTTCAAACACTCTGTTTGGCCAATTTACACTATATAATTCTTTTAGTTTTTAAGTCCATACACACCGCAGTTAATTGGAAAGGAAGGCCATAATGCCTTCTTGGCTTCTTTCAAAAATATATTCAGACCATTTCAGACAGTTTGGTATGTGATTTCTCTTGCGAAAATTTTATCTGGAACATACAGGGGTAAGACATGTGGATGATATAGGCTCCCAAATACTCGTACATTGGTAAGTGAATCCTCAACAAAGCACTTTCCTATAGAATAAAATTCAGCTTGGGCCTCTTTCGAAAGTCTAGGGGCTTTATTATTGAAAGAAAATTCAAAAAGGGATAGTATAAATCCATGACAAGTTTTGTAAAATTGGCTTTCATATTTGGATTCTGAGAAAATATTATGAAATACATGAATGGGAATGGGATCTTGGGTATTCCATTTCCATCCCAAGGCTGGAAAATCTGATGTAAAACACATGACAACCATAATATAGCCACTCATATAAAATGGAGGAAATATTTTAGAATATATAGAACGATTCTTTATATATTCTAAAATTTGTGTGGAAATATTATTTGACAAAATATTGCCCTAGTCCATAACATAAGCATATGTTGCTTCTTCCATAAGTGGAACCCATTTTACTGAAAATATAGTTATGTATGACTGACCAAAAATTCTAGACATCATAGCTGAGATATAGCAATAGGGACTTGCAAGAGAATCAGTAGAATATACACCCTTTTCATCTTTCTTGTGTTTGTTAGGATTTCTCCTCCAATGCTTTATTGGAATCAATTTGAGTTCGTTTTCCTTAGTGAACTTTGCAAGGAATTCCTTATCATAAACCTTATCAAGGTATGGAAGATGATATATTTTCTTCAAGTCTTTTTATTTACAGTAACCAATCATTGTTCCTCTACTGGTAAGGAAAGTCTGGTCCCCGATGTTAAGATTGTCAATAATCCACCTTACCATATCAGTATATGGTAGTATCTTGGGCCTTGTTGCAATTCGGTGAAGAAACAAATTGGCTACATCTCCAATTGTATCTTCAAAATAATTTGGGGCATCAACTATTGCGTTCTCTATATTTTTCGAGGTTTCTCATCTTCAAACATCTTATACATAGATTCCCACAGAGAGGATCCACTTTCACGTCCAGAAGCCATATTTGTAAACAAGGGCAACATATATGTTCTCTCTGAGGTAGTAGGCACAAGATTAATAAGAGCCATATGCTTCTTTCGTTTCTTCAAAGCCTTAGACATTTCCAAAGAATTTTTCTTACTGAAACTTGCCTGTAAATAAGTAATAAACAATTAGTGGGAAGAAGGAAAATTTTAGTTTTAAAATACACACAAATACCATAGTAAATATAAAAATTGCAAATGGATGAGACTTCACATGTTGATGGGATATGAATTGAACACTTATTGTAGGAAGATGATTATGGAGGTATGGGTGAGAAAACCGTTAATTTATGATATGGATAACTAATATGGGTTAACATGCCATTATAATCATTTCTCAATAAAAACCAGATCTATCACATTACACCATGACTCGTGTGTAATCTCTTCCTTAGATAATGATGAGCTTAGATTTTCTTTCGAAACCTGTTGATCAATGGTTGTAATTCATGTCAAACCAAGCAACACCAGGGGCTACCCCGATCTTGCATGGGAATTTTGACCTACCGAATTACTATATTCCGAGTCAAGGATATTGTTATAGGTCAATTTGAGCATCATTCCCAATGACCTGGTCAAACAGGGCATCATCATGAGGAAAAATGAAATATGTTCTATCATCCCCTATCATTTCAGTTGCTACATGCCCTGAGAAAAGAACAAACTATTTCCCTTATCATTTCAGTTGCTACATGCCCTAAGACAAGAACAAACTATTCATTACTTCTATTGAAAGGTTTCCAAGGTTTGAAGTATATATTATATCACTTATGAGCTCACCAAAACTGCCTCTCAAGGGACTAACTTCGTTTCATATGCAGCTCCCTCCATTCAAGGGTGCTTTGCAAAGCACTTCTCGACATTCAAGAGTGTGTTGGTCAAATGGGAGAGAAATTCTCATTGTTCCAGAATCTCCACATGGCCAGTGCCTTGTAGAAGAGTCCATATGTGTCAAACTTCAAATCCATGTGTCCAATTAACACCTCTAAGCTTGGGAACATGTCTTTCCTATTATTAGAAATTCCTTGATTGAGAAACTACCTTCAGTTTCCCCACAAATTGAGCACAGATCCCAGTGCTTGGGAAGGAATAAATTTGGTAAAGAAATGTTGTTGGATTCTCAATTGAGACAGTGATAGGAATGATATGCTACTGGTGAGATGTTTATTGTGATGATGTTGAGATGATGTTGGAGCTGGTGACATCAAATCGATCATTGGTTGTAACCTCCCCCTTCTACTCATTAATAAATATTGTTGTTCATTTTCCCATATATGTATATGTTTATGTTTTTATTTCTCATATGATGGATTCTTAACTGATATATATGTTTCATGTTCAATATATTTAACTGATTAAGATAAACAGGCATCTGTATATTGAAATCTCTTTTTTGTTTAATGTTTATAATTGCAAGAACTAGTCTGGTGATCTAAGTTGGATTGGAAGCTACTACAAAAGTGAGAGAAGGAGAATAGGAAGCGCTTGGATTACAAGTAGGTTCCTCTATATTTTTGTGTCTATTTACTCTTAGAGAAAGTATCTGCAAAGTCTTTGATCTGCTTTTCTAAATCCATAGCACCACATTTAGGGAATTTGATTTATCTATAATTCACAATTCCACATAACAAATTGGTGACTCCACAGGGGAGTTTCCTTATCATTCCTGGTGTTTTTGCCTCTTCTTATCCACTGTAATATTCCAAAATTTTATCCTCCAAGCTAAATGGAATATTAGAGTTTTTTTATCACTATGAAAGTGAATAAATGGGTAGGGAGGCCCATTAACCTCTTTAGAAGGATCAATAACACCCCAATGTGAAAAGGGGTAAGAATAAGCAGCTAATTTGAGCACCCTTGGGTGTGAAAAAAGATGGGATCATGTTGATTCAGTCAACTTTGACCAATTCAACTAAGTTGTCTAGATACATTGAATCTCCTTTGGATAGCGCAGTTTTGGTGGAGGACAACTTGCATGAGCTAGATGGCACATGTGAATGGGACCCAATAAGGATAGGTTCACTTTCTATATATGAAGAGGATGGAGGCCTCTGTTATTTATGCTTTTGTATTTTTATCTATTGATCTTGTCTATTTAGACTTGGCTTCCCCTTGTTGTTTAGCAAGGTAGCACTGGGTGTTCCCGAGCAGGAATCCCACCTCTGCCCTTGAGAGGCCTTTTGGGAGAGCTTGTTCTGTATAGCTTCACATCGAGGCTCAAGGCCAAGCATCATTCTTCAGTCCTAGAATTATTTCTACAACAGAATATTTTTGAGTTGCAGGGTGTTTCAGTGGAGGATTCTTACACCACTTCTGGGTCTGTTTCTCAGCAGAAGGTGCTTTCCTCCTCTCGAGAAATCAGCTAGGAATATTTCTGAGCACATCTCAGATCTTGGCAGTAGGCCAAAGTGGTTCTCATCTCCTATAGTGCAGTCCCTTGCAGGAACTACGTCATTTTATGCAGAGTTTCTGTAGCAGGGTTAAGACCCTTGTTTTTGAGCTAATTTCCTAGGGAAAGGGCCAACCCTTATCCTGGAAAGATAGAGGAAGGGATCCTCATCCCTCTTTGGTATTGTTCAGCTATATTTATGTGATTTTTTAGTAAGACTGCATTTTCCTAGATGAATATTCATATCTTCTTTTTCTTGTACATGTGTTTCATGAAACCCTTTCCAAGTTAGCTTTATAATGTAATAAGGAGGTCAGATCTCTATTTTCTTGGCATATTGTTCCATAAAGTTCCAGATCCATGTTGTTTTATCATTTTACTATAGAAACCCTCATAAAATAAATTTGTACATTCTTCAAGCTTTTTCTGCATGACTTAAGTCATGGGATTTGGCTATTTTTAAGCTCTCAGGTAGTCGGGAGGTCTGTTTAACATATCAAAAGATATTTCCTTCTTATCCCCTTTTGTATATGAGGGCCTAATAGCATATTCTAAGGGAATCCATAATTATTTTCCCCAGTAAAAATGCAGATCTTCAGAAATAACGTTTCCAGGGTCTAATTCTTGCATTTTCCCCACTTTGGAAGGTGTAGGCATTCTTGTTTTGTTGTTGTTTCACTCATTTGAGGACTATTTGTTTTTTAACACATCCTATGAGTCTATTTTCTAGATCTCCACATCTGGAATATCTTAAGATATTCTCGATAGTGTAGAAAATCCCTATTTTTGGATATTATAGTGGTATCAGAGCTTCAATCTTGGCTCAGCCTGTGGAACTCAGCCATGCAGCTATCCAAATAAGGAGATATGAAAATAAGGAAGACTCCATCATATGTATGAAAGAGTGAAGATAAGCATTACAAATCTTCTTCCAAAATCTGTGCAGTGCATCAATGAAAATCTTAAGAAGATGAGAGGAGAGATGGAATATCCTGATGAGTTTGGATCTAGAGCCAGATATAGATTGGTACATGATAGGTGTGAGAATGTAGCTACACCCTATTATTAATAGCACAGTCAAATGCCTAGGTTTCCTATGAGAGATATGAAAGAAGAGCAAATGCCGGAGAAGGGAACTCTTAGCAATTTCTTGCAAGAGTATGAATCTCAAACTGAGAAGTTTAGAAATCATATTAATTTCAAAGAGTTTTGAAAGATCAAGGTGGAAAGGAGCCAGCTAAATGACAAGGATAGATTTTCTCTATCTACCTTTGATGGATCCCCAACTTGCTCAGCCAAAGCTTGGGTGGAGGAGTTGTGTACTTATCTGCAATAGCACCCAGTTTCTGAACGAGAAGCCATCAGAGTTGCAACGCTGCACTTTGAAGGTAAGGCCTATGATTGGTGGATATTTGAGTCATTTTCATTGAAAAATTTTAATACTTCTTCTTTGCAAAGTTCACTAAAATATTGGTTGAAATATTTGATGTAAAACATGAAACAATAAAACTAATGAAACTTTTGCATAAGTTAGGAGGACATGAAAACTCAAAACCACTTCATAAACCTATTGGAGGAGATCACATCTTACATGATACCTTCCTGGAGGAAAGATATTTGTTTCATAACCTTGGACAGGAGGGCATGAAGGGTCCTTTTGCAAAGAAGGGTCATCTTATTGAGCAGTTACCTCCTACTCATATTGAAGATGAAAAGAAGGATGCGGGTTACAACGTTGTCACATCTAGAGCATATCTAGTGCCTCATGCAGAGGAAGGAGGAGCACATGCTCCAACGGGAGGGTTTCTTGTGTCATTGCAAGAAGTTCCCCGGGATCTCATACATAGAGGTCCCAGCACAATCAATGAGCAGCCTGATTGTGCAGCATTTCAGCTGGGAGGAGGAGGTAGGGAGGAAGAGAAACATCACTTGATGAGAGGCACACACCCTTCTCTATTTCAGAAAGCTAATACAAGGAAAAGGTAGATTGGTTTGTGTTGTGAAAGTAAGGGCAAGGTTTCCCAACCATATGTGCAGTCTACTCTTGACATAGATGTCTCACTACATGGAGGCATTCCACCTGGGAGGCCACCTAATCTAGAGGTGATGAGAGGTTTCTTGCCATTTGGTTCACCCCTCTTAGATTCCAGAGAGGTGAAAAATTTGGAGGAGTCTAGTATAGTGTAGATATTTTTGGATAAACTTAGGGAGGAGGACGACACCCTTCCATTTTCAGTCCCACCCACTCTCACTATCTATAATGCACTGACAGAGGTTGTTGCAGTCTTGGAGGATGGCACCTTCATGGTGTAAGAGATCTGCTCCATAGATTTGGAGAAACATAGGGTACTTCCTTTGAGGAAGGAATCCTCCATACATTGGGGTAGATGGAGGCCACTCATGCTTGCTTTGGCCAAGATTGGGAGATTCTTTTTGGAGGAGAGCTTCTCATGGGAGTCCAACTTCCGAAGGTCACTACTTCTTTTTGAGCATGAGCAGCTGCATGATGGGCATGGCAACAACTTGGAGGATGAATTTGGCATGAGGGATGTCAAATGAGGAGGCAAAAACATGTGGAGAGCTTCACATTATAGATCATCAGCGTTGTCCCTTAGGAGGATTGATCCTTATTGGAGATCTCAGCTCTTGGTAGAGTACTCCAAGGATCTCAGTGCATGCATGATTCTTGATGACCCTAATGGAGATGAAAAATATATGGTGGATGATATGGTCATATATTCTTATGGCAGAGTCTTCTTGACTAGAGCTTCTAAGCTCAAGGAGAAGCTGCTACATGCAGCACATGAGGACTTCTTTTCCATGCATTTCGATGCATATCTTGCCTTGGAAGAGGAGTTCATTTGGGAGGGAATTCAGCAATATATATTTCATCATATGGAGAGATGCATAGCCCATATGATGATGAAGAGGATGTTACAGCCCCCTTCCAACTCATTGGGAGTAGGGGAGCATTTTCATTTGAGCCATTTCATCTCAAGTCCTCAAGTACATAATGGAGAATGTACAATTCCACCTTATGTTTTGTACTTCTTATCTTTTTATGAGAAGCATATTGTACCAAGGAGGATTGTTCCTTCTTTCATATTGTATAATGATGTACTTGAAGCCATTTGTAGCATTGAGATTGGTTGTCTCATTGGTGGTTTTTGGGGAAATCCACATGATTTTTGGTGTGCACCATTGACACCTATTTGTACTTTCATGCTTATATCTTGTAAAATGATTATGGCAGAAAAAAAGTGGCTAGAAAAGCACTTGTTCTTGATTGATTTGATGTAGGCAAGGAATGCACTGCATTGGCTCATTGTATGGGACCTTGATCCACGTTACGGTTGTCATGTGACAACTTGTTTCTATTGGTTTTTGCTTCCATGTACTACTGATATCTCTATGTTCATGGGAAGCTTTTATTGGAGAGTGGGATATGAGTTGAAGATGGCTATTGGGAGGATGATTCTCCCTACTTTTCATGATACATGTCTCCAGAGGAGCAACGGGAAACCCATGATTGCCAAATTACATCTCCTCTTCATGTGGGAGGAGCCATTTGGAGAACTTGAGTTTTTGGAGGAGGCAATTCATGTTTTATTTGTTTGATGGGTAGCTTGGGCCACTCTTGGAGGTCATGATATTTCAGCCCAATATCAGTAGCAGCCCCACACTTATCATAGATGGAGATAGAAACCACTTGGTTTGGAGGATCCAATCTCTCCATGCAGCCCCAACACATTGTATGAACTCGAGGTTGAGGATCTTTTTGAGCGGATTGGCTCATTTCATTTGGATGATAGCATGGGTGTGGGAGTCACTAATTGGGAACAATATCTCCCATGCTCATCAACACTCCTACCTTGAGGAGGCCATTGGACAGCAGGGAGGTTTCAACTTACATCTCCCACCTTTCTATGATGTGAGCCATATGGTTTTGCATTCTTGGGAGGGAACATTGGAGGACAGATTTGTAGCAGGTCATGTTGAGCAGTGGTTGGGAATTTTTGATGAGGAGGCAAAAAGAAGAGCAGGGGAGGATTTTTTCTCTCCTTATACAGTTTCTTGAGGACAAGAAACATTTTGGAGGGGAGGACTGTAATATTCCAAAATTTTAGCTTCCAAGCTAAATGGAATATTAGAGTTGTTTTATCACTAGGAAAGTGAATAAATGGGTAGGGAGGCCCATTAACCTCTTTAGAAGGATCAATAACACCCCAATGTGAAAAGGGGTAAGAATATACAGCTAATTTGAGCACCCTTGGGTGTGAACAGAGATGGGATCATGTTGATTTAGTCAACTTTGACCAAGTCAACTAAGCTGTCTAGATACATTGAATCTCCTTTGGACAACGTAGTTTTGGTGGAGGACAACTTGCATGAGCTGGATGGCACATGTGAATGGGAACCAATGAGGAGAGGTTCACTTGCTATATATTAAGAGGATGGAGGCCTCTGTTATTCATTATTTTGTATTTCAATCTATTGATCTTGTCTGTTTATACTTGGCTTCCCCTTGCTGTTTAGCAAGGTAGCATTTGGTGTTCCCGAGCGGGAATCCCACTTCTTCCCTTGAGAGGCCTATTGGGAGAGCTTGTCTTGTATAGCTCCACATCTAGGCTCAAGGCCAAGCATCATTCTTCAGTCCCAGCGTTATTTCTGAAGCAGAATATTGCTGAGTTGAAGGGTGTTGCAGTGGAGGATTCTTACACCACTTCCGGGTTTGTTTCTCAGTAGAAGGTTCTTTCCTCCTCTCGAGAAATCAGCTAGGAAGATTTATGAGCACATCTCAGATCTTGGTAGCAGGCCAAAGTGGTTCTCATCTCCTACAGTGTATTCCCTTGCAGGAACTGTTTCATTTTATGCAGATTTGCTGCAACGGGGTTAAGATCCTTGTTTTTGAGCTAGTTTCCTAGGGAAAGGTCCAACCCTTCTCCCGGAAAGATAGAGGAAGGGATCCTCATCCATATTTGGTATTTTTCAGATATATTTATGTAATTTTTTAGTAAGACTGCATTTTCTGATCTGAATATTCAGATCTTCTTTTTCTTGTACATGTGTTTCATGAAACCCTTGCCGGGTTAGATTTATAATGCAATAAGGAGGTCAGATCTCTGTTTTCTTGGCATATTGTTCCATGAAGTTCTATATCCATGTTGTTTTATAATTTTACTACAGAAATTCTCATAAAATAATGTTTTACATGCTTCAGAATTTTTCTACATAACTTAAGTCATGGGATTTGGCTATTTTTAAGCTGGCAGGTAGCTAGGAGGTCTGTTTAACATATCAAAAGGGATTTATTTTTTATCCCATTTTTTATGTGACGATCTAACATCATATGCTAAGGGAACCCAGTGTTATTTTCCCCAATAAAAATGCAAATCTTCAGAAATAGCGTTCCAAGGGTCTAATTCTTGCATTTTCCTCACTTCGGAAGGTGTAGGCATTCTTCTTTTGCTGTTGTTTCACTCATTTGAGGGCTATGTGTTTTTGAATACATCCTATGAGTCTATTTGTTGGATCTGCACATCTGTAATATCTTAAGACATTCCCGATAGTGTAGAAAATCCCTATTTTGGGATATTACATCCACCCAATAGCATCTACTGTCAATTATTAGAATTTTGAATCAAATAATTGCATTAGAAGTGTGTTCTGCAACTTGAATTTTGAATCTCTGCTACTCCCAACTCACATTTGGTCAAGACACAGTGCTTTGCATAGCACTGTCTCCCACTCAGGGGTGCTTTGAAACACATTGTCTCCCTTTAGAGTTTGTGTTTCCCCCTTAACCAGCTAAATTCCCTTTGAATTTTTCATTGCCATCATACTCATCCTTTTGTTTGTTATGTTTACAATTGTCTGATACCTCATAGAGACCAAAGAATTTTCCTGATTCTTTCTCCTTTGAAAAGTAAGTTTATTAAATGTCTCTTTAAGTGTTTTTCCTTATCATTGAAATGTCAAATTCAAAGTATTTTATTTTTTCATTAGATACATTTGTTTTCATAAAGGAAATTTTCCTTAAATTCTTCGTTTCCTATAGGAAAAATTGTATTTCCATTCTTCATTATTCCTAAAAGAGAAATTCATCGTTTCTCAAAGAAGAAAGCATTTTTTTTTGTTGATTCGATGCATATAGTTTCCTTTTTTCATTCACATTAAGGGGAATGAAAAGAAAAACCTGCATTGTCATATAGTGAATTTTTTGTTTTGCATAGGAAGAAATTAGGAAAGCTTCATATTAGTTTGTGCTCTTTGTTGTTTGCTCTCAAAACTGATTTCTCTTTCTCCTTAGTAGCTAGCATTTTCATTGAAGAAGCTAAAATTGAAAAGTTTCTTATCATTTTAGTTTTCATTTTAGGAATTTCCATCACATCATCATGGTGAACCTTGAAAGGAAAATTGATAAAAAATATCAACTTAAAATTTACATCAATTTACCTACAAAATCATTGGATCCATAACGATAACATTTAGAAGGTCTAGGCTAGAGACGTGTTCCGACGTCATTAAACATAGCAGTTGTCATCAATTTTCTGCAATACATTCCAAGTGTGATACCTCACTCCACGTATGTAAGTATATCATAGCTTTTCCATGTACCTTTTGGTATATCTAGCGGTGTTATAGTATGAAATGTATAAAGGGGTGCTCTCACTGTGCGGTTTCGCATTAGACAACGCTAATAAAGACTTGGGCCTCCACATACCTTCAGGTATATTTGGGAGGAAAAATTTATGTTTCTATCCATCCATAGTGAACCAAGTCAGTTGCCTTGTAAATTTTGATACACTGAACACAACATTCGCGGAGATTCCACGCCTGTACTTCTTGGTTCGCCAAGAGGTATTCTATAGTACACAGTTTCTTGGTAAACCTTTTCCCTAGAATTACCCTTTTATTTTTTTTTTATTCTTTTTTGTCATCAAATAAATCAGTCATCATGGAAGAAGAACATATTTTTCCCTGTATTTCACGTAGACTTGTATTGAAACCACCTTTAACACCAGAAGCCACTTCTGGTCGGCAAAGGTGACATCGCTCTACCGAAACCAGTAGCATCAGTACCTCTGGTGAAGAATCATCTTCACATATACTAGAGATGACACAAGTTTTTTCTACAAATCCTGGTTCATTTAATCTTTTCGATACGGAATCCCCATAGCTACCCATGGTCACAATCCATCCAATCAATGAGACCATACCTCCCGAACCTGACATTGTTCAATTGGAAGTTGATGCAGATCCTGTCTCTTTTTTTTTCCAGAACATCTTAATCTTGAAGTCGAATGACCGGAAGTTGTTCCTGTATCGGTCGCCCCACAATCTATTATAGCCATTGAGTCTCCCATATCGTGTAGTCAACCTATTGAAATATACTTTGGGCGTGATGATGAAATCCTTCCACCTAGTTTAATTTCGATTGAAGAAATACCACAATATGAAACACCTTTAACTCCAACTAATGTTGGGTCAGAGCTTTGCCTATACAAGTCTTTTCCTTAATCATCTGCCTCTGCTTTTGTTGATCTTCCGCCTATTCAATTTCCCATCAATCCAATAGGGTATACATTTGGTTAAGTAACCATGCCTAAACCAACATCTTCAGTCAGACCATCTGTTCCAATTGCAATAGAACCTGCTCTCGCTACCTCATTGATGTTCACAACTTCACCTGAGTCATATTGACATGGTGGCCCTATGGTCCCATCTGGTTATAAATATTTATCTGGAGTTTTCTCTGGTGCATCTTCAAATCCATCGAATTCACCAGTGTCATCATTTGGAATTCTAACTGGTAAAACTATAGTGAGTATTGAATGGCTTGATCCTTTATATCCATCATTAGGGCAATATCAAGCTGGTCCATCTGGGTATATTCCATCCAGTACAATCTTAATTGGACTCCCTGCATTTGGAGAACAATATTTTTCGTCTTATTATACTCCTCATGATGGGGGACAACCTATGGTCACCCACTTTGACAGTACTCCGACGTTATTTGGTCATCCTAATGTCGAAATGAATGTTTGTCAATGGCAGCCGACTCTACCTATCCAACCACAAACGGTTGTACACTCGTATCAACTAGTTCAACCTATTGCACCCACTTCAATTCCACTTGTTAATACATCTTTACCACTATTACATACTCGAAATTTTGTTCCTTAACTATCTTAGGTAGGTCCCTCAACTTAATACTATCAAGTAATGGGTCCTTAGACTCCAACTCATATAGTTGGTTTATAAAAACCACCTGTATCCATAATCATTTATTCACAAGTTGGATTACCATATTATGGGATGTCGCAGCCAGAACCCGGTTATACCTATCCTCTACCGAATCCAATTTATCCTAATTTGGGTTATTACATTGGTGGAAATACCCCTTGGCAACCACAAGCACAAATGCCAGAACCTTCATTTCAACAAGTATCGCACCTAGGTTTTGGTCAAAATAATCCTCAAGCGTTTGCATATGAAATCAACCCCTATCTGGGTTACCAACAACAAATTCCTTATGGTAGTGCTCAAAGGCATGTTGCCCAAGAAATTCCATCATACCTTAGCTATGCTCAACCCAACCTCAATCTATAATTTCCCTTTGTTGTAACTTTAGAGTTACCGGATTTAAACCGGCTCATCAATGATACAATTAACAATGCTCCTTGGTGGCCGATGATATCTCATAAGTTACAGTCGGATATTCCTAAGTTCAATGGAAACCCTGGGGAAGACACGTCGACTCATATTATGACTTATCATTTGTGGTGTTCATCTAACTCCCTGAATGATGACTATGTTCGACTACGTCTTTTCCACTGTACGCTCACTGGTCCAGTCGCAAAATGGTACATTGAGTTACCTAGAGCATCTTTTGATAATTTCACTACCCTATCTATTGTCTTTTTGACCCACTTCCAGTTACCCATATGATATGAAACTGTAACTAAACCCTTGATTAATTTTAAACAGACTAATGCTACTCACTTTTCTAATCCTATTCATGAGTGGTGTCGTCGTAGAATGGTTAAGACATTTTTTCCTGATCAAATTCTTGTCGAATGGTTCATTAAGTCCCTGTTACCAGCTATAACTGAGGAAGTGGATAAGGGTGCCGTCATCACTGAAGATCAGGTCATTGCTAGTGCCTAATATTTAGACTTTATTTATACTCAGTTTGGCACACTCTATGAGAAAATTCCTAACGCGTCGAGATCTAATTTTATTGTTCCTCCTCCATCAAAGGACTCTCATGCCAGAGATGGTATGATCGGTATCGAAACCACACATCACACTACTGCATGTTATCCTTCGCCTTCTTCTGAAATCCATGTCATTTCATCTGAAAAAGGAAAAAGTGACAAGCAACCCAGAAGTAAGAAAAAAGAGAAATGAAAGGAAAAATAAAATTCTACCCCAGAGGAAAGATCATCTGATCAATCGTCTGGAAATTGGAAACCTCATTACCCTTGCATAATCTGTAGTGAGGAACATTTTTTTCGGGATTTTCCTCACCATGCTGAAGTCTAAAAAATGGCTAAGACCTCATATGCGTCAATTGTGTCTAGAGATCCGTTTCTGAATCCAGACAAAAATTTGGTTGCTACGGATCCAACTTCTAGTTCCCAAGTACTTATGATGTTTGTCAGAAAGGCATTGAATGATGTTTTGATGACAACACATAATAATTATTACGATATTCAGGCCACTAATGAACCTACTACCTTGACCACGAATCCGTTCACATAATCAATACTGCCACTTGCTATTCCAGAATTGAGAATTAAGCCACCGAAGGGAGTCGTTCATAAATTGAAATTTAATCCTCGAGCCAGAGCTGCTCAAAATTATAATATATTTGAAGATTTGGCTCAATCCACTTCAGTTATTTCAGTGCTTGAGGTGCTACAAAATTGTCCCTCCTAGAAACAGGCTTTGTTGTCAGCAATTGGTGGAATTTATTTGACTAATTATAATCCTGTAGTCTTTAATCATACGGGCTATATGATGCAAATACAAGAAGAATTGGTATTCTCCATCCAATTAAATGTTCTCAATCACCTTTTTCATCGTACTATTATTGATGAGGGAGCATCTATGTTCATTATGTCTCTAAATTTTTGGAAGTCACTTGTCTCACCGTGCCCATCTCAATCTCGAATGACGTTGAAAGCTTTCAATGAACGTACATATAAGACTTGTCGTATTATCAATAATCTACATTTTGAACAAGGGGGAAAAATAGTAAATGTTGAAGTTAAGGTCATTGAAGGACCCCTTGACTACAATATTTTACTTGGAAGTCCATGGGTATATGCTATGACTGTGATCATTTCTACATATTTTAGAATGATCGCCTTTCCACATAAAGGTGCTATCACATTCATCAATCAACCATCCTTCTTTGCCTCCAGTTCCGAGGTAACTGGAAGTGTTTTCGCTCGTCCACGCACCGCAAGTTGCACTTTAGAACATTGGTGTAGGAATCTTAAATAATTCCACTCTCATGGGAAACTTTTCATTACCGCCACTTGTGACGTCAGCATAAATTGCAAGTATAGAGACCTGCTACATGAAATCTTCCACTCAATCTGGCTTAAGGAAGATTACAGGTGATTCTAAAATTGCTATGTTGGATGAGTTTCTTCCAATCAGCCCTATTCAGATGGCATAGCAATCAATCTATCTGGCTTTGGGGGCTAATCTAAAATCATCGTCGTTGGTCATTTGGGTAGATCATTCATTAGATCATGGTACTCCATTTGATCCTTTTTCCTCAACTTTCTTGACAGATGATAATATTTTGGAAACCATGATGTCAGAAGGAGAACCATGGAAATATCATCATCATCGTTCCCATCTTCCTGATTATGAAGAAGATAATCTTGGTGAACTATATCACCGATCGATCAAAAATTTATTTTCAAATTATTTTCCTATTAATGCAATCGATTTCGAGTGAAATTTATCAAATATTGAAGAAACCATTTCTATCGATATTTCTACCAAACCTGGCATTGTAGAAAACATTTATGTCGGCGTGTCATGTTCTCCATCAGAACTCGAAACATATTGCTCTCTATTTTGTGAATTTCGTGATGTATTTTCTTGGTCTTACGAGGAAATTCCAAGCATAGATATTATTATCATTTAACAAAATATTAATATGTACCATGATGTCAAGTCAGTACATCAACACCTTCATCCTATTCATCTGAAGAAGGCTGCTACCATTAAAGCAGAAGTTGAAAAAATTTTGCGTGATGGTTTCATTTCTCCTATCCTGCTAACAGAGTGGGTTTCCAACATCGTTCCTATTATGAAAAAAAAATCAACCATCAGAGTGTGCTTCGATTATCGGGATGTCAATATTTCTTTTCTGAAAGACAACTATCCTACTCCCTTTATCGACACGATTATTGATGATTGTGTTGGATGTGAAATATTTTCATTCATGGATGGATTTTCCGGATATAATCAAATCAATATCTGCCCAGAGGACCAATATAAGAAATCATTCATCTTTCCCTAGGGCACATTCGCTTACTGCAAACTTCTGTTTGGTTTAAAGAACGCCTAGGAAACCTTTCAGAGAGCAATGGATTATGCTTTCAATGAAATCAAGAACATTGTTCAACCCTATCTAGATGATTTACCTGTGCATTCATGAAGCCAGAATAATCACCTAATGCATTTGAAGGCTATATTCTTACACTACTGACACTACAAAATATGCCTCAATCCACATAAATGTGTGTTTTGTGTTGGTTCTGGTAATTTGCTTGGTTTTGTTGTAATATTCCCAAATGGGAAAAGGAGGAATATAGTGCATAAACATGGAAATAGAAGTGAAGATAAATTCATAAATGTGAGAGACCAATATGGAGCTTCTTTATAAATCATAACAACAACAATAATGTATAATATAATGGGCTACAAACCATAAAACAAGATACAACAAGCCTCCAATAAAGAAATCCCTCAAGAATGAGGTGCTGCTACTATATCAAAATGTCAGAAGACTGCTAAAGCATAGTCATAGTGAAATTATATAGCAAATGAATAAAAAAAATATATATGATTGTTATATGCCTCAAAAGGTATAATAAATGAAGATATAGGCTCTATACAACCTCCAACAAGAAACTCAAGTGGGTTTTCATAAATACACCAATATACAAGATATGAATCAAAGCCCTAGGGCTGAAGATTCACTGCAACAATAAAGCTGGAAATATGTGGCTGATCCGATATGAAAAATAATGTAGCATCCTCCAATAGATCTTCTAGATGAAAGTTTTATCCCTTCACTACGAAACCTCCTCTCCAAATGGTGTATTGAACCCACCCCTGCAACTCCTCCCTAAAATAACGCAGTCCAAGACAGAAATTGCACTGTAGGGGCAAATGATAGTGTGGCCAGATACCAAATGCTGCAATAAGGCTCAACGGACTTCCTCACTAGCCTCCCTATGGAAGGAAACATTCCTCCACTGAAAAAAATATCATAAATCACCCGAATGTATTCTCCATTGCTGCACCCTACAACTCAACACATCTCTTAACAAAACCTGCGCTGTAGAATAAAGGTAGAGCTTGGTGTGATGCTTGAATGTGGAAATAGAGTGCAATACTCTTCTTGAGTGGACACTATAAGTTGCCAAAGGATATAGGGGGGATTCTCGCTCGATAACACCCTGTGCTAAACAACACTGCAATCTTAGTTAAACAACTAAAGAGAGAAACAAGTCTAAACATACCATAAAATCCAAAATATAATAACATAACATAATGAACTATGGATGCCATCATCTTCCTTATATAATTGGTGAGATCCCTCAGCCTTGGCCCCACTCATTAAAGCCACTATCTCCCTGCATGAGATCTCCCTGCAAAACTATTTTTTCCCTCAATAAATGCCCACTCCTCCATAACAATGTTGTTGATTTGGTCAAAGTTGACCTAGTCTTCATCCTCTAGCCCCTTTTCATACACAAGGGTGCTTAATTAAGCTGCAAAGATGTAATCCTTTCACATTAGGATTGATTTTATTTATACTAAGGATATTTATGGATTTCCATATCCTCTTATTCAACAAATTAATAAGCAAGAGAAAAAATTTATATTCCAACTAGCTCATGGCTAATTGGGAATATTAGAGTCCTCCCCTCCCAAATGCTGCTTGTCCTCAAGTGACTATAAATTTGAGTGTTGAAAACTTATCCTCCTCCATTGGTGACACCACCATGTGATACACTCTCCTCGTAAGCCAAGTGTCTCCCAATCAATCCTTCCATGACATGCTCCTCCCAAGTTCTCATGAGATGAAAATGACTCATCCAACAAGGAAGAAAAATATCCAACGAAGCAATCATGGTTTTCCCAATGTTCTCCCTGAAACATGTAGCATAAGAAACATGGATAATATCTCTCCCAAAGGGCACATCCAATCCTTCCATCCTCCCTCCAATCATTCCCATAAAAATAATAAGGACATCATCAATGTATGGGATCAAAACCAATGATACAAAAACAACCATGTGCAATAATGGAGGTGGATCATAGTCCCATATGTGGAACTAGCGCAGTATATCTGCTAAATTCCTAAGATAATGATATTGTAAGTGGTTTCCCCGCCACATACTTGATGCCATATTATTCTCACACGTTTTGATAAGATGAGAAATGTTTGGTGCCTTTGGAGTGCACCGTGAGTGGTAAATCACCTCTCTATATCCTCATAGGGAGTGGCCATGCTCAACATAGTTTACGGCCCCAAGTTGGCCTTGATGTTTATAAGGAATAATGCTCCTTATTGGAGAAATTTCGTGCACATATATAATAAATGAATGCAAATAATCAT
The DNA here is from genome assembly GCA_034641835.2 of Pinus albicaulis. Classification (NCBI taxonomy): domain Eukaryota; kingdom Viridiplantae; phylum Streptophyta; class Pinopsida; order Pinales; family Pinaceae; genus Pinus; species Pinus albicaulis. The sequence goes on from CM076582.1 coordinate 962,805,654, forward strand.
CAAGTAAATCATTATGCATATAAACCTGATCCTTACCATAAACCCTGCCCATACCAATGGAGTTGCTCATAGATAGATCCCCTCTCATTCCCATAGAGGAAAGAGGTGGACGTGATAAATCCATCAAAGAGTTATGTATCTCCTCTATCTCCACATGATCCAATCATCTCCTCAACTGATGATATATATCCTCTTCAAAGCCTTCCCAAGTATATCCCTCCATGATAGTATGGTATGCTCTCATGGAATAAGTATGGCTGAAGAGAAAATCTGCATGTGTTGCATGTAGTAACTTCTCCTTGAGCTTGGAAGCTCTAGATAATAATATTATACCATGATAGTAGATGAACTCATCTCTGAATAAATATCCTTCCTCTTGTAGCTGGCCATCAAGTATCATACAAGTAAAAATATCCTTGAAATAATCCATCAACAGTTAGGATTTTCAATATGGATCTACCTCCAAAGTGACAGCGCTGATGATCTGTCATGTAAAACATTTTTCATGTGCCTTCCCTCCTCTTCGACATCTTATATGCCAAAGTCACATATTGGAAGGTTGTTATCCTTCCTCTGCTACTCCTTTCTTAGTGCAATATCTAAGATGAGAGTGGGTAATGATGATGTTAAGAGGATGTCTCCCTCCTTGAGTCTACCCAAGACTCTTAGAATTGTACCATGACCTTCCAATTCTCCCACTCCTCCTGGATCTATGACTGATGCAACATGTTGTGAGACATTTCTCACCAACCCCTAATCAAGTGGCCTACCATGTGGTTTGCCACAAAACAATAATGTCTCATGGGCCAAATTCATGTTCATAATAGATGGGACTGTTAGGTCCTTTCTTCCACTGCAGAAATCCATATTTGTTTTCTATGTGGAATTTGTTTGTGAGGGATATGTGTGCATGCCTCTAATCATATAAATTTTTCCACTCTTTTTATCCACCCATTCCATCTGCAAGTTCTCCCAATCTGTGGTGACCTTCCCCAAAGTAATCAACCACTGCACCCCCAATATCACATTGGTGTTGGGTATGTCAACCACAAAGAAATTATTAGTGAATGTATATGACCTGATGGTGATAGAAAAATATGGAACATAATGCATGCACTGCATACTTCTAGCTCCGAAGACTAAAATACAAAATCGCTCAAAATCATTAGTGGGTATTTCCCTCCTCTGCACTAGTTGGGCATCAATAAAGTTGTGGTTAGCCCCACTGTCAATCAAAACTGAAACCCTTTGATCTAAGATGGTACCTTGAACTCTCAAGGTTAAGTACTTGGGTACTCCTCTCAATGATGCAAGAGCCCCTCCAATTTGAGAAAATGCTCCATTCCCACCTCTTGGTGGTGGTGGATCATCTCCTACTATTCCAACGTTGTGACATCATTTTCGTTCTTCTTCTTCCTCCTCCTCATCATCTGAGAAGATCTCTATATAGTGTGACTTCCCTGCTGCACATCTATGTCTAGGTGCCCATGATTCTGGAAATGTGAAGCAAAGATTCCTTCTCCTCAAGTCTCTTTGAACATCATCACTAACAGGTACTTTACTTTGGCTCTCTTTTGAAAAATGAGCCTTCTAATATTTTCCCTTTAATGGAAAAGTGGGCTTTTGCTGAAATGTTGCCTTTGCTTTTGGCAAGGCATCTTGTAGATCTCTAGCCCTTTCAATGGCATCTTGAAGGGAAGTGGGCTTGGAAGATTTAACCAACCCATAAAGAGGTTCTTCTAACCAATCAATAAATATATAGAGCCTCCTTACTGTAGATAAATCATGAACCATAACACAAAATTTTAGAAGTTTAGAATGTAAGTTTCTAGATTACCTGATTGTTTGAGCATTGCTAGCCCCGTGAAAGGTGCCTCCGGGTCTCTCTGATCAAACCTCTCCACCAACCTCCTTGTGAAATCTGAATATGCAGTCACATTGGCATGACCCAATGTAGACAAACCATGAAACCACCAATCATGTGCCTGACCCTCAATATGCAGTGCTGCTATCTTGATGGCCTCCATCTCAGGTACTTGGTTCAGCTAGAAGTAAATGTATAGCTTCTCTACCCATGATTTGGCAATGCATTTATATGACCCATCAAATTTGGGTAAGAAAAATATGTCGATAGTCTGGTGTAGATCATGATTCTTTATGAATCCTTCACCTCTATTGTGATGCCGGGGTCTCCTCCTTGATCTGACAGAATTCTTGAAAACTCAAATGATACTTGAATCTTTGAGATTGAGAATCATACTCCATGAAATAGTCTTGAATAGTTTCTTGTTATTGAAACCCTCCATTTCCCACTGCTAATAATGTAGGCATTGTAGAGCATTGGGAAGCTTGTTTCTTCACTGTTTGAGCACTCCAGTGATGAGAAATGTCAGAGCCTTCGCCATGTAGAAACCCTTTAGGGGATTATCTATGTCTATCCATCCTCATCTCCTTTATTTCTCTTGCAATGTCTTGCACAGTTTGAAGAAGAAGCTTTGGATACTCCTTCTCCTCATCTCTTTCTAATAAAGGGGTTTTACCCTTGTCTTCCCTATCATCTGTACAATCATACTTCCGGTTTCTTCTTTTGAGATACCTCTTCTCTCTGTCTGTGAGAGGATCTCAATATTCTGATGACATATTGGCTTAAGATGCACAGGTTGAGCCAATATTATTCTCTGATACCACTATAATATTCCCAAATGGGAAAAGTAGGAATATAGTGCATAAACATGGAAATAGAAATGAAGGTCAATGCATAAATGTGAGAGACCAATATGGAGCTTATTTATACATCATAAAAACAGAAAATATGTATAATATAATGGGCCACAAAACATAAAATAATATACAACAAGCCTGCAATAAAGAAATCCCTCAAGAATGAGGTGTTGTTACTATATCAAAATGTCATAAGACTACTACAACGTAGTCATAGGTGCACTGCTACAAAAAATGAATATAAAAAATATAGATGGTTGTTATATGCCTCAAAATATACAATAAATGAAGATCTAGGCTCTATACAACCTCTAACAAGAAACCCAAGAGGGTTTTCAGAAATACACCAATATACAAGATATAAATCAAAGCCCTAGAGTTGAAGATTTACTGCAAAAATAAAGATGGAAATATGTGGATGATATGATATGAAAAATAATGTAGCCTCCTCCAATATATCCTATAGATGAAAGTTTGATCCCTTCACTAGAAAACCTCCTCTCCAAATGGTGTACTGAAACTACCCCTGCAACTCCCCCCTAAAATAACTCGGTCCAAGAAAGAAACTGCAATGTAGGGGAAAATGATAGTGTGGCTTGATGAAAAATATTGCAATAAGGCTCAAGGGACTCCCTCACTAGCCTCCTAATGGAAGGAAACTTTCCTCCACTAAAAAATAGATCATAAATCACCCGAATGTATTATCCACTACTGCACTCTGTAACTCAACACATCTCTCAACAGAAACTATGCTGTAGAATAAAGGTAGAGCTTGGCATGATGTATGAATGTGTAAATATAGTGAAATAATATTCCTTAGTGGAAACTATAAGTTCCCAAAGGATAGACGTGGGATTCCTGCTCGGGAACAGCCTGTCCTATACAACACTGCAATCTTAGCTAAACAGCTAAAGAGAGCAACAAGTCAAAACAGACCATAAAATCCAAAATATAATAACATAGCATAATGAACTATGGCTTCCATCCTCTTCCTTATATAAGTGGTGATATCTGTCACCCTTGGCCTCACTCATTAAATCCACTATCTCCCTACATGAGATCTCCCTCCAAAACTATGTTGTTCATCAACAAATGTTTGCTCCTCCATAACATCATTGTTTATTTGGTCAAACATGACCTAGTCTTCATGCTCCAACCCCTTTTCACTCACAAGAGTGCTTAATTAAGCTACTAAGATGTCCTCCTTTCACATTAGGAGTGATTTTATTCCTAATAAGGAGACTTTTGGGTCTCCATACCCTCTTATTCAGCAAATTAAGAAGAAAAAGCAAAAATTAATATTCCAACTAGCTCATGGCTAATTGAGAATATTACATTTGTCGTCTCAAAAGAAGGAATTAAAATAGACCGATTGAAGGTTCAAGCCGTTATTGATTTGCTTGTGCCATCAAATTTTCTTCAGTTACAGAAACTTCAAGGAAAGGCTAACTTCCTAAGGAGATTCATACCCAACTACGCCGAAATGGCTAAAGGATTTACTTGGCTCTTGAAAAAGGATATTTCCTTCCATTGGGACCAAGTTGCACAAGCTTCTTTTGATGCTGTCAAGGATACTCTTGTTTGGGTGTCATTGATGTATCCCCCCAATTATCAGAGTGATTATTTCTTATATATCTTTGTGACTGATACGACCATTACTATGGTAATGGTCTAAGTAGAAAATCAGATATAACATCCGATCTATTATTTGAGTTGTAACCTTAATGATACGGAAGTGAAGTATTCGTATGTAGAAAAGCTCGCCTTGGCAGCTATTCAAGTCATCCAAATATTTCGCCACTATATCCTGTTTCGGAATACCATTGTCACTTTGGATTCGAACCCCATGAATTACATCTTATCACATAGATTGTTGAGGGGAAAGTATTCAAAATGGATTGTCATTTTACTAAAATTTGATTTGGAATTCAGCAAATGCAAGTCAAAGAAGTATTTAGTTTTAAGAATATACTCTTTATCGTCATGGTGTCGATACAATTTTAAGAAGGTGCCTCACTCATGACGAGGCCGAAAAGGGTTTAAATGATTGTCATGTTGGGGCTTGTGGTGGACACTTTTCTGGATACACTACTGTGCAAAAGATACTATGCACCAATTACTTTACTTTTGTCCTACCATATTTCGTGATTGCATCCTTGCAGTCAGAAGTTGTCATGTGTGCCAGATATTTGATCATAAAATCCACAAACTGCCAATGCTAATGCATCATTTTTTCTCTATTGGATCATTTTCAAAATGGGGTATTTACTTCATCACCAGTAACCCTTGTTTGTCTAGGGGGCATGGTTATATTATTGTCGTAGTAGACTACTTTACCAAGTGGGCCGAAGTGATGCCTACATTCAACAACACAAGAAAAAAAACTGCATTTTTTTCTTTAATCATGTCATTGCACGGCTTGGGGTCCTCTTATTGCCTAAATCTACCTCAAGCTGAAATAAGGCAGAGTTCAGGGTAACATCAAACCACACTCAGTCTGGTAGCTAGCCCTACCAGATCAGGAGAGGGCTCTCTCCAGGTCAATATCAACAAAGATAATCAATAAGGCTTGAGATGACTTGAAATAAAGGCTAATTTTAGGCTAGGTATATAAGAAAAATATTTTGATTTTGATTTTTGCGGTTTTGTTGGAATCAAAGGGAAAGGTAGTTTTGGGTCCAGGGATGAGGCCTAGTTTTTGCAGAGTTCTGAATGGGGAAAGGAAGGCAATTGTTTTGATGCTTTGGATTGAATGAATGGACATTTTATACCAGTGAGGAGCTGAAGAGGGAAAGAGGCTTTCAAGAATCCTCTTCAAATAGATGAAAACATGGAAAATTAAACAAAACTCAAGGCAGAGCAAAGCAATCTAATGAATTCCACGTTTATCACTCATTCGTTTAATTTAAGAAGAAAGGAGAAGGAAAATGATAGAAATAAAAATAAATTAACTTAAAATAACATAGAGAAAGACAACATCAAAATACATAGCCACATGGATCGCAAAGAGTGCTGCAAACCCTGATCTATTAGTTTTCCAAAATTGCAGAGATGAAATGTACAATGAAGTGCCAAGCAATCCCAAGTGTCCAACCCTGAAAATGACTAATGAATTACATGATATAGACAAGCCTAAATCATCCCCATGCCTCTAGGGGCCGAGCTCACCAATCTAGGAGCTGTTTCAACCATATCTAAACTAAGAACTGGAAAATAGGCAATGAAACAACTTGCCTCTATAAGATAGGAAACTGATTCATTCACTTACATTTCAATTTTTGGTGAATGAATCAGCTAGGATGAGTTAAAATGTGCCAAAAATACATCAAATTCATTACATTACATCAATTTACATCAAGATTTACATGAAAAAGTCAAAATAGCCAAAACTAGGCGAAAATCTGAGATGCTGAGTGAAAAATAGGCCAAATTTCCCAATGCGCCGCGCCTGAAATAACTATGAGTTACGCCACTTTGAAGCTAATTTTGAGGGCCTTCCCAAAGTCCAAATTGAGTCCAGGATAGCTCGTTGGAAAGAATTACCTATCTTATTTCCAACCCAAGTGGAATTTCTAAATTCTGTTTCCACTTTCCCCTCCAAAAATCAAATCGCCCAACACTGCTTCCTGTGTGTCCAAAAGAGGGAAGAAAGGTCATTTTTTGGTGTTTTTGACCTTTCAAGCAACCCAAAACTTGTCAAAATCCTTAGGTAATGGGTAGGCATGCATAAATTTTGATGAAAAATCCAGAAATACAAATTTTTCTTCAAGAGGAGCTGCCAATTATAAGCGCGCGCCAAGTGGCGCTACGCGTCGGGCAGGAAAATCTGTTTTAAGGCCAAAAATTTCAAAATTGACAAAACGTTTCCCAAATTTCTTGAAATTTGGGCTGAATTTCCACCATCAAGTGCTATGTTGGGCCAAAGAATATTTGGACAAAATTTTGAGTCTATCATGCCTTTTACGACGCTTTAGTGCCTTCTCTAGTCTTGCTTTCAGGATCTTGATCCTCGCTTTGCAAACATGATTTCGCGCCCAATAATGGTTCTTCATGTGCCTGAGCATGTTATTTTCCTTGTTTTCTTTCTCCAATAGCCTCTCAAGATGAATATTGACCCTCTCAAGCCAAGTCTCTTTATCAGCCTCAATCTCCCGCTCAATGGATGTCATCTTGGTTTGGCTTCTTTGGGTAGCTTGCCAGTTCTCACAGATGTTTTGCAACTCCATGATTGTTTACTAATCTTCCAACTGTTTTTTTCACTGCTCCAGGTAATTTATGATCCATTGGGCTCTCTGTAATTTGACGGTCAATGTGTCAATCTCCTCCTTCTGCTCCTAAATAGTCTCTCTCAACTTTGAGCTTGGAGAGCTCAGATCCTCATCAATTAGTATGAAACCTGTGTCTTGGCCTCCTGAAGGGCCCTCATCCTGCATAGGCCTGTTACCTCTGCCCTGTACCTGTACCTGTACTGCTGATGACGACAACGATAGCCCTTCCACCCCAGGTGGAGATAGTACTCGCCGAGCTGCTGAAAATAATCTTCGAGTGGCTCTCTGATAAGTGACATATGTCGACACACTAGTATTCTTTACCTCCTGACCTCCATACTAATGTGAAGGTTCACCTGCATCATGGAAAACCTCTGGAGGAACCTGAGGAGCTGTGAAGAAATCATGGGAAATGAAATCCTCATATGAAATACCCTGCAATCCAAGTTGATGTACAACCACGATTTTGATGAGTGCATAGTGATAAATACTGTTGTACTGCTGCTTGGGAGTTTTATTCTGCACAAGAGTGGTCATTCTCTCGATATTCTGGCACATGAAATAAGGTATGTTCATCATCCTCACTCTAGTGAAATGCATCAATAACCTGATATGATAGGCATAGAGACGTGAAAACCGGTCCTCACAACTGAAATATCTGATAATGAGTTTCATCAGAGGCACATAGGACTCCTTTAGGAACCAGAATGGGAACACCCTGTTGAGTTGCCTCACAAAGCTAGGCCTGATGTATGGTTCATAATGCATGATGTCCACCTGCTGTCTTTTGTTCCACTGTTCACCCACATTCGGTATTACGGTTGCTTGAGAAATAGTTTTTGGTGTCAAAGTGAAATTTACACCAGCAAGAGTTACCTGACCATCATGTAAATGTAATACAAACAAACGAGCCAACTCTTGATGATGATGGATCCTAGCAATCATTTCACAAAACTGATAGCATGACTATTCTCAAAAACATGCCATGGCAAGTGGACAAGCCTGCACCTTAGTCAATGAGGTGGGCTCCTCTCTCACATGTTTGCCACCTTTACAATTGCCACCTTTACAAGGTCTTCTAGGTGCATGTAGCTCAGTGGTGGAATCACTATCTCGGTCATATGATGTATCAGTATCTGTCTCCATGATATCCATACAAGGTGTATGTTGGCTTATATGAGAGGAAAATGAGAATTTGGTGCTTTTGTTTTAGTTTCCAAATATGTGTCAAAGGGGAGGGACTGTAGGAGAAATAGGGCAGTGGGGACAATGGGGTTTAATCAAGTGATATTCGAAGTGTAGGGACAACCAATTGACTGTTTGGGAAACTTGGGGTTTTGGAATTTTTTACAAGTGAGATGGGAAAGGGAGAATGAGAGTGAGATGAAATGACTTGGGATAGGGAAATGGGGCTTAGGATTGAATGAATTCTAGAGATATAAGAGGATGGTGTAGTGATGAGATAATAGTGATGGGAGATGGGAAAAACAAGGTGGGGAATTGAGTAATTTGGCACAAAATTATTTTTTGTAACACCAACTTCAAAACCCTAAGGAAGTAATTCTCAATAAGATGATAGGGTTTGAGTTTTGACATTCAAATTATCAAAATCCATTTTTAAATAATTGTAAATGACAACTACAGTCTCACATGAACTTACTTGGAGAAAATAAACCAAGTCAATTTGGAGTTTGTGGAAGCAATGGCAAAAATTTAGTTTTCTACCCTGTGCACCGCGACCACTACCCAATGCGTCGTGCCCCTTCAATGTTCCACAACAGTTCAAAAATACACAGTGCAGAACGGCCCTATGCACCGTGCTCAGCTAGTGCGCCGCGACCACTGCCCAGTGCGTCGCGCTCAACAAATTACACACAGTCTGCCCTCCAAACACTGCTTTGCCCCTCCACGGTTTGTCTTGGCTCAATGCTATCTCTTGGCATGCAAATGGATTGTTGAAAAAATGAAAATATCTTTTATGGAAAATATTTTAATTTTTGCTTCTTGAAAACCAACTTTTGTAATGTTTGAACTTTGACACTTTTTAAATAAACTATGTTTTTCTTCCTTTTGATTTTTTGGACTGATGATGAGCTTCTGTCTCTTTTGCAGGGAGTGGTTGGCATGGAGATTCGGCAAAGGCAACGAGGGTTGCGCTTGAAGTACTTTACAATTGAAAAAAATTTGAAAATTACATTGCATTTATTACAAAAGATGAAATAGATGATTTTTCTTCAAAACAGAGTTTTGAAGAAAAATCATTATCAAGCATTATGATGTTGAAATTTTTTGCACTGAAACCTTATTTGAGGCTTCCTCATGTGCCTGCTGGCATTATTAGACATTCTGAAGACTAAATTAATGAAACCCTAGACCTAATGAACCTAAAAACCCTAAAATGACTCTTTGCCAAACAGGAGACCAAACATGACTGTAAATGATTTTGATGAACAGACCTAGGCCAGAAAGTACATGACATGAGGGATATGAGTGAAAAGACCCTTCCGTCAGATGATCCATGCTCCTAATGGAATGCAGCTGACTAAATTGAGTGAAACACCTAAAATGAAATGCAACAAGAGAAATTTGATCTCTGACGGAGGGGTGAAGATACCGACTCTAACATTGGCTCCAATGGGGATGGTAACTCCTTCGAGGTGCCAAGAACTATAGATTTCTGGGAGAGTAGGAAGTGCCTTCATCCATTGGGCTATGGAGTCCATAAATTCTAAAGAAATCAACACAAGACTCTTGACTCAATTTTATTGACTGAAAATTAATTCAAACCGACTCAATTTTAAAACCAAAATGACTGAAATACCTGACTCGACAAACTCAAACAAAATTTGAAATCAATCTTTAGAGTTATAGCCTTCACCTTGGGCACCAAACTGAAGAAAATATCACAGCACACACTTGCAATGAAACTGAAATAAAATGGTATGTACAATGAGAATGTAAAACAACAGAAAACATTTCAGAAATGATACCGCTTGAGCAGCCGACCATTGATCGGCCCTCCTGGACAATCTTCCCCGTTCATCTCTTTCAGAAGAAAAGAATTCTGACCCTGATATGCAGTAATTTTAAAGGGTCCTTTCCAGAGATTTTCGAACTTTCCATGCTTACCCTTTTCCTCGTTTCTTGCATCCCATTTCAGCACCACTTCTTCCATTTCAAACTTGTCCGCTTTGGCCTTTCTGTGATATATTTTATTAATTCTCTCTTGAAGCTTGAAAGTGTTTTGGAAAACTTCTTCTCTAGTCTGCTGCAAATGGATCGATTTATTCTTCTTTGCATATGACCATCTTCACTGCCAGCTTCCTGTAGACGTTTGACCACTGAAACTGTGAGAGAGGTAGGAAATATCGTGTCAACTCCATATACTAGCTCAAAAGGGGACATACCAATGGATTTCTTCTGACTCACTCGGTCTGCCCAAAGTGCATTGACCAACTTCTTATGCCAACTTTTCTTGTTTATTTCCAGTAACTTTTTAATAATTTTGACCAAAGATTTGTTCGAAGACTCTGCCAATCTGTTGCCTTGTGGATGATAAACTGTTTAGTGTCCCAAAATGATGTGATACTTGTTACGAAAATCAACCATTCTCTTTTATTTGAAAGCTGTTGCGTTATCAATAATTAACTTATTCGAGCAACCAAAGTGAGACAAAATATTATTCTCAAGAAACGAAATTATTACCGAATCCGTAGCTTGCCTGGTGGGAATTTCTTCAATCCATTTCATGAAATAATCTGTCGCTGTGAGGATCCACCTATGCTGAGCTGAAGAAGTAGGATGGATCTCGCCAATGAAATCCAAACCCCACTGCTGAAAAGGAGCACTTACCTCAATGGGCTTAAGCGGTAAAGGCTGCAATTTCTTCCTCCCTTCAAAAACCTGACATTCATGACAACTTTTGACAGTCTTATACACATCAGCAAAACGATTTGGCCAATAATATCCCGTTCTCAAAATTTTGTTGGCAATTTTTTTCCAGAAAAGGTGACCTCCGTAATCTCCCTTATGAAAATCTTGCATAACCTGCTTTTCTTCTTCTTCACCCAAACAATTCAGCAAAACACCACCAGGATCTTTCCAATAGAGTGAATTATTCAAAATACAAAACTTAGCATCCTTCAATTTCAAAGTTCTACTTTTGTTTCTAGCCATGCCGGGCGGTGGTGACAAATTTTGAAGCACATATACAATATCTGAATACCAAGGAGAATGAACAAAGATTTCTGATACCTGAATTAGTGAACTTTCTTCATTTTCCTCAGACATAGCAGCAATGAGATTAATGTCCAAGGCATGTAAATTTGATTCAGCCATTAGCTTAGCCAGCCCTTGTCCTTTGATAAGCTTTGTAGGCTTTATCTCCACATCATACTCCAACAAGGCAGTAATCCATTTGCCTCGTCTCCCTTCCGGATCTGTTTGCACTAAAACATCCTTAACAGCAGCGTTAGGAACATAAGCAAGAATATGAGAATGCAGAATATATACTTGAAAATATTTCAACGCCTTCACTAAAGCAAGAGCTTTATTTTTAATGATGTTATACTTTAAGGCTGCATCTCTTATGGTTCGGCTGAAAAAAGCAATTGGTTTTTCATGCTGATCTCTTTTCTGCATCAATACCGCTGCCATAGTATGCTCCGAAGCAAATGAAAACAAAATAAAATCCTGAGTATAGTCTGGGCTGATCAAAACCAGAGCTGAAGAAAGAACCAACTTCACTAAATTGAAAGACTTCACAGCCTCCTCAGTACACTTCACTACACTATCTTTCTTAAGCATGTTTGTAATCTCCCTTAGATGTTCGGCAAGATTAGGCACAAAGCGGCGTAATAAATTCATCTTACCATTGAATGATTGGATCTCTCTTTTTTTTCGGGGAAGATCAATTTGTTGAATAGCTTCTACTCGAGCTGGGTCAATGTGGATGCCATCCTTTGATATTATGTGACCAAGAATTTTTCCCTCATCCATGGAAATCAAACTCTTCTTCGGATTGAGTGACACACCATACTTTCTACATTGCTAAAAAACAATCTTCAAATGGTAAATGTGCTCTTCATCAGAATTAGAAAAGACTGTAAAATCATCAAGATACACAACTAGAAAAAAATCTTTCTCATTTTCAAATGCCATATCCATTTCCCGCTAAAATGTCGCACCAGCATTCTTTAAACCGAAAGGAATTTTAGCATAATGGAAAGTTCCCCACGGAGTGGTGAACGTTGTTTTGTCTCTATCATCCTCATGGACCAAAATTTGATTATACCCAGAATAACCATCGAGTAGTGACATACTAGATGCTCCAACTACTCGCCGAAGTATGTGATCCATTTTGGGCAATGGATAATTATCTTTCAAAGAAACCTTATTCAGATTCCTAAAATCAATGCATAAGAGGATCTGATCCGGATTTATGCAGGAACGCAACAGAATAACCACATAACCATAAATACAGAGATGCAGCGAAAATAACACTTCATTTCATTAATATCAAAATAACAGAAATATGCTTACAGACATAATGGAAATAAAATAGCTAGGGTGCTGGTAGCGAATCTCTGAGAAGAGATATGGTGGCTACAGACCTCTGAACTGAGTTACAATGAGGCTCGAGGGCCTATTTATTATTGAGAAACAATGGAGAGCCCTCAACATCCCAAAAACCTAACCCTAGGAGATGAAGCGCCAAAACTATGGGCCCCGTTTGGGTAAATTGGTGTTCCAACTTCCCAGGGACGTAACTTTGGCATACTATCTCCGTTTGACGCACATGATACATCATTAGAAAGCTCTATCCGAGGACTACAACTTTTGTGACGATTTTGATGATCAAAATCGCAACAAATTTTCATACCAAAAAATGTCGTGTAGGGCCTCAAAACGGCTCCGGAAGTTCAGGACCCGAAAAACTGCTAAAAATAGTAAGTTATGCCAAAACTGAAAAACTGAAAGAGACAATGGTGGGGGCCCAAGTGGAATAGGCGGGTGGCCACCAATATCCACCTGGATCAGGATCTCACCTGTCTTCTTACGTACGGGCACCAAATTAGAAATACAATCTGAAAACCTTATGGGAACAATGATATCAGCCTTGTACAACCGATTGACTTCCTTTTCTATTGAAGGCAACAACTTCGGATTTATTCTTCTCAATTTTTTCCGAAAGGGCTTTTGATTTGGCTTGATTGGAATGGTGTGCTGAATTATGTATGTATCATATGTCTTCAAATATGAATATTCCCAAGCAAATACATCAAAAAAAGAAGACAAAAAACTAATATATTTTTCTTTTACCTCCGGTGGCAATGCTTTAGACAATTTCACCATCTTTGGATTTTCAGCTGATCCAATGTTCACATCTTCAATTCCCTTTTCAGTTGGCCGCAAGGTTGGTTTTCGAGCTACGTCATCTTGATCAAAAAGCTCTTCTAAAGGTATTAGAATTTTAGGAATGACATTATCCTTTAGTTGCAAAACTTCCATCTGATTAATTTCTACATCAACCTCACCATCATGATGCTCTACATCAATAGAAGTGTCTTTGAATTTACCTTTGTTTTGCAGAAATTTATCAATTTCTTCGTCATCTTGAAACAGTTGCCAATAACTTTGATTTTCCGGGACAGTTGGACAGTGCTTCACATGAATTTCAAATTTGTTACTTGAGTTCATCGGAATTTTCAAATTACTCACTGCATTTGCAAGTGCGTCTGCAATACCATTCTGAATACGAGGAACACAAGTCAAAGTATAGTCTGAAAACAATTTCATGATATCAAGAACTGCATTTCAGTAAACCCACATTCGAGGATTCTTAGCTTGGTATTCACCCTTCACTTGCTTGATAACCAATTCGGAGTCACCATACACTGCAATCCTCTTAGCATTCAACTTTCTAAGAATTTTTAGACCAGCAATCAAAGCTTCATATTCAGCCTCATTATTCGAACAATCAAAAGCCAATTTATAAGAACAGACCCTTACATTACTTGGTACCTTGTTTGGGGCCGAAAAAGTACTTCGTACCCAAATGCCAATTCTAGCACCATCACTCCCTACTGCACCATCAAAATCCATGGTCCATAAACCATCTTCATCCTCTTCCAGGTGCTAAAATTATGTTTGCTCTATTATTTCTGCTTGTTGTCCATCAATTTTTTGTTGTTGTCGGAAGGCTGATTGCTCAAAGGAACTTTCCTGTCTTTGTCTCTCTTTCTTTAAAAATTCTCTGAAATTTTCAGTGATCTCCGGAATGTCTTCTACTTCAACTAATTGGCTATTTACATCATTGAAACCATCTGAATACAAAACAAATGACTCTAAATCTGTATGTACATAGTTAATTGGATGATTTACCAGTTTCTCCTTGCTGGTGATCATATACTTCATATTTTTCTCCCGATATAATTTCCTCATCTGACCAAACATAGGAATGGTAGCATAGGAGAAATCAATTTGTAATGTTCCCTTCAGTTTCGCTCCCCAAGATCTGGAAAGAAGCATGCCAAATCTAGGAGGAATATCTGCCACAACCACATCCATCAAAACATTCTTAGTCGGAATCTGATCTAAACTAACCACCAAATCTTTGATAAGCCCAATGCATCTTACTCTGCTAGAATCAAAATAATAAAGATCATGATACTTCCTAGTGATGTCCAATCCCAATTTCTCCATGATTTCCCTTGGCATGAGATTATGAGAAGCTCTGGAATCAAACATGGCATTGTGTAACAAAAAATCATGCAATCTAAGGATGATATAAAAAGGACGCACATCACTATCTGGAGACTCACCATCCAGTGCTGGTCCAAATATCAACTCAGGTTGATCATCTTCCACATTTACCATATTAGACATTGGATCGAAATTTAAAATCTTAGATACCTGACCCTTATAGCCGCTATTCTTCATCAATTCAGTCAAAGGAATGGATACTTTTAACTTAGCAATTTCACTTTCTAAGTTAAAAATTGAAACTTTCTCTACCTCTTTGGCTGGAACATCCTTATTTTCAGCTTTTTTCCTCGATACAATTGGCTAATTGGATCTTTCATTTGCTGATGGGGATTTTCTAGTAGTGGGATCAGCTATCTCTTTTCCCTTCTTCTGTGCAATGGGTGAATCATTCTTTGGTGCTGAAAATTCCTTTCTCTTTTGGATTGGGTTAATAGGGACATCTCTATTTCTAAGTGAATATTGATGCTACTGGGTGGACAAAACATTCATATAACCTCTCTGATATTCATCTGACTCTTCTTCAAGAGCTGTCTTATTTGCCAAAATGAAATCCTCGTTTTTTTGTACAGCTGAGTTTTCTACATACTCCTCATCTTCAGTGATAAAAGTTGGAAAATCATCAGGTGTAAAGAAGTGATTCTCTTCTCCTATTACATTATCTTCATCATCTGATTTCGGACCAACAAAATTCTGCTGTAAAGGTGTCTTTACCTACTGTTGTACTGCTGGTTCTTGTGCTCGCTGCTCTCATTGTTTGATCCTGAATTATGGTTGCTGGTGGCCACGAAAGTTAGGATTTTAGATCTGCGGCTTAGGCTTATCAAGTGTTAATCTTTCAATCATCTTTTTCCACCTTACGGAGCACTTGATCTGAAGTGGAAGCCTCTTCCTTTATTGCTACTTTCTTTTCAGCTTTCAATCTATCTCTCTTGTCATTCAAATTAGCTTCAACACTGACTGCAATTTTCTGCATGTCTTCCAAAGTGGCCGGATCTCTTTCTCTTAATTGATAGGCAATGTCTGGATCGAAACCATTCAGAAAATTAAGCAAATATGACCTCCTAGATGGCTTCAAATCATCAAGAATTGCATTGTAAACCGCATTGAATCTAATACAGTAATCTTGAATAGACTCACCAACATTCCGCTTGATTTTGGTATATTCAGAAGTGATCTGAAGAGGATATTTCTTTAATTCCCATCGATCCAAGAACTGTCTCTGAAGCTCAGCCAATGTAGCAATACTCCTAGGTGGCAAAGCTCTGAACCACTTTCTCACTTCACCTCCAAAGGTTTGCACAAATAATGTCATGGTCAAATTTTCTACATCAATCTCATGAAGTTCAAAGAAATCTGCCATTCTATCCACATGTTGCTGAGCAGGAAAACTTTGAGGAGTGCCATCAAGCAATGGAATTTTTCTTTGATAATCAGCGGGCATGTCATCCAAGTTTTGAGGCAACACAAGGGGTGCAAATCAGGCAGCCATTGCTCTTGTTGGATTTACAATCGGATTTGGAAACATAGGAGGAGTCGGAGCAGTTGATGTATGAGGTGTATGTGGTGCGGATGGAGGTGATACTACTGCAGAATGTTGATCAGAAAGAGATGGTTGCGCGGGAATGGTAGGAATGAAAGGAGGCTCGGTATGAACTTGTGAACCAGATGTAACTGCAAATGGCCCAAGAGTTTCAGATGCAGAGTCTATGAACTCAAGAATATTTGTTGCCACAATAAAATTCTGAATATTCAAAATGTAACTGTCAATGGATCTATTAGCCTGTTCAATTTCAAGATACTTGATAAACTCTGGATTTATGACAGTAGAACCAATAGCACTTTCAGACTTAGTTTCACACAACGACAACTCAAATTGTTCGTCAAATTCAAGATCTTCAAGGTACTCAAACACATTGGGACATGAATGAGATTTAAACGGAGGAATCACAGGACTTTCTCGATGAAGAATTATTGAAATAAGATTGGGATTTTCATACACTGGAGGTGGATCGAGATCCAGATTTTCTCTGGTATGTCTTCTGGAAGCCAGTGTGTTGAATTATTTTCAAAAATCAAAGGGACAAAACCAACTTGTTCAGCCTATCAAATTCTAAACTCATCATCCAAATTATAGAATGATCTAATGTACTAGGGGCAATTTACAAGTCAAGTGTCACGTTTACAAACTAGACTGGAGATTGATTGAAGCAACGTTTATCTACTTTCGCTAATGCAAAGCAAGAGCATTTCAAGGCTACCTGGCATAACTTCAGGCTCCGTCTGTAGCTTATAAAAAAAATAACACTATCAAGAAAACCATTTTTTCCCCAGTATGGTCTCCACTATGTTATTTCCTAAATCTACCTCAGGCTGAAAGAAGGCAGAGTTCAGGGTAACATCAAACCATGCTCAGTCTGGTAGCTAGCCTACCAAATCAGGAGAGGGCTCTCTCCGGGTCAATCTTAGCAAATATAATCAATAAGGCCTGAGATGACTTGAAATAAAGGCTAATTTTAGGCTAGGTATATAAGAAAAAGAGTTTGATTTTGATTTTGGGGGTTTTGTTGGAATCAAAGGGAAAGGCAGTTTTGGGTCCGGGGATGAGGCCTAGTTTTTGCAGAGTTCTGAATGGGGCAAGGAAGGAAATTGTTTTGATGCTTTGGATTGAATGAATGGATAGTTTAGATTGGTGAGGAGCTGAAGAGGGAAAGATGCTTTCAATAATCCTCTTCAAATAGATTAAAACATGGAGAATTAAACAAAACTCAAGGCAGAGTGAAGAAATCTAATGAATTCCACCTTTATCACTCATTCGTTTAATTTAAGAAGAAAGGAGAAGGGAAATGATACACATAAACATAAATGAACTTAAAATCACATAGAGAAACACACCATCAAAACATAGAGCCACATGGATCCCAAAGAGTGCTGCAAACCCTGGTCTATTCCTTTGCAAAAATTGCAAAGATGAAATGTAAAATGAAGTGCCAAGAAATCCCAAGTGTTCAACCCTGAAAATGACTGATGAATTACATGATATAGAAAAGCCTAACTCATCCCCATGCCTCTAGCGGTTGATCTCACCAATATAGGAGCTATTTCAACCATATCTAAACTAAGAACTGGAAAATAGGCAATGAAACAACTTGCCTCTATAAGATAGGAAACTGATTCATTCACTTACATTTCACCTTTTGGTGAATGAATCTACTAGGATGAGTAAAAATGTGCCAAAATTACATCAAATTCATGATATTACATCAATTTACATCAAGATTTACATTGAAAAGTCAAACTAGCCAAAACTAGGCGAAAATCTGAGTTGTTGAGTGAAAAATAGGCCAAATTTCCCAATGCACCGTGCCTGAAATCTCTATGCGTAGTGCCAATTTGATGCTGATTTTTAGGGCCTTCTAGAAGTCCAAGTTGAGAGGAGGATAGCTTGTTGGAAAGAAATGCTTGTATACTTTCCAACCCAAGTGGAATTTCTGAATTTGGTTGCCATTTGCCCCTCCAAAAATCAAGTCTCCCAACACTTCTTCCTGTGTTTCCAAAAGAGGGCAGAAAGGTCATTTTTAGGGTCTTTTTGACCTTTCAAGCAACCCAAAAATTGTCAAAATCCTTAGGTAATGGGTAGGCATGCATAAATTCTGATGAAAAATCTAGAAATACAAATTTTTCTTCAAGAGGAGCTGCCAATTATAAGCGCGCGCCAAGTGGCGCTACGCGTCGGGCATGAAAATCTATTTTAAGGCCAAAATTTTCAAAATTGACAAAAATTTTCCCAAATTTCCTGAAATTTGGGCTAAATTTCCACCATCAAGTGCTATGCTGGGCCAAAGAAGCTTCGGCCAAAATTTGGAGTCTATCATGCCTTTTACGACGCTTTAGTGCCTTCTTTAGTCTTGCTTTCAAGATCTTGATCCTCGCTTTGAAAACATGATTTCGCACCCAATAATGGTTCTTCATGTGCCTGAGCATGTTATTTTCCTTGTTTTATTTCTCCAACAGCTTCTCAAGATGAATATTGACCCTCTCAAGCCAAGTCTCTCTATCAGCCTCAATCTCCCGCTCAATGGATGTCATCTCGGTTTGGCTTCTTTGGGCAACTTGCCAGTTCTCACAGATGTTTTGCAACTCCATGATTGTTTGTTGATCTTCCAAATGTTTGTTTCATTGATCCAGGTAATTTATGATCCATTGGGATCTCTGCAATTTGACGGTCAATGTGTCAATCTCCGCCTTCTGCTCCTGAATAGTCTCTCTCAACTTTGAGCTTGGAGAGCTCAAATCATCATCAATCAGTATGAAACCTGTATCTTGGCCTCCTGAAGGGCCCTCATCCTGCATAGGCCTCTTACCTCTGCCCTGTACCTGTACCTGTACTTCTGATGACGGCAACGAGACCCCTTCCACCCCAGGTGGAGATAGTACTCGCCGGGCTGCTGCAAATAATCCTCGAGTGCCTCTCTGATAAGTGACATATGTCGGCACACTAGTAGTCTTTTCCTCCTGACCTCCATACTGATGTGAAGGTTCACCTGCATCATGGACAACCTCCAGAGGACCCTGAGGAGCTGTGAAGAAATCATGGGAAATGAAATCCTCCCATGAAATACCCTGCAATCCAAGCTGATGTACAACCACGATCTTGATGAGTGCATAGTGATAAATATTGTTGTACTGCTGCTCGGGAGTTTTCTTCTGCACAAGAGTGGTCATTCTCTCGATATTTTGGCACATGAAATAAGGCATGTTCATCATCCTCACTCTGGTGAAATGCATCAATAACCTGATATGATAGGCATAGAGACGTGAAAACCGCTCCTCACAACTGAAATATCTGATAATGAGTTTCATCAGAGGCGCTTAGGAATCCTTTAGGAACCAGAATGGGAACACCCTGCTGAGTTTCCTCACAAAGCTAGGCCTGATGTATGGTTCATAATGCACTCTGTCCACCTATTTTCTTTTGTTCCAATGTTCACCCACATTCGGTATTCCGGTTGCTTGAGAAATAGTTTCCGGTGTCAAAGTGAAATTTACACCAGCAAGAGTTACCTGACCATCATGTAAATGTAATACAAAAAAACGAGCCAACTCCTGATGATGATGGATCCTAGCAATAATTTCACAAAACTGATAGCATGAATGTTCTCGAAAACATGCCATGGCAAGTGGACAAGCCTGCAACTCAGTCAATGAGGTGGGCTCCTCTCTCACATGTCTGCCACTTTTATGAGGTCTTCTAGGTGCATGTAGCTCAGTGGTGGAATCACTATCTCGGTCATATGATGTATCAGTATCTGTCTCCATGATATCCATACAAGGTGTATGCTGGCTTATATGAGAGGAAAATGAGAATTTGGTGCTTTTGTTTTAGTTGCCAAATATGTGTCAAAGGGGAGGGACTGTAGGAGAAATAGGGCAGTGGGGACAATGGGGTTTAATCAAGTGATAATCGAAGTGTAGGGAAAACCAATTAACTTTTTGGGAAACTTGGGGTTTGGGAATTTTTTACAAGTGAGATGGGAAACAGAGAATGAGATTGAGATGAAATGACTTGGGATAGGGAAATGGGGCTTAGGAGTGAATGAATTTAGGAGATATAAGAGGATGGTGTAGTGATGAGATAACAGTGATGGGAGATGGGAAAAACAAGGTGGGGAATTGAGTAATTTGGCACAAAATTATTTGTTATAACACCAACTTCAAAACCCTAAGGAATTAATTCTCAATAAGATGATAGGGTTTGATTTTTGACATTCAAATTCTCAAAATACATTTTTAAATACTTGTAAATGACAAATACAGTCTCACATGAACTTACTTGGACAAAATAAACCGAGTCAATTTGGAGTTTGTGGAAGCAATGGAAAAAATTTAGTTGTCTGCCCTGTGCGCCGCAACCACTGCCCAATGCGTCACGGCCCTTCAATGCGCCACGACAGTTCAAAAATACACAGTGAAGAATGGCCCTATGCGCTGCGCTCAGCCAGTGCACCGCACTCAAAAAATTACACACATTTTGCCCTCCAAACACTGCTTTTCTCCTCCACGGTTTGTCTTGGCTCGATGCTATCTCTTGGCAGGCAAATGGATTGTTAAAAAAATGAAAATATCTTTTATGGAAAAGATTTTAATTTTTGCTTCTTGAAAACCCACTTTTGTAATGTTTAAACTTTGACACTTTTTAAATAAACTCTGTTTTGCTTCCTTTTGATTTTTTGGACTGATGATGAGCTTCTGTCTCTTTTGCAGGGAGTGGTTGGCATGGATATTTGGCAAAGGCGGCCAGGGTTGAGCCTGAAGTACTTTAAAATTGAAATTTTTTTGAAAATTACATTGCATTTATTACAAAGGATGAAATAGACGATTTTTCTTCAAAACAGAGTTTTGAAGAAAAATCATTATCAAGCATTATGATGATGAGATTTTTTGCATTGAAACCTTATTTGAGGGTTCCTCATGTGCTTTCTGGCATTATTAGACATTCTGAAGAATAAATTAATGAAACCCTAGACCTAATGAACCTAAAAACCCTAAAATGACTCTTTGCCAAACAGGAGACCAAACGTGACTGTAAATGATTTTGATGAACATACCTAGTCTAGTAGGTACATGACATGAGGGATATGAGTGACAAGACCCTTCCATCAGATGATCCATGCTCCTAATGGAATGCAGCTGACTGAACTGAGTGAAACACCTAAAATGAAATGCAACAAGAGAAATTTGATCTCTGACGGAGGGATGAAGATACCGACTCTAATAGGTCCCACAGGTTATAATCATAGATCATGGTAAGAATTTTCATAATCACATGATGACTGAGTTGACTGCAAAGTTGGGACTGTCTCATGATAGTTCTACTCCTTATTATCCAAAACCAAATGGACAAGCTGAGGTGATTAAAAAAATTCTTAAACGAATGCTTCAACGAATAATAGGAGTTCATAAACAAAACTATAATTTGATCTTGTACTCAGCCTTGTGGGTATACCAAACCTCCATAAGAAACACAACTAGATTTACCCCCTTTCAATTGGTGTATGGTCTAGAAGTCATCTAGCAAATTCAATGTGAAATATTGTCGTTAAAACTCGCAATCGACTTGTTACCTGACACCTCAGATGAAGAAGCACATCATTTTAACCTCATCCATCTTGATGAAATGTGTCGTGAAGCCCAATTATCCAATGAAGCGCATAAGATACGTATAAAGGAATAATACAACAAGCATTTCCAACCTTTCATTTTCTCAGAGGGCGATTTGGTCCTTATTTATGATTAGGAAACTGATGTAATAGGTACAGGTAAATTTGATCCATTATGGCATGGCCTCTATATCGTTAAAATAGTTCTTTCTAAGGGTGCCTATGATTTGGTGGATTATGATGGAATTTTGTTGGCACAACCCTGAAATGGGTTGTATCTGAAACGTTACTATGCTTAATCATGAGCATAGTAATTTTTTGTATTATATTGTATATATATGATATTTATTTGAATTTACTATCTTAGTTTGTTTTTAAAGTTTTCTTGACATTAGTAATCTGCTTTACATTTCATCGTAGGTGTATGAATCTTTGGAACCATGTTGGGTATGCTGATGGTGCTAGTCATAGTACACAAAATCTATCCTCTACAGCGTGGGCCATTTTCGCTCTGAACGACGAGTTAGTGAGTTTTCAAGGGATTTGTATCGGTCGATCTATAAAAAATATTGTTGAGTATAGTGCATTGATCAACCTTCTCTCTGATGCCATTTCATTTGGTATTAACCACATCATCATAAAGTTAGACTCACAACTTGTGGTATTTCAACTTACTTGTGTTTATACTGTTAGAAATCCAACACTGCATCGTATGTTCCTAAGAGTTTGACTTTTGGAAAGACACTTTGATTTTATTTGTTAGCATGAATCTTAATCGCAAGCATACGAAAAAGAGTCACTTTAGCCGTGCATAACAAACAGCCCTAGCATCAAATATGTCTGCCAATATATTTAGATATACAATTAGGTGACCAAGATAAATGCTACAAAATAATAGATCTATGCATAAAAAGACATTAAGCAGTAAATAAAAATAAGAGTTGCTCCATGCATCCAATAGACAAGACAAGAATATGTTTAAATAATTTTGTATTTATAGCACCTGGGAGGAGAACATAAGAGGATGTTACCAGTCCTCATCAATGGGATGAGTTCTTGAAATTCCTTAGCACTCTAGATCTAAAATCCCTCTCTCTTGATGGTGTAGAAAACCCAGAAAAAAAAATGGAACTCAAAGGGAGTTCACAAGAAAAATGGTAGCAAAATATGACAATGATGGTGGATCAAATTCAGACCAAAAGTGTAGATCTAGAGTGATATTTAGGCAACAAAAGGCAGTGAATTAATGGAAAACCCCTTCTATTTATAACAAAATATTGAGTTAGTCTAGATATTGGTGCATAGTTAAAATATTATTAATCAAACCAAGATCCAACTTTTATGAAATATTTTATTATATTTGTTGGAGGGAAAAAGAATTTGACTTGGGTCAAACCACTTTATTTGTAAATAATAAATAAATAAATGATTTTTGTATTATTTTAAGGATGTGGTAGAGTAATAATCAAATAAATAATGATTTATTTAATTATTTATAAATGATTTAGTCAAATTTAACAAGGAATATTATTTAAATAAGGTTTAAATAATTATTCATAGAAAATAATAAGATAAATAATGATTTATCTAATTAATTTTCATGTTTTGGGTTAAATATGACCAAGAATATTAATTAAACTACTGTTTAGCTAGGTATTCCTTGAGGAAAATAAAAAAAATGTAGATTTATTTAATATTTCCTCATGAGGTTTCCTGTTTAGACCATAAAAAACTTAATAAAGGTGGTTTACTAAGTTATTTTTCATAGTGAAAGAAATTTTACTTGGGGTAAAATTGGTCTTACATGGTGTATTTAGGTCCATCTAATAGTAACAGGTTATATGACCAAAAAATGGTGTAACATTATTCAATATCAAAATATTTCCATAAACTTGAACACATTGACTAATTATCTAGCGAATTATGTTATAAATAGACATTTCCAACACATGTAAAGATACATTCAAATAATTAAATATGATTGCACAATAAACATAGGAAAACACTGAAATCAAATAGATAGATAGTTATAGGTTTTTACAAAAATATTTTCCCAGGACACATTGGTCATCTTGTTAGCCATCAATAAAATTTTGTCATAACTGATGATGGCTAAAACAATTCTTTCAGTCTTCAAGAAACAAATTTCATGCAAAATCTGTGAGTTCTTGAAGCCTTATTATGGACCTTGGCTAAAAGATCCACCTCTTTGAGATGTTCATTTCAGAACCTTCAAAGAAAGCCCTTCTGTCCGAAAGAAAAGACTGTTTTGAGACCCATTTTCCGCCATTTTTTCCTTTGAAAAATCCCTCTAAAAACCCCTTCATTTCACCCATTTTTCCCATTTTTCCCATTTAATTTCCTCAAAATTCCCCTTTAAACCTTGTAAAACCCTTTTATTAAGGTTTTTATCCTTTTTTTCCCCTTATCGAAACCCTCAAAATCCTTCAAAAACCTTCATTTTAAAATATAAGACCTTAAGCCCCTTTCGCTTAAAGCCCGAGCCCCTTTTCCATCATAAGACCACGCTGTGTGACCGAGCGCTAAGTCCATCAGCCATCGCACATCAGCGATCCCAGTTCCTTTGTTCCCAGACCCTTTACTCCGCCGATATGCCGATCCTCCGATGAGATCTGGACCGTCCATCCCCAAGATCTGACAACCATTGTCTCTCCCCCCATATAACCACGCCGATCAACCCATTCTGCTATGCAACAGAATGTTTTGACGTTATCGTCAGGCCCCACCATCCTTCACTGCACATCTATCCTCCTATCGTGCTCCCTCTTCACCGTTTATCTAGATCTCCCCCAGATCCGACGGCCAACGTTCATCATTGCACTAATTTCTCCCAAAAAAGATTAACACCCAATATCAACACGAAATGGGTGATTTTTTATGGACACGCATTAGCCATCAGAATGTATCATGCTCGATCGGCCCCAAACCTCTTACCACCTTGACTCCGCACGAAAACCGTCTCCGATTTTCTGCAAAACCACCTATCATTATTTCGCACTGTAATTTGTGTTTGAACCCTGTTTATGCCTATCCGATGATTTCCTCCCTATTATACATACACTTCCTCCACAAATGCTCCTCTGCCCCTGCCAAAGCCCTCTGAAGCAGTTTAACCCAAGCATCACAGGTTTTAATTTATTAGTTCATGTGTTGCAGGTTTTCACGGCAGAAAGGATATAAATTCTTCCCACAGCCAATTACAGTGGCTCAAAGTCAAGGGTGACAATCCTCTGAGGCTCAATCAAAGACAAAATGAACCAAAAGGGTCAAACTTCCACGTTTAAATCAATATATCACAAGCATTGGTCACACAATCAAGCCCTCCGGCGCACCAGCAAGCCACCTGTGCAGCCGACGGTGAAGACAGAGATTAAAAATATTAAAGGATAAAGGTTAAATTCAAAATCCCAAAGATAAAAAGACTTAATCAGGAAGATTATGGATAAAGCGCAGTTTAAGACAAATAATTAAAAGCTAAATATTTAGTAAATGAAAAAAAGCCACAAAGAAAGACAGATCAATGAAAGATTACTCCAGAATGACAGATCATTGAATTATTTACTCCCCTAGAAACCAAAAAATGCCACCTACAGGTTTATTTTTCCTCAAAATCATACAAATTTAAGGCACAATCAAAGATATTTTCATAGATAGCTCATAAATTAATTGCCAACCTACCAAAAGCCTCAAAAGTCAACAAAAACCACTAAAGTAGATGAACGATAATTCATAAATCAATTAATAGAGTTAAGACATTAGATATCTTCTCCATTAGGCCTCCCAAAGGTTGAGAAGCATTTACTCTATATTAATTGAATAAGTTAGATCTTTATTTCACTCCACCTCTTCAATTTACCTATAAATATCATAAGAGGAGCCCATTGTAAATGTTGGTTGAATACTTATTGAATGTAAATAGTTGTTGAGGTTGTTGAAGCTTTGTTAGTAATTGAACAAAGATAGGTTGAGAAGGGAAGTTTGAAGCTGTAAAGACCTACTGGACTTGAAGATTATAACTGGTTTGAACATCAAATATACAAGCTGATTTATGGGATCCTGGTCTATGTCAATGGTGATGTTTTTCTTGTTGTAATTGTTTTTTTTCTTATGTTTTAATACTGTCCACTTTCTCTAATA
Source organism: Pinus albicaulis (assembly GCA_034641835.2). Taxonomy (NCBI): domain Eukaryota; kingdom Viridiplantae; phylum Streptophyta; class Pinopsida; order Pinales; family Pinaceae; genus Pinus; species Pinus albicaulis. The sequence goes on from CM076582.1 coordinate 962,831,725, forward strand.
AAGAACGGGAAATATTGATTAGGATTTACTACAAAGTACCCTATTTCTCACTGATAAGCTTTATCTCTATGTTTTCTTCTAATTGTTGCTTTGGGAATGATTTCAATAGAGTATAAACAGTCAAGGAATGTTGGTGAGCCCATGTCTTGCTCAGTAAAACCTAAGATGTTGTTCTTGAATGATCTTTTCACTGCATGTTAAGTAGAGTCCTAATCAAGGAAGTTTATCGTTAACCTTGTCCCTTGTATAGTATTCAACATTTGTTTTGAATGTTTTTCTTTAGAGTATGCCAAAGCAGGATAGATTCAAAGTTATTGCTTGATCTTAGGCTATTATTTTTGTTTATCTGATATGTTTTCTTATTTCTGAAGGTAATCTATTAGATTTTTGGATTTTTGTCTGAAAAGTGTGCTTTAGTAAAAGTTTTCCCAAAGAGGTCTATGGTTTTCCCTGTCCTTTGGCCTGCTTCAAACAATTACTTTGAAAGGCTTTTCTTGTTTAGTGAATTTAATATATTCTTAAATGGTTATTAGCTTTGCTTCTTTCACAACACTTTTAATGTTCCATATCACAAATCAATCTAAAGAGATCCTTTGACATAGATGACTTTCCCCATGGACCACTCTTGAAACTTGTTGTGAAATTAAATCCTTTGTGACTTCATAGCCCAATGGATTGATACTGTCTCTTACCTATCCTATCTGCTGAACCATTCTTTCAACTTAATTACACCTTTACCCTTCAAAAGACTTCCTTTATTTTGATGATATCCTACCTAAACAAAACCAAAACAAATCCGTTGTGCTTCACAACTAGCCTAATATCATATCATGAGCTTTAAAAGCATATCATTCTAAACACATATAGAGATATCCCTCTCTAAATCCAAGAGGGCTAGATCCTAGGATTCCAAAGTGGTTCTTATGTAGGCCCTGCAGCATTTGTTCTTGCCAATCTTGCAAACTACGGGGATCCTAACATAGTGGCGACCATACTGGGGACTATTGATTAATAGATAACTTCAAAACTCAATGAAACCCTATTCCTAAATGAGACAAGTGTCACGAATACTGGTTATTATTGATTTTTTATGGTGAACAACAACCAAACCTTCAAAACAAGTAAAAATCCTTCACCTGGCAACTCCATTGGTATTCAGTAGGCCTGCTGACCCCACTAGTTTTTCCTAAGACTCCACTGGGAAATTATTTTATCTGTAAAACATCATTCAAACCCAGTTAAGAAGACTTTGAGGATTGATTTTTCTTTGAAAAATATTAGTTAGCCTTTAAAAGGCTGTCATACTTGGCTAAACTTTTCTCATCATTAGGTCTAAAAACACCACATAGTGGCTTCTAGAAGAATTTATACTAGAGCTTATCCTGACCCAAATCCTCCTGAGATAGTTGATAATTAAAAAACTATGCTTATGAAATCTCCTAAATCCAAGACTTCAACTGTTGTCAGACCAATTCATAGAGCTAATTATGTCCCTGAAAATCTCTCAGCTCTGCAAGATACACAAGTTGACTTACCATTCGTAAGAAACCCATCCAGAACTAAGTCATGTAGTGATATAGATCAGATATACTTTGAGTCTCTACACTCACCCCAACATAGTGGTGAACATACTGATAGTAGAGAAACGACTCCACCTGATCTTCATTTCATTTATAACTTTGGTTTCTCTCATCCTAGATCTGCTCAACAGTCTTTTGCTGATCCAAGCACTTATGTTATCCATATACCCACTGTTCAAACTACATTCAATCCTCCCCCTCCTTTCATAAACCCTCCACTTGTAAACCCCCCATTTATCCCACAACTTCCTATCATGGCAACATGGTATGCTCCTCTAGTCCTTCCTTTACCTTTAGTAAATTTTCCACAGGACTATTAGTCCAAAATTCCCCATTTCATTGGAAATGAACCCAATACTGCTCAACAACACCTAGACAAGATGAACGATGCCTTTGATTATATGGAAATAGAAGATGAGACCATTAAGATGAGAATATTTGCCCAAAGTTTAAGAGGAGAAGCCAAGAAATGGTTTAAGGATTTAACTCCTAATAGTATAAATGATCTCCCTTCTTTACATCAAACATTCATAAAAAAATGGGAAATTAGGAAAATCTCTCTCCAAATACATTCATATTACAACAACCTCAAGAGAAACACTGGGGAAAGTGTTCAAAATAATTGCACTAGATTCAATAGTGTTTATAACGCACTACCCCCAGATTTGAAACCTCCACAAGGCTCAGCTTTGTCCAAATTCCATGAATGATTTGATCTCGAAATGGCCTATCAGCTAAGAGAAAGGGATCCCTTAACTTTAGAAGACATGCAGAAGGGATCTCTTAGTGTGGAAGCAAATCTGATTGGGAAAAGAGCTAGGATGAGGAACGAAAAGAAAGTATCAAATAGGGATGAAGCTGCACCTTCCACATCTAACTCAAAAATGGAAAGGATGATGGAGAGGATGAGCATATATGAAAAATCTCAATCTAGAGAAAACCAAACAGCTCTTCAAAATAGAAACCAATCCCAGAATCAAAATCAAAACTTTAGGAGAAATCAACCTCAGAATAGACAAAGAGATGTTGATCAACAGATCAGACCTCCTTTTGAAGAAAATTATGTTAATGAGGATGGAGAAACAATTGAAAAAATAGAGGATGATAACATAAACATGTTGGGAGTAAGCAATGAGGATTCTGATTTCCTCCATGAAAGAAAACAACGTCTATATACACCCTATGATGCTAGAAGACTAGAAACTAGATATTATGAACAAGAATTTGAAAATGCCATCATAGGAGAACCTAAACAATATGACCTGAGAAGTAAAAAGAACCCAGAAACTCCCAAAAAGAAAACCTCTGATAATTATGCCAAAAACGGCCATGTAAATTCTTCAAAAAGAAAGCATAAAATCATAAAATAGTGGCTGAAATTTCTGATCCAAATTAGGGAAGGAACACCCAAATCAATGAAAAACATAGTGGTGACCCTAGCAGCACTAGCATCTCAGCTAATGCTCCTGAAAAAACCATTTTGACTGCGATAAATAGTGGAAATAAACGAGCTAATTTTGTTGATAAAGGAGTGACTAACAAGGTTGAATCAAACATTTCAAAAAACCAGATTCCCTTTAGCCTAGAGAATGAAATTGCTAAAATCAAAATCTTTGTCCCTCTCATTGAATTAGTCACTCAAAATGTATATAGATGAAATTTTTGAAAGCCTTGAACATAGAATATGTTCATGACGATGTTAACTTAAGTGATGATAAACCAGAGCTCCTATTTGGACCAAATATTGAAGGAAAATTTCAAGAAGGAACTACCCCTCCACTCTACATCAGTTTGAATATCCATGATAAGATGTTGCACAATGCCATGCTTGATTCAGGAGCATCACATAACCTCATGCCCAAAGTAATAATGGAAAGATTAGGCTTAGAGGTGACCATACCATACAAAGATTTATATTCATTTGATTCAAGTAGAGTGAAATGCCTAGGCCTAATAAAAGATATTTGTGTTAACCTAGCTCAAATCCTGGCCAAAAGCCTAGTGATGGACATTGTAGTGGCTGATATACCCCCCAAATATGGCATTCTTCTTTCAAGGTCACGGGGTGCTAAGTTGCAAGGTACAATGCAGATGGATATGAATTATGCCACCATCCCTGTCTCCAGTCAACCCAGAAGACTCTATAGGGAAACACACATGAAACATATGGTGATTAGTCAAGAAATACCAGAAAACTCCCATCTCTATTCTATACATACTAACCTTGACTCATTCATTCTTTATAATGACTACATTTCTAATGAGCAAGGATTAATCAATGAAACATCAACCAATATAGTGGCCACTCCATCCCCAAACATAGTGGCAGCCATAGATGAAGAGGAAAACAAGGAGAAAACTAAAAAATAGTTTGCTAATTCAGAAAATCACAGCAAACATATCACAGGTCTTGAGCATCAGAACAATCATGAATATAGTACCAATCAAGAAAATCAAAGAATAAAACCTCAAAACATTGAAAATCTTGAGGAAAAAAATAAAGATAAACACAGTGCAATCCTACAAGAACAACACAGTCACAGACTAGGCAAACAAAACACAGAGAAGAAAAATGAAATAAATGACAAATCTGAAAACAATCCTCTTTGGAATATGAGTTTTGATGGGTCTTGCTCTAAAACTAGTGCAGGAGCAGGCATATGGGTACACAACACTAAAAACAATCATGCTGAGGGTCATTCTTATAGATTAAACTTCCAATGCACAAATAACATAGCAGAGTATGAAGCTCTCCTTTTAGGCCTGCATTTATTGAAAAAATTAGGGGCCAAGAGGATAACAGTTCATGAGGATTCAGAGTTGATAATTAGGGAAGTAAAAGGGGAATACATTGCTAAACATCCCAGACTTAGAGCCTATAGAGATGATGCCATGGACTTGTTAAAAAAAATTTCTGAATTCCAACTTACCTTGGTCCCAAGAAACCAAAACATTCTTGCCAATGGATTAGCCTTTGCTGCTAGTACTTGTCTAAGACCTTATGAAAGCAAACAATACACCATCCAAGTCAAATATAGACTAGATGTCCCGGATAATGAAAAATACTGGCAAGTTTTTGAAGGAGATAAACAAATAGAAGACTTACTATAGTCCAAAAATGAATTTGAAACACCAAACTCAGATTCAGAGTATGAAAAAGACTGCCCTACTGAAGAAAACCCACTTTTTGAAGAAGAAAAGTCTCCTCGGATTGCTTAAATAAATCCGTTAACTAATAAACCCAAACATACAACAGAAAATAGCACATATTTAGAAAAAGAAGACTCAAAAGTGCTGCAAACTAAAAATAAAAGCTTGCCAAAAGGACTGGTCCCATTAGAAGAATTGTTTGATTGGAATGATGTTGCCAAAAAGCCAAAACTGGAACCTATTTTAGCTGAAGTGGAAGAATGCAACATAGGTAGTGAGGAAAAGCCCAAAATGATCAAATTATCCAAGACATTGCCAACTCACATTAAATTGAAATACATTGAGCTATTTAGAGAGTTTTATGATGTTTTTGCGTGGAGATATGAAGATCTAAATTCATATGATACAAAGATAATCTAGCATAAGATACCCCTCAAAGAAAAACATAAACCTTTTAGATAAAAATTGCGTAGAATCAACCCTGTTCAATTACCTCTCGTAGAGAAAGAAATTAGGAAAATGTGTGATGCTGGAATCTTAGTCCCAATAAGATATTCAGACTTGGTATCTAATCTTGTATCTGTTAGGAAGAAAACAGGAGAAATAAGGCTTTGCATTGACTTTAGAAACTTAAACAAAGCCTCATTAAAGGACAACTATCCCTTTCCCAAAATGGATCATATCTTACAAAGGGTAGTTGGTTCTAGAATAATTTCTTTACTAGATGGCTTCTTAGATTACAATCAGATATTGGTACATCCTGATGATTAACTTAAAAAAACCTTTACTACTCCTTGGGGTACTTTCATGTATTTGCAAATGCCTTTTGGTTTAATGAATGTTGGTGCCACATTTCAGAGAGCCATGGATATAACATTCTCAGAATAAATAGGTTACTTCATTGTGATTTACCTTGATGATATCACTGTCTATTCTAAAACAGATGAAGAACACCTAATACACTTGAGAAAAGTCTTTGAGAAATGCAGAAAATATGGGTTTTCCTTAAATCCAAAGAAAACATTGTTTGGTCTCCAAGAAGATAAACTTCTTAGACATATCATATCTAAAGAAGGAATAAGGATAGACCCAAAGCGGATCGATGGTATATTGCAAATCAACCATCCTAGAAACATCAAGGAACTTCAATATTTCATTGGCAAGATTAATTTCTTGAGAAGGTTCATACCCAATCCAGCTGAAATCCTTAGAATCATGACAAATATGCTTAAGAGAGAAGAACAAGTTAAATGGACCTTAGAAGCAAAGAAATCATTTGAGCTGGTAAAACAAGCACTTACCAAAACACCAGTTCTTATTAGTCCTGATTTTACAAAATATTTCTTCATATTTTCATTTGCATCAGAACACACGGTAGCTACTGTCCTATTACAGAAAAAATTGAAGGGACAAGATAGCCTATTGCATTTTTTAGTAAGGAATTAAGAGATGCACCTCTGAAGTACAACATAATGGAAAAACAAGCCTTTTCCCTGGTCAAAGACTTAAAAGACTTCAGAGTTTGTATTTTATATTACCACATTATAGCATTTGTGCCTCATTCAATTGTGAAAGACATATTGACCCAAGATCCAGATGGCAAAAGAGGAAAGTGGATTGTTGTAATATTGGAATATGACTTAGAGATCAAGCCCACTAAGCTCATAAAGGGTCAAGGACTAGCAAAACTTATGGTTGAATCCAAATTTCAAGCTCTTGATATAAACATGTTTAATGCATTAGATGAATAGGAGGAGTTGACAACTCCAATTATTGAAGATCATTTTCTAAATTCATTTTGGTATGCTAATATTTTGTATGTGTTGCTCAACCTAAATGTCCTTCCTGGTTTGTCTAAAAAAAAGGCAAGATTCTTAAATTTGAAAGCTGTAAATTACTGCATTTTGAATAAATGTTTATATTGGAAAAATGATAGTGGATTATTGCTTAAATTTTTTCCTAAGAATGATGCAGATAAGATCAAGCACAAGTTTCATGAAGGAGAATGTGGAGGCCACCTCTACTGGAATTCAACTGCTAACAAAATCATTAGAGCTAGTTACTACTGGCCCACCCTCTTTCAAGATATCCACAAAATGATTATTTCCTGTCGCAAATGCCAAATATTTGAAGGCAAAAGAGAGTTGTTTCCCTTACCTCTACAACCAATCACTGTTGAAGCTCCTTTTCAGCAGTGGGGTCTAGACTTCATTGGGGAAATCCATCCTGCCTCATCTGCCCAACATAAATGGATCCTCACAGCAAAAGACTATTTTACCAAATGGAGAGAAACCATCCCTTCTAGGAATGCCACATACTCAATTATCATTTCATTCCTTGAAAACCATATACTGTCTAGAGTTGGTTGTCCTAGAAAGATCATAACTAACAATGCTGCTACATTTGGGTCTAAAAAGATGGTGGAATTCTGTCATAAATATCAGATTATATTGGGTCATTCTAGAGCTTATTACCCTCAAGGTAATGGGTTGGCAGAGTCCTCAAATAAAATTTTGGTGAACATAATCAATAAGTTGCTCGAAGATAACAAGAAATCATGGCACAGTAAGCTAGTACATGCGTTATGGGCAGATAGACTAACAATTAAAAAATCAATTGGAATGTCTCCCTACCAGCTAGTTTATGGAACAAATGCAATATTTCCAACCAATATAGGAGCTCCAGTCATGAAGATGATCCAAGAAGTACAGTCTGAAGATGATGATATGACAAGAAGAATACACCGAACTATACATCTACAACAAACCAGAGAGGAGGTATACATCAGAGCATAGAAACTACAAGAAAACATCAAGAAGCTGTTTGACAAAAGAACTAAGGCAAGTGACTTTAAAATTGGTGACAAAGTATTGAAATGGGATTCAAGGAGAGAAGATAAGGGAAAACATGGAAAATTTGATAATCTATGGAAAGGCCCTTATCATATTCAATATGCTATTGGAAACAATGCATTCTTTCTGCAAGAATTGGGTGGAGCTGAATATTTTGGAGGTCCCGTCAATGGCAGGATTCTCAAACATTATTTATGTTAATTGATATTTTAGTTTCAAAGCTTTTTTTTTCATTATATATAACACTGATTTTGAATTTGAAAAAAAAAATACAAAACAATAGAGAAAGAGAAAAGGAGGGCAGAAATAAAAGAGGAAAGGTACAACCCCATACCAAAAAAGAAAAGAAAAATCTGAAAGTGTGCAAGCCTAAATGCCACTACTTGAAAGAGCACTGCTATTTAGTCATACAGCCTAATCATGACTAGATAGATTTCAATTTACTGCTAATAGGTTAGTGAAGAAGATTTGCCAAACTGTCTAAACTTGGCTTATCAGTAGACTAGATTAGAATAGAAAAACAGAGGTTCAAACAAGCTTAAATCCTGAACCTATAAAGTTTGATGAAGAATTGGTTCGAATATGCTCAAAATCTGAACCAAGAGAAAAAGAAAGACAACTCTAAAAATATAAAAATCATAGTTGAAGAAAGAATGAAGGACGCTTTTAATTTTTATATCTTAAGCCTTCACAGTTTTGTTTTAATTTTCTACAAAATTTCAGTCTATATGTAGGTTGTTTTCTATGCCATAAACGCTACAGAAAATTATATAGTTTAACCCTAGTTTGTTTGTATTTAAATTTCTATTTTAGAATATAGAGAATAATATCTATCAAAAATCTTAATCTTTATAGATAGTAGCTTAGGTAGATAATTTATGAGTTCAACTGTTTAATCTAAAATCATGGAAGACATAAGGGTAGTAATAGATTAGTTTCCTGCTTTCAAATAAAATAATAAAATGATGTTGAAAAGGTTTCCAAGTCCAAGTGCGCCTTATAAAGAAAAAAATGTTAGGACAAGTAGGCTGTGTAGGTAGAATGTTTGGGAGATAAAATCATCTTGTTGTAAATCTCCAGATCATCTTCTTAAGCAGCATGGTTATCAGAGATATAGAGGATTTTCAAAGTGCAGTAAAACATCAAGGCACTGGTCTACTTTCTAGAGATAAATTTCTGAGGTTCTTGACACCTCCAAGGAGCTGGCATCCCCAAGTGGAGCCACTGTTAGCCATCAATAAAATTTTGTCATAACTGATGATGGCTAAAACAAGTCTTTCAGTCTTCAAGAAACAAATTTCATGCAAAATCTGTGAGTTCTTGAAGCCTTGTTGTGGACCTTGGCCAAGAGATCCACCTCTTTGACATCTTCATTTCAAAACCTTCAAAGAAAGCCCTTCTGTCCCAAAGAAAAGACTGTTTTCGGACCCATTTTCCACCATTTTTTCCTTTGAAAAACCCCTCTAAAAACCCCTTCATTTCACCCATTTTTCCCATTTTTACCCTTTATTTTCCTCAAAATTCCCCTTTAAACCTTGTAAAACCCTTTTATTAAGGTTTTTATTATTTTTTTCCCCTTATCGAAACCCTCAAAATCCTTCAAAAACCTTCATTTTCAGTCAAAAAACCTTCATTTTAAAATATAAGGCCTTAAGCCCCTTTCGCTTAAAGCCCAAGCCCCTTTTCCACCATAAGATCGTGATCCATGACCGAGCGCTAAGTCCATTGGCCATCGCACATTGGCAATCCCAGTTCCTTTGTTCCCAGACCCTTTACTCCGCCGATATGCCGATCCTCCGATGAGATCTAGACTATCCATCCCCAAGATCCGACGGCCATTGGCTCTCCTCCCATATAAGCCTGTCGATTAACCCATTCCACTACGCGACAAAATTGCTGACATTCCCATCAGGCCCCACCATCCTTCACCGCACATCTTTCCTCCTATCGCGCTCCCTCTCCACCGTTGATCTAGATATCCCCCAAATATGATGGCCAACGTTCATTTTCGCGCTCATTTCTCCCAAAAGATCTTAACACACAATATCAACGTGAAATGGGCGGTTTTTTTATGGACGCACATCATCCATCAGACCGTATCACACTCGATTGGCCCCAAACCACTTACCACCCTGACTCCGCGTGAAAACCGCCTCCGATTTTCTGTAAAACCACCTATCATTATTTTGCGCCATAATCCGTGTCTGAACCCTATTTACACCTATCCACCATGGTTTTCCGCCTTCGCTGCATACACTTCCTCCACAAATGCTCCTCTGCCCCCGCCAAAGCCCTCTGAAGCAGTTTAACCCAAGCATTGTAGGTTTTATTTTATCAGTTCGTGTGTGTTGTAGGTTTTCACGGTGGAAAGGATATAAAGTCTTCCCACAACCAATTACAGTGGCTCAAAGTCGAGGGTGACAATCCTCTAAGGCTCAATCAAAGACAAAAGGGACCAAAAGGGCCAAACTTCCATGTTTAAATCAATATATCGCGAGCATTGGTCACACAATCAAGCCCTCCAGCATACCAACAAGCCACCTATGCAGTCGACGGTGAAGACAGAGATTAAAAAAATTAAAGGATAAAGGTTAAATTCAAAAGCCTGAAGATCAAAAGAATTAATCAGGAAGATTATGGATAAAGTGAATTTTAAGACAAAGAATTAAAAGCCAAAACAGTCAGTAAATGACAAAAAGCCACAAAGCAAGACATATCAGTGAAAGATTACTCTAGAATGCCAGATCATTGAAGTATTTACTCCCGCAAAAACCAAAAAATTCCACCTACGGGTTTATTTTCCCTCAAAAGCATACAAATTTAAGGCACAGTCAGAGATATTTTCAAATACAGCTCAAAAAGTAATTGAAAGCCTACCAAAAGCCTCAAAAGTCAACAAAAGTGACTGAAGTAAATGAAAGTTAATGAAAAAATCAATTAACTAAGTTAAGAAATTAGATATATTCTCCATTAGGCCTCCCAAAGGTCAAGAAGCATTTACTCTGTATTAATTGAATAAGTTATATCTTCCTTTCACTCCACCTCCTCAATTTACCTATAAATATCATAAGAGGAGCCCATTGTAAATGTTGGTTGAATACTTATTGAATGTATATAGTTGTTGAGGCTGCTAAAGCTCTGTTAGTAATTGAAGAAAGATAGGCTCAGAAGAGAAGTTTGAAGCTGTAAATACCTATTGGACTTGAAGATTGTAACTATTTTGAACATCAAATATACAAGCTGATTTATGGGATCCTAGTCTATGTCAATGGTGATTTTTTTCTTACTGTAACTCTTGTTTTTCTTATGTTTTCATATTGTCCACTTTGTCTGATAAAGAACAGGAAATATAGATTATGATTTACTGCAAAGTGCCCTATTTCTCACTGATAAGTTGTATCTCTATGTTTTCTTCTAATTGTTGCTTTGGGAATGATTTCAATAGAGTATAACCAATCAAGGAATGTTGGTGATCCCATGTCTTGCTGAGTAAAACCTAAGATGTTGTTCTTGAATGATCTTTTCACTGCATGCTAAGTAGAGTCCTAATCAAGGAATTTTATGGCTAACCCTGTCCCTTGTTTAGTCTTCAGCATCTGTTTTGAAAGTTTCGCTTGAGAGTATGCCAAAGCACGATAGATTCAAAGTTCTTACTTGATCTTAGGCTATTCTTTTTGTTTATTGTTGGAACACCTAATCCTACATGGGTAGGTGTGGAATATGAAAAGTCACAATGGAGTCCAAGTGACCTTGGAATATGCAACCAAGAGTCACACCATTGTACTATAAATGTACATCTTTGTATAATGGAAAATAAGAAAGCCTCACCCTTATCTTTCATTGTGTGTTTAGTCTCTTGTGTGTGCATTCTTCTTCCTCATACACCATGTGTGTGCTTCAACATGGTGTTTAACATGGTATCAGAGCCATGGTGTTTGCTGGCCCTGTTCCAATTTGAGTGAGCCATTTGTGTCTATGGCCTGTGCATATCTGCATTTTTGCAGCATTTAGAGTGTTTTTGCAGCAGTGATTTTGCAGCATTCAGAAGGTGTTTTGAAGAGGAGCAGCATTCAAATCCCAGCATTCAGAGATTGGCAGCATTCCGGCATTGGTTTTGAAGAGACGCAGCCTTGTGCATCTGAAGGTTTTCTCACTGTTTATTTCTTCCCGCAATCTCTGCATTTTAAATTCTGCATTTTGGAGCTGCTGGAAAAGTGTTTAATTTGAGTTTCTGAAGAAGAAGAAGTTTTTGGCTTTTATTGCAAAAGAAATCTAAGTTTTTTCTGCTGGAAAATTCTTCATCTCTGCATTTTTGAGCTGCTGGAAATGTATGAGAATTCTGAGTTTTTGCTGGGCTACTGGAAAGATTTCTAGATTTGCACTGAAAGAAATCTGAGTTTTTCTGCTATCTACATTTTCTGCTGCTATATGGCCCTCTGCTATTTTTGAAGAAAAGTTCTGGGTTTTTGAAGTAAAGATTTCTGAGTTTTTTTTATTGAAAATCTCTGCAATTCTGGGTTTCTCTGCTGCTGGAAAAATCATTTGCAAGTCTACAAGTTCCTGCAAATTATTCTGCTGTGTATCTAGAAAATTCTGCTCTACATTTGAAAGAAGAAAATTCTACAATTGTTTTTCAAGTGAATTTCTGCTCCTGCTCTCTGCTGTTTTAACAATTAAAATAAAAATAAAAATTCATGTTCTTGGCATTTCGGCCTTCCCCTTCTCCCTGCAACTCGACCCCATTTAAATTTAAATTTCTGGGCAACTCGGCCCTGCACCATCCAATCGTCCCTCCTATCGCCTTTCGCTCCTGCATTTTTTTTTCAATTAACCCATCCTACTCTACAGCACTCCCTATCCGCTGCCTTACCCTACCACACAATCTCACTCACCCTGCGTTCTACCTACGCTCCGCTCTCAACACAACTGCCCTCTTACCTTTCTCTCTACCCGGCGCTCCCCTACACACCAAATCCTCACCCCTCTGCGCACACACCCTCACCCCTCTGCGCACACATCCCACAGCTCCTCTCCCAAGCTCTACTCCAAACTCACCATTCGGCTCTCACATTATGCATACCCTCCCTTCCTATCCCATACGGCCCCTCCCCTGTATTTAACGCTCCCCCTCCTAATTGTTTTAACATTCCCATCTTAATTTTCTATTATTAAAAAGCCCCTTCCATTTTTAAATTAATTCTCTATTCTTTACGTAGATCCATTTCCACTTTAATTTTTTATTATTATTAAAAGCCTCCCTCTTCCCTATATTTTAATTAAATCCCTCCCTTTTTAATAAACTACCCCCCATTATTTTTTAAATCCCTTCCCTTTATTTTTAATTTTATTTTAATATAAGTTTCCCTCACCTTTAATTAAATTCCTCTCCTTTATTAATTAATCCCTTCTCCCATTATAATATTCCCTTCCCTTTTAAATTCCCTTAGTTTTAAATTCATTTTTTTTTAATAATCCCTTTCACCCATTAAAAAAAAATTCCCCTCCCATTCTTAATTATTTCCATTAATTTATTTTTTTAATTAATTTTTAATTTTAAAAAAAAAAAAAAAAAAAAAAAACAGCAGAGAGAGAGAGAGGAGAGAGAGAATAAGAACAGCAGTAAAAGAAGATTCGACATATGAAGAAGATGGACTGAATGACATAGAGAAATTTGCAGATTTGACATTGTGTGAATTGTGGTATTGACATAAGAGTGATTTTCTGAAGATTTTTACATAAGAAGACAAGTTTGCCATCGTTTGAACAACTCATTGAAGAAGAAAATTCAGCTGCCTTAAAGTGTTTTTGCATAGTGTTTTCAGCTTCAAACATTTTGCAGAGATTTTTTATTGAACTCACATTGTGAGTGAATTTGCCTCTTCATTCATAATTGGAATCAGTGAATTTGAGTTGTTGATGTAAGTCATTATTGATTGCCCTCCATCATTTGAGGAGCACACTCTGTACTTTGACATTTCTATAAGCCATTTGTATTTGTTGAATCATTGTAAACGGGTGCATTTTCGGTTGAAGCCGACACCCTTTCATTCATTTTTGAGCCTAAATTGTTGAAAATGGCCAAAATCAATGAGGCATTAATGTTGTTGAATGACCTCATTCATTCAAATGTTGATGATGTGATAAAAATGAGCAAGGATGCTCTATGTAACATTCAGAGTTGTTTGCTAGATGCACAAGAGAAGATTGAGTTTTTGCAGTTGGAATCTCAGCTCCAACAAGACGAACTTCAGCAAAAGAGTCACCATTTTGAACCTGTTTCTGTTCAGAACATTGTGAAGGACTCTCATCAGAAGAAAGAAGATAAAGTTTCAGTTGATCCACATTCAGTTCCTTGTACTAGAGCAGATGTACATGCAGATGTAGCAGTTCAGCCTGCACTTCCTAAGCCCATCATCAGACCTTGGGAAGAGCTTGTCCACAACAAGCACAGAACTGGTCTTGGATATGACAAGGATGTGTCCTTTCATATTCCAGACTACACAAAGCCCATCAAATTTCAGAGTGTCGGATTCATGTATGACAGTTCACCTGCAGCTGTTCCAGATCCTATTCCACTTCCACAACAGATTGAGAAATGCCAACACTGTGATCGAGTTGGCCATATGAAAGATCACTGTTTTGATCTTCATCCATGCAAGAACTGTGGTCGGCACACTCATTCTTCAGACAGATGCTTCAGACACAAGCCTCCTGCAAGAACCAAGATTCATCTTGGATGGATCGCTTCTTGGCAATGGGCATCAGCAGCCAAGAAGATGTTTACGACACATGTTAGAACTTGTTCACAGATATTGAGCAAACTTGCAGTTGATTTTTCGCCATCATCCAACCTTGTCCCTGACAGGGGGGAAAATGGTGGTCATGTACAAGCTTCGACGAGAAATCAAGCGAGCCTGAGCCACAATTTGTCATTCCGGATTCAGAGATGTAGCCAGAGATACGGATGCCCATGAGCATTTTCGGTTGGTGGATAACCTAAAACCATCATTTTCGGTTGGTGGATAACCTAAAACCATCATATTTGGTTGGTGGATAACCTAAAACCATCATCTTTGGTTGGTGGACAACCTAAAACCACCACAGGTAGTAGACCTCCCTTCTTTTAGGTCGAAGGTCTCCCTTTTTATGAGGGACAATTCCTCTAGCAGAAGCCTTCAGCTTCTTGCCAGTTTTGGAAGAGTTCCGGGAACTGCAACAAGTTTTGCGTTCCAGTGTTTGTGGTCATCCTAAAACCACATCTTTTTTCCAACATTTTCAGAGAGTTGATTCAGCCCAAGTGCTGCCATGTATACTTTGCAGATTTGTATTACAACTCTTTTCTTGGACTCACACATACCCCTTCGGATTAGGGGGGGATGTTGGAACACCTAATCCTACATGGGTAGGTGTGGAATGCGAAAAGTCACAATGGAGTCCAAGTGACCTTGGAATATGCAACCAAGAGTCACACCATTGTACTATAAATGTACATCTTTGTATAATGGAAAATAAGAAAGCCTCACCCTTATCTTTCATTGTGTGTTTAGTCTCTTGTGTGTGCATTCTTCTTCCTCATACACCATGTGTGTGCTTCAACATGGTGTTTAACATTTATCTTATATTTTTTATTCTTTCTGAAGGTAATCTGTTAGATTGTTTGATTGTTGTCTAAAAAGTGTGCTTTAGTAAAAGTTTTCCCAAAGAGGTCTATGGTTTGCCCTGTCCTCTGGCCTTCTTCAAATAGTTACTTTGAAAGGCTTTTCTTGTTTAGTGAAGTTAATAGATTCTTAAATGGTTATTATCTTTGATTCTTCCACAACAATTTTAATGTTCCATATCACAAATTAATCTAAAGAGATCCTTTGACATAGATGACTTTCCCCATGGACCACTCTTGAAACTTGTAGTGAAATTATATCCTTTGTGACTCCATATTCCAATGGATTGGTACTGTCTCTTACCTATATTATCTGCTGAACCATTCTTTCAACTTACTTACACCTTTACCCTTCAAAAGAATTCCTTTATTTTGATGATATCCTACCCAGCCAAAACCAAAACAAATCCATTGTGCTTCATAACTAGCCTAATATCATATCATGAGATTTAAAAGCATTTCATTATAAACACATATAGAGAGATCCCTCTCTGAATCCAGGAGGGCTAGGTCCTAGGATTCCAAAGTGGTTCTAATTTAGACCCCGCGGTGCTTGTTCTTGCCAATATTGCAAACTATGGGGATCCTAACACATACGACCTCAAAATGTATGCAACATGTCGAAAGTAAATTAGTTATTCTCATGGTAACATGCTATCGATCTAGCTATCCTATGTAGTAACCACATCTAGTGGTTAGGAATTCCAATATTGTGGCGCTTGAATCACATGGGTAGCTCTTCGATCAGGCAATCCGAAATCATGAAGGTCAACCCCTCTATGTGCTGTCGAAGGTCAACAAGAGTCTCAGCCATGTCTAAATCCTGAAGAACTTCTCTCCTGACAACCCTCTCTGCTAGCTCATCCACTCCATGCTCTGGCTCTTCCAATGGTTGAAATCGACCCACATCTACATTACATTAAAAATTTAGATTAGTCTTGGGAAAACAAAAAAATAAAAAAAATGTATAAACCTTAGAGAAATAAAAAAAATGGTCAAAACATTCTTACCGATTACACCCCACTGAGCGCCTTCTGGTAAAGTTAAGTTTGGATCTCCTCGAAATTCGATGCTTGCATATGCATACTCATCGATGGTGATAAAATATCGCCTGAACCAGGCAAAGAATGCAGTCGAGAACACGATGGGTGATTGGCCTGCATGTCTAGCCATCAATTCTACCCATCTCTGCATCCTTGGATATCTATGGTTAGATACACCCAGTGTCACATGTTGAGGTTGCATCAGTGGAATCCTCTCTAAGGCAGAAGAAATGAGGATCAAACCATAACTAAAGTTTTTCTTCCTTCCTCCCTTTGGCTTTCTCAGTTGTTCTTTATTTGAGAAAGTACAGCTTCAATTGAGTTGAAAACTGTTGGTTCCATGCGCTCTAGAGTATACTGCATATAATATATGTTCGCTACATGTAGTGTAACGGTACCAACAAGATTTGCGATCGTGAATAGGATGGTTCTCAAAGGAAAATAACAAACGTCATGTATGCTTATTTTCCCATCCTTGCTAGGCTCTTGCCCTAGATAACAATGCTGCAAAATATAGTCTCTCACCATCTCTCCTTCGAGAACTGACCCGAAGAGAGAAATGGGTAAGCCTCTCCTCGAAAAGAATGCCAGAAAATATATGTCCTCCACCGTAATAGGAACCACTTTGTTCCTAATGTGAAATGCTTCAATTTTTGGATCCCATGCATGAACAAGGAAATCCAAAAGTTCTGTTTTTCACCTCATACCTGATAAGAGGAAGTAATTTAATAACCCACAATCTCTTAGGGATCTTACAGTACGTGGATCATTAAGGGAAATCATGTTTTGTTATTCATGCTCTCTTTCTCTCCAAGTAATTGTCATTCTAGTCTGATGAATCCCTGAAACATAACCACAAGACTCATTGGACTCCTTCTCATGCAAACAATTATGAAAATTCTAGGTACAATGCAAGAATAAAAAATGTGAATTGCGCCCAACGCAATCTTTGTCAATAGATAATGCATTGAATATACACCTAGAATTCACTTTGAGTGCATTCCAATGCAATTTTCAATGCCCAAGGGTGCGTTTCCCTCTTTAGAAAAATAATTTACCATAAGGGGCCCAAATCCCTAAAAAATTGCAATGAAATGACTATTGAAATAAAGACGGGGTTTATGGCACCAGCCTAGATAAAACGGTGATGAAAGCCATCCACATGATCGATCGCAATCAACAGCTGAAGTTCAGGGGAAAAAAGGTTAAGAGCTCCAAAATGCAAATGGTAACTTTCAAATGGTAAAAATGAATATTAAAACTATTTTAATTAGTCATTTGATTATTTTAAAATCATGTTTATTGCTGTGACTATAATTTTATTCAATTTTTATCATGAAACAGGTATTTTTAATCCTTTTGATGTTGTTATTAACAGGTTTGCAACTGATGAGCAGATTAGTCATGCACATTTATTTCAAAAATGATTTGACCACAAAGCATACTTTTATCCTTATTTTTCGAGCTTTGATAAAAATGAAAAAGGACTTGAGGCACACTTTTATCTCTTTTTCAAGATTCGATAACAATGAAAAAGGAACCCCTGGAGTCTTATTTTAGCGCTTTTCAGACTCTGATAATGTGAAAATATTTTCAAGCACTTCTCTTTTCGAGCTCGTAAAATTAAATGAATTTATATCTACTCAGTATAATTTCAATCCTTTTCTGGACTGAGATGGATTACTTACGAAAAAGGAACGCCTTAGTCAAACTTGGCTACAAGGTTCTCTCAGATATTATTTTACACTTTTTCAGATCTAAGCGACAACTTTACGAAAAAGTACCTATGGAGTTTTCTTTTGTCCTCTTTTTAAAACTCTCTAAATATGAAAAATGACATGGTTGTCACTATCATTAGGCTCGTTAAAACATAAAATAGCGACAATCTTGTTGATCATGGAAATAATCAAGTTTCATTCATCGCTAGACTTGTTAAATTATTAAATAGCGATACATTATTCACCCAAAGGGTTGAGTTATAGATCAAGAATATGTTATCCTCCTCAATATTGTTAAAAAATAAAGAGGTACTAGTCAACAAATGATGGGGGGAAATTTAGGAAAGTGAACATAACTTTGATGGTAGTAGGTTGCTATTGATCATGACACTTCACTCCATCATCGTGACTGTTTGGGTTGGGTAATATTCTTGACGGTTCATTCATACCTATGGTTCATCATACCTTCACTTCAGTTTTGGGTCAATGCTTCCAACTCATCTCAGTGTCATCGATAGGTTCAAGAGAAGTCATCAAGTCAATACTCATCATTCTGCAATACTCATAAACCTTCATTCTCATGAAAATCATCCCTGAAAATTGCTACATCAAGTCACATTTTGTCTCCAAAATCAGTAACTCCCATTTCAGGATAAAGTGGCTTCTTGTCGACGTCAAATCATCAACTAGGAAGTTCAATTAGAAAAATCATCTTCCAATACCATTAGGCTTGTTACAACATCGACAAGATCCTCGCTTCCAGATTTTTGACTAAAATATTTTATTTTCCGTTCGACCTTAAATCATCTATTCATGCCTTATAAAATTTACTATAGTACCTTGAGAGTCATTAACATCAATGGTGGTTCTCTCACATTTTTTAACATCTCACATCATTGGCTGGTAGTCAAACAAAGTCTTACCATGTTTGACTAAAAATAATATATTCGCATGGCTATACTTGTACTCAAATGATTGAGTGAATGAGATAATAATACCAGAGATCTAGTTTCATCCATCCGGGCTACGATTTCAGGATTTTTGTACGGTGACCTTACCTACAGATCATCATCTAAACATGGGCCTATATTTGTAGGCATGTCCGTATTGGGTAAAATTCCAATGTAGATGACTTTCTACACTATGTATATGTTATTAGATAGTTTATGATTTGAGCATGGGAATGCCTTCCCTCAGTAATTCATGATCAAGAGGATATATCATGATGTAATGTATTATAAGATTGATGTAGGTCGCCACTCCGCTTCAGTTCCAACCCATCACATCATAAAGCATATCATTCAAAAAATATTGTTATTATTTTGACTTCATGCTTCAGGGGGTAACTATTATAGGTCAATATGGGCATCATTCCCAATGACTTGGTCAAACTATATATCATCCCCAGGACCAATGAAATAAGGTCTATCATCCCCTATCATTTTAGTTTCTACATGCCCTAAGACAAGAACAAACAATTCATGACTTCTATTACAAAGTTTCCAAGGTTTGAAGTATATGTTATATCACTTTATGATCTCACCAATGCTTCCTCTCAAGGGACTAACTGCATTGCATATGCATCTCCCTCCATTCAAGGGTGCTTTGTAAAGCACATCTCGACATTCAAGAGTGTGTTGGTCAAATGGGAGGGAAATTCTCATTGTTCCGAAATATCCACATGGCCAATGCCTTCTAGAAGAGTCTATAGGTGTCAAACATCAAATCCATTTTTCCATCTAACACCTCTGAGCTTGGGAACATGTATTGTGTACTATTATAAATTCATTAATTGAGAAACTACCTGCAGTTTCCCTATAAACTAAGCATAGATCCTAGTGCTAGGGAAAGAAGAAATTTGGTAAGGAAATGTTATTGGATTCTCAATTGAGAGAGTGATAGGAACGATATGCTGCTGGTGATATGTTTATGGTGATGAGGATGAGATGATGCTAGAGCAAGTGACATCAAATCGATCATTGGTTGTAACCTCCTCATTATACCCATTAGTAAAGATTGATGTTCATTTTTCCATATATGTATCTGCTTATGTTTCTATTTCTCATATGATGTATTATTAACTGATATATATGTTTCCTGTTTAATAAATTTAACTAATTAATATAAGTAGGCATCTATATATTGAAATATATTTGCTATTTATTGTTTATACTTGCGGCAACTAGTCTGGTGATATAGGTTGGATTGGAGGCTACAACAAAAGTGACAGAAGGAGAATAGGAAGCGCTTGGATCACAAGTAGGTTCCTCTATCTTTTTGTGTGTCTATTTACTCTTATAGAAAGTGTATGCAAAATATTTGATCTCTTGTTCTAAATGCATAGCACCACATTTAGGGAATTTAATTTATCTGTAATTCAAAATATGCATACTAGTTATTTTTTATGGTTTCTACTTTTGGAGATGTTTCTGTTTATATATGTCACGCCACATAATTCTTCACAGTTTGAGAGATATTGATGTTTTAATTTAGTAACCCAGTTAGTGGGATAAAACCCCATGGGGTTGTGGCATGACACTAATCATTGGTTGTGGTCATTGAATAGTCAATAATTAATAACTTTTAAGCTCCTAAAATCCCTCCCACGTTCACTTGTTGAAGACCCTCTCAACCTAAGAATTTATATAAATTGTGATCCTCATATCCTCCTCATTTAGGTATTTCTCTACCTGAAATAGGTCATCATGCAATTTTCTCTATAAATGTTTTTCTACAAAGATTCATAAGTTGAAATTTTTATGAGGCGAAGCTGAAATCCTGAGGAATCGCGTCTACAAATTTTAGATCATGGTGCGCAATATTTGTGGACATATGATCTATAGAATGTAGGGATTTTGTAGGCTCCTAAAATTCATCTCAAATATGTGACCTTGGGAAAATCGTCCTAACTCTCTCTCTCTGAGTATCATATTGGAATTCTATAAAAAGTGGTGGATAGTGCATGGACTGCAGTTTAATGTATATCAATTTCAAAGCCAAATGGGGAAACAGTGACACGTGGCATGCCGTAAAAGTTAACTCTACTGAACCAGTCCATAATTAGGTCATCGTGAGAGACTGGGCATAATTTTTTCTTGAAGAATCCAAATTGGGCTAGACCTATGGCATTGGAAAAAATCCTCAGAGGACTACTAGAGGACCAAAAATCACATATTGGAGATCTGAAATAACATAGATACACCAGATTCAATATCGAGCTCCTAGAAGGCAAGAAAAAACTAGATCATGTGTTGTCAAGGGCTACAAAGGACTAGACTTTCTAGGGCACCAATGCAAAGCAAGGTTCAACAGAGGTAAGCTCTAGGTAAGTATATTCTATATATGCATGTTCATCTCTTTATTACATTAGGTTATTTGTATTCTAATTTGGGTTTTTTTTTTTATCACTAACATATGCTCCACAGGATGATGTATGTTTTTCTATTATCATGTCATGGGTATTTCCTTAAAGACATTTCGCAGGAATTATATATTCATCAAGATAAGACTCAATGCATGATCTAATTTTCTAAAGAGTGAGAAAAGGTAGCATGACAAGAGCAGCAATCAAGGTGCATAACAACAGCAAGAAGTTCACCACATGAAGTCTTCAAGTGGGAAGCACTAAATACAACCATTGTAAATATATCATTGTACTCAGTCATTGTAAAATCATCATTTTAAAATTTGTACAAGTGTCTATCTACCATGAATTGAAGAGGCAGTTTCGAGAGGTCTAGGATCATCATTAGGTATTTGTGTCATAGTTGGGGTTATGATCTAGTGTGTCTTCTTCTTCTACATCATTCTATATCATTTCAAAGTGGACCGTTTTCCCTGGTATGGGACTCCATTGTTTATTTATTCTTTTATAGGGTGGTAGGGTGGTGCTAGGCTAGTGCATGGAATCACCAATAGTTTCAATCCTGTGAAAACTTCAGGGTGGTGGGGTGGTGATAGGGTGAGTTGTAGCTCATCGGGTGTTGGGGCATCTGTTCAGTTGACTATTGAAGAATCTCGAGCATTAGAGCGTCCATCCAGTGGGAGATGGAGAAGAATTATTTTCTATATTATAGGAATTTGGAGCTTTATTTTCAGTTGGAGTTGAATATTAAAGAATTATTAGAAAAGCATTCAAGTGGTTTTTGTCCCAGAGGGGGTTTCCACCTTAAAAACTATGTGAATTTGCGTTCCTTTTGTTTACTGCTATCATTGTACAAACATTGATAATAATTGAAGATTAACTAATGCTTTGAAAGATTAATAATAATACTAATTGAAAGGAATACTGATTCACCCCCCTTCGATATTTCCAACAATTAGTATCATAGATTGGTTCCTTCAATAGCAGTTTAACAACTAGAAGGAGGTCATGGAGCATACCAAGAATTGTGTACCTCTCTTCAATGAAAATAATTATGCACTCTGGAAAGGAAGAATGGAGGTTTATCTCTTGGTCCAAGGTTATGAAGTATGGGACACTGTTCAAAATGGATTTAAAACGACCACAGATAAACAAGGTAAGAATAATTTGGTAAATGATGCAAAAGAAAAGAATATTATTATCAATGGACACTACCTATCATAAGGTATTGGGTTGTAAAACTGCCAAAAATATATGGGAAAAGCTTGAGAATATATATGCAGGTGACTCAAATGTCAAAGAATCAAAGCTTCAAATCTACGGAGAAAAATTTGAGCAACTCAGAATGAAAGAAGATGGCAACATTTCTGCATACTTCCAACACATTGCTGAAATAACAAACACTCTGGAAGGATTGGGAGAGCCTGTTGACGAGAAGACTATTTTACGAAAGATTCTTAGAATGTTACCACATAGATTCAACCCAAAGGTATCAACCTTAGAATAAATTGAAAATATGGACAAACTCAACAAAGAGGAATTACATGGAGTTCTCATAGCATATGAAATGATACTTGATGAAGAAGAGGGTACTTCACATCTAGAAATTACGTTCATTTCATCTAAGGAAACCAATAAGGACAAACAACCTTCAATGGAAAAGACCTGCACCTGCAAGTGTGAAGAAAAGGAAGATGATGAATAAGGTCTTTTAGATGGAGAATATTCTTAATTTAGAAGAAAACTAAAAATTGGTAAGGGAAAATTCAAAGGTAAACTTCCATTCATATGTTTCGGCTATGGTGAGGTTGGGAATTTTGCAGCAAAATGTTTGAACAGAAGTGATCACGACTCAAAAGGAAAGAAAGGCTTTAATAAATTCAGCAAGTAAGGAAAAAAGAAAGGATTCAAAAGGAACTTTATCTCTAAATAGGAAAACTCATCATCTGATGAAGACAGTGACAACGAAGAAGAATCCCATGAGAGTGTATTGTTTATGGAAAATCACAATAAACAAGATGTATCAAACAAAGAATAATAAGGGTTGATCATAGAATAATTTTCTAAGGAGGAAACCAAGCTTATAAAAGAGCTCAAGGCTAAGAATATCCATTCCAATACTCTTGGAGAACAAGTTCAATGTCTCAAAATTGAAGTTGAAGAACACAAATGTATTGAAGAGTCACTTCAAAAGAAGTTGGAAGAAAGCAACCAAGAAAGGGAAGCATTAGAAGCTGAAGTAGTCTCGCTGCGTAAGAAAGTGAAGGGAAAAATTGTCCAAAACTATGCCAACAACTTAAGGGCATTGGAAGAACTCATCAACAATCAATGATCTTACAATGGCAGAACTAGCCTTGGCTACAAAGAAGAAGAAGCAGGACCTTCTATAATAAAATACAATGAACCTATGAGATCTGACATGCATGTATACTTCATTGGACAAGATTCACAAGAACAACCTTAAAAGACAATTCCTCGATGAATATTTCCATCCAGGTGCCAACATATTTTTCATGAGTGTTTGTATTCCTATGGAAAATTTGGTCATGAAGCTATATAATGTCATACGTACCCTAGGAACCAATATAATTCCAGGAGATCTTTCAAATATGAACTTCCTAGGCCTCAACAAAACATCAATGGATTTGAAAATTTAAGAAATACTATGGAATGTTACAAATGTCAAAAATTTGGACACATAAACAGAGACTGCAGACTTGAAAACCCTCCAAAATAATCTTCGAAGCCACAGAATGAATGAACATGGAAGTAGAAGAAGATTGATAATTGTGCTCTCGCTCTCAAGGCTAAAAAAAGAAAAGATGTGTGGTATGTTGATAGCGGTTTCTCAATGCATATGAATGGAGATAGAAATAAATTTTTATCTCTGAAAGAGAAGAATGATGGAACTATATCCTCTGGAAATTATGGATCTTCAAATATTATAGGATCAGGTACCATCACTCTTGGAAGAAAAGATGTTCTAGCCAATAATGTTCTATTGGTTGAGAACATGAACCATAATCTTCTTAGTGTTGGAAAAATGTGTGATCAAGGACGAAAAATTCTATTCAAATCCACAAAATGTGAAATCAGGAAAGGAAAGTATGGTAAAATTGTGGCTACATCAAGTCAAGCTCCAAATGACATATATGTTATGGATGAAGCAACTAAATAATTTCTAATAGCTAAAGAAGATTAAAGTTGGTTATGGCACAAACAAATGGGTCACATAAAATTTGACAATATTGTCAAGATAAGCAAAAATGAAGCCGTATGAGAAATTCCAAAAATCTCAAAACCTTCAAACACACTATGTGAGGTCTATTGGCATGACAAGAAGACAAAAGTTGAATTTAAAACAAAAGAACACTTTGCATCACATCCATTGGAATTGATACATATTGATCTATGTTGTCGTGTGAGAACAAAAGGCTTCGATGGAGAATAATATTTCATGTTAATGATAGATGACTATACCAAGATGACGACCATTAGTTTCCTAAAGAAAAAATATGAATCATTTGAGGGCTTAAGATCTATAAGGAGTTGGTCGAAAATGAAACTAATTTGAAAATAAAGTGTCTAAGATCAGATAACGACATAGAATTCACTTCCAAATTATTTCAGCAATAATGTGAAGAAAATGGAATAAAAAGACATTTTTCAATGGCACGAACACCTCACCAAAATTGAGTTGTTGAAAGAAAGAATAGAACCGTACATTAAATGGGTAGAATAATGTTGAAGGACTCAAAATTGGATGAAAAATTCTGCGTTCAAGCAATTGATACGAAAACCTTCATTATCAATCGAAATATTCTTTGAAATAATTTCAAGAAGACCCCATATGAATTATGGAAAGGAAAACCGGCTAATGTAAAATATTTTAGAATCTTTAGAAGAAAATGCTATATCAAAAGAGAAGATCAAAAGTTGGGTAAGGTTGAATCAAATGTTGACGAATGTATCTTTGTTGGTTACTCATGCAAAAGAAAGGCCTATAAATGTTATAATCTAAGATGAACACAGATATTGGAGACCATAAATGTTACATTTGACAACGATGGTATTCTATTGAATAATGATGAGGATCTAGGATCTTTGAAACTTGATTCAGAGGCTGAAAAAGACACAAAGAAAATTCTAGAATAAGAAGCAACTATCAACCAGGAGGATGTAAATAATGATCATCAATATATAGTAGAAAAACAACAAGAAGCTCCTCCAAAGGCAACAAAATAATGGATTCAAAAGAGCCATCCATCAAATCAAATCATTGGTGACATAAATGAATTTCGATAGCTTCGTTCATCACAACAAGCTGACATTGTTTTTTGAGGAACATTTGAGCCCAGTAGTTTTGAGGATGCTAGCCATAATGAACATTGAGTAGTAGCTATGAATGAAGAATTGGATCAAATCAAGAAGAATAACACTTGGGAATTAATTCCATGACCAAAAGATAAAAATTTCATTGGGACTAAATGGGTGTTGAGGAAAAAATTGAATGAAGATGGACATGTTACCAAAAACAAAGCAAGATTAGCTTGCAAAGGCTATGCACAAGTGGAAGGAATTGATTTCAATGAAAAATTTGCACCAGTTTCCAGAATGGAAGCCATACAAATGTTTCTCGCCTATACATTTTCAAGAAAAATCAACATCTACCAAATGGATGCTAAGTCAACATTTCTGAATGGTGAATTAGAAGAAGAAGTTTACATCAAACAACCTGAAAGTTTTATACTATCAAAAAAAGAAGACTATGTTTGCAGGTTAAAGAAGGCTCTATATGGTATCAAGTATGCTCCTAGAGCATGGTATGCTCATCTTGATGGATATCTACGTCAACAAGGGTTCAAGAAACGTACTTCTAATATAAATATTTGTGTACAAATAGATAAAGATAATTTAACAATCATTGAGGTATATGTGGATGATACAATATTTGTTAGCAATGATGATCGAATAAGTAAGAAATTTGATACAAAGATGAAAAGTGAGTTTGAGATGTCTTTAGTTGGTGAGTTGACATACTTCTCAGGGCTTCAAATATCTCAGCAAGAGAAAATAATATTTATTTGTTGAGACAAGTACATCAAGGAAATTCTCAAGAAATTAAAAATGGAATATTTCAAACCCATCCTTACTCTGATGGTAATAGCTTTCAAATTGAGCATAGATTACTCATCTAAGGATGTGGATCAGAGGTTGTACAGATCTATGATTGGTAGTATTCTATATGGAATAGCCTCTCGGCCAGATGTTATGCAAGAAGTTGGACAAGTAGTAAGATTCCAAGCAGCACCAAAAGAATCACATATTATTGCCGTCAAAAGAATTCTTTGATATCTAAAGGGCACAATAGAATATGGCTTGTGGTATCCCAAGGGTAAAAATCTCATTATTCAAGAATTTATAGGTTCAAATTGGGCAGGAAGCATTAATGATTATAAGAGTACTAGTGGGGAAAAATTCTATCTAGGTGGTTGTCTCATATCATGGTTGAGAAAAAAGAAAACCTCAATCTTGTTATCTATAGCGGAAGAAGAAAACATTGCAGCAGAAACTTGTTGTACTCAATTCCTTTGGATGAAACAAACTTTGCAAGATCTTCAGGTACAATTAAATGAGCCTATTTCCATCTTCTGTAATAACAACAATGCCATCAACATCTCCAAGAATCCTCTCATGCATTAAAAAATAAAACACATTCCGATCAAATATCATTTTGTTAGAGAACAAGTCACCAAAAATAATATCAAACTTGAATATGTTGGTACAAAAGAAAAAATCGTTGATATCTTCACTAAACCTTTACCTCATGAAGCATTTGCATATCTTTGCTAGAAGCTTTGGATTCTCCCAATTTATCATTAGATTTTCCTTATTCATAATATAAAGGGGGAGTGGAAGTGCGTACAGGTCTGCAGGATGGTTGTGTTTCAGGGGGAGTTTATCTTTGCCATTGATGTCAAAGGGAGAGATAATGTTGTAGGAAGAGGTTTCATAATCGTAAGGGGAGTACTTGTGTTTCCATCAATGCTAAAGGGGGAGATTGTTGATCAATGGTTTTCATTGATGGAAACCCAAGCAGCACCAGGGGCTACCCCGATCTTGCATGGGAATTTTTACCTACCAATTACCATATTCTTTCTCAAGGATATTTTTTATGGTTTCTTCTTTCCGAAATGTTTCCGTTGATATATGGCATGCCGCATAATTCTTCATGGTTTGAGAGATATTCATTTTTGGAGCTAGTAACCCCAATTAGTGGGCTAAAACCCCGTTGGGTTGTGGCATGACACTAATCATTCATTGTGGTCATTGAATAGTCAACAGTTAATAATTTTTAAGCTCTTAAAATCCCTCCCATGTTCACTTGTTGAAAACCCTCTCAACCTAATAATTTATATAAAGTGTGATGTTCATATGCTCCTCATGTAGGGATTTCGCTACCTAAAACAGGTCATCGTGGAATTTTCGCTATAAATTTTTTTTTACAAAGGTTAAGAAGCTGAAATTTTTATGATGTGAAGTAGAGATCCTAAGGAATCCATGTTATAATTTTAGATCATGGTACGCACCATTTTTAGAGATATGATCTATGGAAGTTAGGGTTTTTTCAGGATCCTGAACTTCATCTCAAAGAGGTGACCTTGGGAAAATCATCATAACTATCTCTCTGAGAATCAAATTGGATTATGTAAAAAGTAGAAGATAGCTCACAGAATTTAGTTTTTTGTATATCAATTTCAGAGCCGAATAAGGAAACAGTGACATGTGGCACACTGTACAAGTTCGCTCTATTGAACTAGTCCATAATTAGGTCATTGTGAGAGATTGGGCATAAATTTGCCTTGAAGAATCCAAATTGGGTAAGACATATGAAATTGGAAAGAATACACAGAGGTCTACTACACAACCAAAAATCACATATTGGAGATCTGAAATAACAATGATACACTAGAAAAAGCCAGATCATGTGTTGTCAAGGGCTGCAAAGGACCAGACTTTCTATGGAAGCAAAGCAAATAAATATGCAACACAGGTAAGCTCCAGGTAATTATATTCTATATATTCATGTTTATCTCTTAATTTCATTAGGTTCTTTTTGTTCAAATTTGCTTCTTTTTTTTTTTAGCACTGACATATGCTCTGGAGGACGAGGTAAGTTTTTCTATTATCATGTCATGGGTATTTCCTTGAATACCTTTTGCGGGCATTATATATTCATCAAGATAAGACTCAATGCATGATGTAATGTTTTGAAGAGTGAGAAAGGGTAGCATGACAAGAGCGGAAATCAAGGTCCTGAACAGCAGCAAGAAGTTCACCACATGAAGTCTTCAAGTGGGAAGCACTACATACAACCAATTGTAAAGATATCATTGTACTGAGTCACTGTAAAAGCATCATTGTAAAATTTGTAAAATTTTCTATCTACCAAGAATTGAAGAGGCTGTGTCGAGAGTTCTAGGATCATCATTAGATATTTGTGTCATAGTTGGGGTTATGATTTAGTGTGTCTTCTTCTTCTACATCATTCTATATCATTGTAAAGTGGACAATTTTCCCTGGTACGAGAGTCCATTCTTATTGTATTATTCTATAGGGTGGTAGGGTGGTGCTAGGATGGTGCATGGAGTCACTAACAGGTTCAAGCCTGTGAAAAATTTAGGGTGGTAGGGTGGTGGTAGGGTGAGTTGTAGCTCATTGGGCGTTGGGGCATCCATTCAGTTGGCTACTGAAGAATCTTGGGCGTTGGAGCGTCCATCTGGTGGGAGTTGGAGAAGAATCCTTTTCTAGATTCTAGGAAGTTGGAGCTTTATTTTCAATTGGATTTGCATATTAAGTAATTATTAGAAAAGAATTCAGATTATTTTTGTCCTAGAGGGGGTTTCCACCTTAAAAACTGTGTGAATTTGTGTTCCTTTTGTTTATTGATATCATTGTACAAACACTGATAATAATTGAATATTAACTAATGCTATAAAAGATTAATAATAATACTAATTGAAAGGAATATTGATTCACCCCCCTCTCAGTATTTCCAACGATCACAACATCACAATCGCAATATCGGTAAAGTTAACAATATGCAACATGTGTTTTTTTGATAAGCATGAGATATGTGATGTGAGATGTGATATGCTTTATCGTATCGATGATTATGGGTGATAACAAAACAAAACAGTTTAAGCTTTTGCGATATGCTTTATCGCATCAACAAGTATGTTCGGGAGAAAATAAGACTGTCAAGAGAAACTGCAATTTGTGAAATGCGATAGGCTGACGTGGCAGAAGTCAGTCCCACAATATTATTTATTGGATTTACTTAAAAATATGGCTTTTTCCTCATATAAAAGCACTTTGGTTATATTCATTGTATCAAAAAGATGTTTCAAATCACTATTTTCAAAGTATATACGTTATGTAAATGATTTTTCAATTTGAGAAATGCAATTTATCTCTGCTTAAGTATTTGGAAAGCCAATTTTTAAATATTAATCCCCTTTTGACCTCTATTCCTATCAAAATAAATATTCTATGGGTTTATTTCCTTAAAATCTAAAAATTAAAAGCGTCCCCATTATTTTGTAAATTAACTATGGCTTAAAATAATGTTGGTCATTGATTTACATAATAGGTCCACGAAATCTTCTTTGTGACCTTTGCATATGAATTAGAGGAGTGGTTATTAAGGTTAGCTGAGTTTCCGGCCTGCTAGCAGGGTGATATAATCACTTAGTGGATGCCTGAATTGATCCAAAAATTAGAACAGAATAATAACACCATCACTCGCACTGTATACCATTGGGTTGACAACATTTTGGGTGGATTTGTGATAGAGTTTGCAATTGATAAGTTTGTGTCATATTCTAAAGCAAAAAAAAGTTTCTTCAAAGGACTGAGAGGTAAGTTCAAATTCTCTCTGCATTTGCTGATCAAGATGCTATTGTGCGAAAAGGGTGTTCTGTGCAGTCAGATCGAGTGAATGACCCTGAGCGAAGTTCAAAGAACTATGCGCAGCGGAAATTACTTTCGGGTTAACTGGAGAGGAGACAGATCGGTATACATCCCTCTGAGAAACCGGCCGAATAGTGATAGAGAGAGTGGTGAAGCTATGCACGAAGGAGGTAACCCTCCAACCACCCCACAGTCGAACTCGCATAAGGGAAGGTCATCTCATACTCCACCTCCACCACCACCAAGAGATGATATGGCTGCACATATGAAGCTGCCCACCTTCAAGCGTATGGTATATGAGGACATGGATAGATTCTAGTTTGTTGCAAATGGAATATGGACTGTGCAAAATGTCAACACCGATGTTGTCAAGAGACCATAACTAGCAATGGAATTTGAGGGTCGCACATTAGATTCATTTATGGGATATCTGGCTCAGAAATATAACCCTATTGTCGATGAGATCAAGAAATATTTGAAGCAACAATTCAGAAAACCAAATTCCTACACATAATGTGTAACAGAGCTAAAATAAATTCTACAAGAGCCAAATGAATCTATCTTGGAGGCAGATTAACGATTTAAGCGCACTATCAGCGACAAAGGATTTGTCTATGATGATAAGCAGCATAAAGAATAGTTTATTGCCCTGCTGCTGCCACATCTGTACAACCCTATGAATCAGTATAAAATTGATTCTCAGGCTTAAGCTCTTGAAGTAGCCATGAAACTGTAAGCCAAACCCAAAAAGGATCACCAATTTGGAACTCTACAAAGCTAGAATCAGTTAGAAGCAATGCACTTGGAAATTCAGAACCATTGCAGGCACAAAGGGAAAGAAGCTGGCGCAAAGGTATGGTGTATATGCTATAAAGGTTCTGGTCACAAAAAGTATTAGTGGACCTTGCTTCAACATTACATTCACGCGGGAGGGTCGAATTTGTTGTGACCCAGGATGTTGTAGGACCAAGCGGTACTCCCATGCTGTGGTGTGCGGACTATCAATTGGTTGGACATCATGACACAAACCATTTCCCTCGATTAGGAAGTTATGTACTAGAACTGAAGCAGCAATGGTGTCGGTTTTGCTCTTCGATTGGCCATTATGACCACCACTTCCGCACATTCGATCTAATGATGGACAATGCCAACCTCTATAGAGTGCAGGTTGATCCATCTTCATCAGCATCACCCTCTAGCTATGGTGAATCTCTACCGAGAGGAAGGGGAGGAGGGAGAGGTGAGGTGTAGGTCGTGGACAAGGACATCTTACCTAATACAATTGTGGAGATGTTGGTCACTTTGTGTGCGACTGTCCGAACACTGTGCAACGGTCTTGCAAGTATTGTAGATAGTTTCATCATGTTATTGAATATTCTCCTATTTTGTTTTCTAGAATTCAGGAGAAGAAGAAATGGGCACCTATGCAGAATATACAAATGGTTAGAGGTGATATACAAGATGATGATCCGAGTGTAAACATAATTACATGTAGTGGTACTACCACTGGAGAAGACAAGGGAAAAAATGTTGATGCAGAACCCTAGATCAGGAAGTCTTCTGAAAATAAGGAAGGATTCAACCTGTAGATGGAAAAGGAGACTTTTGTAGAAGCTAGAAAGGATTTTGCTGCTGCTTCCACATCCAAGTCGATTTTAGAATACAAATTCCATGATGATGTCAAACCATTTTTGTAAGCATGCGTCAAATTATTGTGTAACTAGAAAATAGTAGACAAAATTCAAGCTTTGAAAGATAGAAGTAGATAACGAGTTGCCTATGACTTAGAGAAAGGATGTGAACAAGATCTACAAGAATACAAAGAGAATCAATCCAAAGATGCACATGACCATGCAAATTGAAGAATACGAGATGGATCAGGTCATTTTCAACTTGGGATTTGATGTGAATGTTATATCTAAGAAGACCTGACAGAATATGGGCGAATCAAAGCTGGAATGATAAACCATTCAATTGTGCATGGCAAATGAATAGAAAATTATCCCATTGGGAAGAATCTTACAGGTTCTGGTAGAAATTTCTGGCGTAAAGGTATGCATAGAATTTAAAGTAATGCAAATTGTTGATGATGCAAACCCCTACCATGTGATGTTAGGATTGGATTAGGCCATCGAAATGGGGGGAATAAACAAATTAAAGCAAATGAGTATAATATTTGAAAACAATGGTACTCAGGTTATAGTACCCTTGGATCCTGCTGAAGGGGAGAGATATACAAAAATAGTGTGTGAGGAAGACGATGTTGACCACATCTAAAAATTAACTGCAAGAGATGAGGATTGTATCAGCCCAACTTCTAATGGGATTCCAAATTGGGAAAATGATAGATCATGCTTCTCTGATTCGGATGGGGAAATGGAAAACTCGTAGAATCGCATGCATAATGTTTCTACGCTGCATTGCCTCAAATTCACTAAAAAATTGTGATGCATCTCCTAAGAGGTACGGGAATTTCCCTATTTTTATGGTTATAGTAATGTTTTTTTATTTTTGGAAAAAATGTAAAAGTTTGTCTCAAAAGAACGAAGGTTTTGGTCACTCGATCGTCCCATGTGCGCAACTCCAACATGTAGGTGGGATACGCACAAAAGGAACTTTGAGGATTGAGAGGAATGCAACAGAATGATGGGGTTTCACTTTGAGAAGCCCACTACCCAAGTAATTGAGATTTTTGGTTGCCGAGGTGATCTACACAAACACCTGGCTATGTGGATGGAGGTTTGGGATAATAAGCCTAGGGCCAAATGGGTTTACATGTTTATCCATACATTGGGAACAATCCCTACTGTGTGGTATTTGGAAACGGAGCTGCATCAAGGGACTCTCAATTAGGTTACAATGAGTGAAAGCTTTATGTTAAGCTTCGACATGGCCAGTGGATCAGAGGGTTTGGACGAAGCCCTGCAGGATATAGAGGAAATTTCCGTTCATGATTCTAGGCCTCAGATAGAATGTGTTGTTCTAGCATGGGAGGCGTAGATGGAGGATATTTCCAACTGTAGAAATATGTTAGTGAAAGATAACGATGAAAATCCAAGAAATATCAATATCCAAGATTCTGAGGGAGAGCATGAAGTATAAGGCCCCTTGTTAGGAATGATAGATGTGACTAAGCCCTTAAAACTAAAGGAAGTCAACATTTGGATGGAGGAATAGCCCAATTTGGCCAAAATATAAGATTATCCAGATGATGACATAGTGGGAAAGGTTTCAAAGCTGTTGACCGAATATCAGGACTTGTTTCCCACGACGTTTTCTGAGCTCAAAGGAATTGTAGGAGATTTGGGAGTTATGAAAATCACTCTAAAACTAGATGCAAGCCCCATCAAGCAATGACCATACCATTTAAATCCAAAATATAAATGTAAAGTGAAGGAATAATTGGAGAAAATGGTTGTGGCATGAATTATTGAGCGTATGGAACAGTTTGATTGGGTAAGCCTGATGGTTATTCAAGAAAAATAAGACTAAGGGATAAATAATTAATTCTGTGCACTTGCGCAAACTAAATGATACATGAGTACATGACCCCTTCCCTACCCCATTTTCAGATGAGATATTGGACAATGTTGGAGGATAAGAGGCCTACTCCTTCACTGATGGATTCTCAGGTTAACATGTGTTGTGTAACCAACTCCAAAAATACAAGAAAAGAGATATCAACGCCTTATAAATAAGCCACTTTGAGGGGGAAACCTCCAATACATTACATAAATGAACAATTCTTGGATGATACAAATGAACAAAACCTCCTTCTATATATAGGAGTCCATGGGGCCACAATATAATCCTAGTGGAGCCATAATGTAATCCTAGCCGACCTAACAATAATAATGTAAGGGCACAATAATAACAATATGGGGGTTACAGGGGTACAAAAATAACAATAAGTGGGGCTACACTAACATAACAAGGGACTACACTATTAATATAGGGACTTAACATGCCCCTCTCCTTCAAACAAGTGTTGTCCTCAACGCTTGATTATT
Organism: Pinus albicaulis; assembly: GCA_034641835.2. Classification (NCBI taxonomy): domain Eukaryota; kingdom Viridiplantae; phylum Streptophyta; class Pinopsida; order Pinales; family Pinaceae; genus Pinus; species Pinus albicaulis. The sequence goes on from CM076582.1 coordinate 962,866,072, forward strand.
TCTTGATGATTCTCTATAAAATTCTCATCCTCCCATGTGGAATATTCTACAGGAAATTTCTTCCACTTGCTGAGATACTTTGAAATTGATCGTACTTGTCGAGTTCTTCTTTTTGTGACTGCTTCAGAACTTCTTTCAATGTGATGTTGATATTCCTATTGTTTCATTAGATTCTGCACCATAGTTAGGTTATCCTTTGAGAGTTGGAGAACTTTTTGTTGATGCTTGATGTGATCTTCCACTAATTTATCATCCATATTTGCTATTATTTGATCCTTCAAACCATCCAACTTAACCTCCATTTCTGCTTTTAAACCATCTATTTCATCTTCAATTGCTCTTCGTAAGATCAAAACTCGTTGCACTTGGTACCGTAATTTTGATATCTCATACTGCAACTCTTCCTCTTCATGCGTCATATTATAGCTTTTTAAGGAATTAATGGGTATGGAATTATTTTTAGGAGGCATTTCAGAACGCAATACTGAAATATATGCTCAATAGGCCCTTGGAATCACTTCAAACTGATTTTTCAAACAAGATTTATGTAATTCGGGAAAAACAGTACACACCTTTTACTTGCTTTTTAGGAGCTCGATATTGGAATTGGATTATCTCTGTGATTGAGACTCTTAAATATCTGAAATTATGCAATGAAATATCCCTCTAAGTTCTATTTTGAATGCCACAGGTCTGACCTAATTTGGATTCTCCAAGGCAAAGTTGTGTCCAATCTCCCACAATGACCTAACTATGGACTGGTTCAGTAGAGTGAACTTGTACGACTTTCCACGTGTCACTGTTTCGTATTTTGTCTCTAAAATTGTCTCAAAACTAAGATCACATAATTGTGACCACTTTTCACGGCACTCCAATCCGATGCCCAGAGAGAGAGTTATTGAACTTTTCCCACGATCGCCTCTTTGAGATGAAATTCAGGAGCCTGAAAAAGCACTACCTTCCACAGATCATATCTCCAAAAATATTGCGAACCAAGCTCTGAAATTTTTTGACGAATTTCCTCGGGATTTCAGCTTCGCACCATACAAATTTCAGACTCTGAACCTTCGTACAAACAAAGTTATAGCGAAAATTCCACGATGACCTGTTTAGGAGCCTGAAAAAAGACCTAACTTACACAGATGATATCTTCAAAAATATTTAAAGACCAAGCTCTGAAAAGATTAGACAATATTCCTGTGAGTTTCCAGCTTCATGCCCTAAAATTGAAACACAGAAACAGTAAAAAAATTTATAGCGAAAATTTCACGATGACCTGTTTGGAGCAGCGAAACCCTAGAATCCAAAGCTCTGATACCAAATGTTGTGTAACCAGCTCCAAAAAGAGAAGAAAAGAGATATCAACGCCTTAGAAATGAGCCACTTCGAGGGGGAAACCTCCAATACATTACATAAATGAACAATTCTTGGATGATACAAATGAATAAAACCTCCTTCTATATATAGGAGTCCATGGGGCCACAATATAATCCTAGTGGGGCCATAATGTAATCCTAGCCGACCTAACAATAATAATGTAAGGGCACAATAATAACAATATGGGGGTTACAGGGGTACAACAATAACAATAAGTGGGGCTACACTAACATAATAAGGGACTACACTATTAATATAGGGACTTAAGAACATGAGATCGGGATTGCACTGGAAGAATGAAGTAAGACCACTTTTTCAAGAGAATGGGGATCCTTCCAATACACAGTCATGCCTTTTGGATTGAAGAATGCACCTACTATATTATCACACGTACTAATAGTAGTATTCAAGGAGTTTCATGCACAATTTTATGGAGGTATACTTTGCTGATTGGACTGTGTTTCGACTATTGAAGAAGCATGTTTCCAACCTGCACATGATGCTTGATACTTGCAGGAATCATCAAATCTCTCCTAACTTGAAGAATTGCATATTCTATGTTCCTTTTGGGATCTTGTTGGGGAATATTATCTGTCAGTAAGGGTTGATGGTAGATCCAACCCAGATTGCATTTATTATCAACTTGGCGATTCTTTCCAATGAGAAACAACTACGTTATATTCCGAGGGACATAGGATATTATAGAAAAATCAATTAGGGCTATGCTCTGATCCCTTCACCCATGGAAAAATATCTAAAGAAATATGTGTCCTTTTTTTGGGATAAGGAATGTGAAAAGAGCTTTTAGATGTGGAAGGAAAGTATGGTTATTATGCCTATTTTAATATTCCTTCACTGGTCTGATGTCATCCATGTGCACGTTGATGCATTTGGCATTGCACTTGGGGTTGTCTTAGTACAAATAGGAGAAGGAGATATTGCTCACCCCGTTGCATTTGAAATTAGAAAGCTCTCCAGTGTAGAGTGTAACTATTCGACCACAGAGAGGGGAGGTTTGGCTATGGTCTACGCTCTGCAGAAATTTAGGAGTTATCTGCTACGAGGGCACTTCAATGTGTTCAGTGACCACTCTGCTTTGAAGTACCTGGACAACAAGCATGTGTTGGGGGGGAATATTTTTAGATGGTTGTTGCTATTTCAAGAATATTGTTTTTAAATAATTGGTAAGCTTATTATATTGAATGGTGAACTTGATCACTTCTCACGCATTGAGAATAGGAAAGAACCGGCTAGTGTGGAGGATGGGCTACTTGATTCATAGCTCTTTTCCATTAAAATGGTCGATGAACACTTTGTAGATATCAATCATTTTATAACTACTGGGAGTGCGCCTGCTAAATATTCGGTGCAACAGAAGAAGGAGTTGGTTTCACACGCAACTGGCTTTACAGTGATTGCTGGTCAATTGTACAAGTTGGGTGCAGATGAGTTCTTAATAAGGTATGTCTTAGAACATGAAAAATGATACATATTGGTTGAATCTCATGGGGGAGTGGCAAGAGGCGACTATTCAGGAAAATCTACATTGTAGAAGCTTCGGCGTGCTGGATTATGGTGGCCAACATTGCATAGTGATGCACATGTCTATTGTCGAGCTTGTGATGCATTCCAAAGAATAGGGAAACCATCGTGTAGAGATGAGATTTCATTGTAGCCGCAGATGGCCTTGTATATTTTTGATAAATTGGCCATATACTATTGGAACTATTAATCCTCCTGGGGAAAAGACTCACACGTGCTACATTATCATTGCAACATATTATGTAACCATATCGGCATAAGCTAAGAAAGTAAAATATTGTATTGTAGACACTGCTGCGTAATTTATTTTTGAAAATATCTTGACTAGATATGGGTGCCCAAAGATATTGATGAGTGATCGGGTTATGCAATTTGTTAATGAGACCATTGAATCTATGACAGAGGAATTCCATATTCATTACTAGAAGAGTACTCCCTATCATCCTCAGGCAAATGGTGCAGTGGAAACCTTTAACAAAATTCTGGAGAATGTGCTCACAAAGATCTGCAATTCAAACCAGAACGATTGGGACATGCACATCCCTTCTGTCTTATGGGATTATTGGACCACATGCAATAATTTGATTGGTAAAACACCATTCAAGATGGTCTACAGCCAAGAATCAATTATTCCAATGGAATATATCATCCCAAACCTGCGCATCACAACACTAACTAATATGGCTAAACCAGAAATAAAGGAGAAACATCTACAAAAATTGGTTGCATTAGAGGAGGATCAGTTTATTTCTAAATTTCATCATAAACTCGAGAAGGCATGTAAGAAGGCCTGGCATGATAGGCACATCTGGAAGAAGGCATTTAAGGAAGAATATCTAGTATTATTATACAACAGTCAGTTTGCGCGCCAACTAAGGAAATTCAGAAATCATTGGTTGGGGTCGTATATTGTGAAGGAGATCACTAATGGAGGTGCGGTGTGCTTGACCATGTTGCATGGTGAGAGTCTCCCAAGGTACATAAATAGAAGACTAATAAATCTATATAGTGATAATCATGTGCCTACCAAATGATTATATGGCCGAAGAAACAAAATCCACTTGCACACAAAGATAGGGTATGGTACAACCTGCCCTACATGGTGACAGAGATTTACCAGGTCATTGCGACCTGGCCAGCTACATTTAAGATCAGGCTAGGCTCTACCAAGCCTATCACAGCCTCTACATCCAAAAAATACATAACATATGTTGCAAAAGAAAAATAAGTAGAGAAAGAAGTTGATAAAGAAGCAAAGAAAGAGGCGGAGAAGGAACCTATTATAGAGAGCGAGATGGATATCAATGGCGCAGATGGTAAGAATGGTACTAAAAATGAGTCCCATAGAGGTGTCAGGTGGGGATCTGAGACTCCCAAGGGTTTTCTCAAGAAGAGAAAGGGATATAAGATAGGAGACGCAAATTATCTCACCCTCACGGAGGATGACTCGGACAAACTTGCAGATGCGTTCACCTCTACATCTGAGGATCGATGGGTTGTGCTAGAGGAGATGTATAAAGCTTCTTTGGAGGCAATGTGGGCTGGGTTGCAAGTACTTCAACTAAATATGGACAACATTTAAGCAAGTGTTGCTCAGGCGAGGCTGGATCAAGTGAGCGTGAGAACCAACATGATTATTAGCATAACAGATAGTTGAATCTACCCATTCCCTAGAGATGAAGTTACCTTGGAGCAGCTCGATTTGCGCACATAGGTGAAAACATGATTTGAGGTTGGTATCCACTTGTTTATTCTTCCTAGTGGTAAGTTTCATTCCATTCAGACCATAATCATGGAAAAGCTGCAGCGTTGAGAGGGACAAATGCACTAGTAGCTCACAGAGGTAGAGTAGAAGGTTGTAGCATGAAAATAATATTCTCTACAAGCTCAGAAAAGTCAGCAAGTAGTGGTGGCCCAACACACTTAATTAGAAAGATTTATTGATTGCCTTTGTGGTGACCTTCCTAGTTTTTCCATTCTTGCCTTTGCTGCACCTTGGGACAAGGTTGAAAGTCTAGAGGCTGCCTTGAAGGCCTCCTGCTCCGAAGTCCAAGTGGTAAAGGTCGATTTCGAACAACATATTATGGAGTTACAGGAAAATATCCATCCAGAGAATCCACCTAAGGTATGATCCCAACACGTTACACTGGTAAAATAAGCACCAACCAGCATTTAAGCAATGGTCGACAAAAGCATCAAACTCTTGGACGCAACTGTAATATTCCAAATCTGGAATAGCACAGCAAGCCTGCTGAAATAACACACTCTTGGGAGATTGATGCATAGAAATGAGTTTACAGCCCTTTTATCCCTTATATTAGCAGATTTGGATTCTAGAGCCAAAAGTGGAGCAAAAACAAATCAAAATAGGTGTGGTAAACAAATCTCCCACCACCTAGTCTAGCTGAAAAACACCCTACAAGAGGCGCTACAGCTATGCACAACAAATTGCTTCAGAAATAACGCAGTCTTGGAAAGTATGAGAAAGAGGCCATAAAATATGATTAAATTATGAGTATATAGCAGCAAATCATAATTACAATGAAGCTCTTTCAATACATAGTAGAATACAGGAGACAATAAAGCAAGAAATCTTCAGAAAAGAAGGCTGAAACACATATATAAACTGCAAAATGGCTTAACAGCGTTATTTTGAGGAGCTGCAGTAGCTGAATATTACAACTCAGATCTAGGAAAGATATCTAGACAAAACATAAGATCCATTTCAAATCTAGAAACTAGAAAGTCTTATTTACAAGATCCCCTTGGGGTTTTGACCAAATCATGAATTACAACTGTAGATCTGAGTTTTAAGTTGTAGATATGCAAAATGATTCAGGAATTTATGAAGATGAATTTACATTAAAATAGATCAGATATAAATAGAACATGGATCATCAAGCTAATCCATGGATCACCAAAGTGAAAGGCAAAGCCCAGCACCAGAGATCTCTCATCAAAAATGGGGTCAAAACACCCTGCAAACTCTCCATTGAAAATAACGTAGTTCCTCAATGAAAACTGCGTTGTAGTTTGAATAGCATAGATGGCCTGATGCCAAGACACAAATCTAAAGCTCAAACAGTGGATGCACTCTTCTAGGAGGTTAAAAGACACACTCACTGAGAAGAGGCTCCAATACAAGCTAGATCTAAGCAGATCTAGAATTCCACTTGTTGCAGCTTACAAAAGCAAGCAATCCCTCACTGGATCTATGCTGTAGTTGGAAGTAGAGCTTGGCCCAAAGCTTCATAGTGGATAAAATCAGAAAATACTCCTCCAAGAGTCCTCAATGGAAGAGGTGAAATCCCTGCATAAGAACTCCAAGTGCTAAGCAGCACAATTCTCCACTAAACAACAAAGAATTGTATTTGTCTAAGCAGACAAGATACTCAGAAACATAGACAATCAACAACCTTCTCTTGCTGCCTTCCCCTTCCTTTTATAAGATGAAAGCCTTTGCAAACCCTAAACCACCTTGATGAGATAGCTTCTTTCACATGAGGGGCCTCCTTCTAGAATTGTGTTGTCCCTTCATGAGGTACATTGAATCTAGACAGCACTGTAGATTTGGTCAATGTTGACCCAGTCTCATAGCTCAAACCCCTTTCACACTTGCAAGTGATTCATTTACATGGCCCAGATTTATCCTTGTTCATATGGGCATTGATTTATTCAGTCTTTTCAGGAGTTTTACATGTCCTCCTTTATTCATGCAACAGAAAGGAAAACAAAAATGTATATTCCTCTTAGCTTTGGCTAAGTAGGAATATTACAGTCCTCCCCTCCAAAATGTTGCTTGTCCTAAAGCAACTGATAGGGTGAGAGCTGTAGTACTTCCCCTCCTCCATTGATGGCATTATCAATGATCAAGTCCTCATCATAATCCAAGTGCTCATCAAGCCAATAAATCATGAATTGTTCCTCTAAGGTCAACATAATATGTGCATAGTCCATCCCACTAGGAGTGAAAAACTGAACAGAAATAAACATGGATGGAGCAATGCTCCATCTAAAACATGTATCATGAGCCACAGGTAGTAGTTCCAAACCATGTGGTACATACAAGCTTCCCATCCTCTCTCCATACAATCCCATAAACAATACAACTATACCATCCAAGTATGGAAGCAAGACTACATATATGCAAAGAGAAACCTGAGCTTGAGGAGGTGGGTGAAAATCCCACATGTGATGCCAGTGCAGTGCATCTCTTGCCTGCATTAGATCAAGGTGTGGTAAGTGGCATTACCACCACACATTTGCTACATGAGTCACTTTAACATGGCTGAAGATGTTAAATAAGTTTGGTGCCTTTGGGAAGCACCCATCATGAGAAGGAATCTCCCTTTGCACAATAAGGGAGTGGCCAAGTTCAACACTTCTATTGGCCCACCAACAGTCATGAGATCAACATGATCTCTCACTCCCTTTAGGATTCATATCCTGCAAAAACATGGCAAAGGAATCAGAAAATAAAACTTTCTTGGCATGATCATATCCTTTACCATCATAGCCCTTTATACACATGGAGTTGTGCATGAGCATTTCCCTCATCTCAAGCAAAGGAAGAACTGGCTAAAATGACTCTTGCAAAGAGTCCATTGGCGGCCCCAATCATCCATAGCTAATGCACCCTTGAAACTGCTGATGTAATTCATCTCTCATGCCTTCCCAATCAAAGCTCCTCATGATCAGGGTATAGACCTTCATTGAATGCATATGGCCGAGGAAGAATGATTCATGTGCCCTTTGTAGTATCTTTCGCTTGAGATTGGAAGCTCTAGCCAAGAATACCTTACCATGATAATATATGACTCCCCCTTGGACTAAGTAACCCTCTTCTTGCTGCATGTCATCTAGTAACATACCTGTGTGAAGATCTTTGGAATACTCTACAAGAGGTTGAGATCTCCAATACAGATCCACATTGTTCAGCAATGGCAGTGATGATGATACATCCATGGAAGTTCTTTTCATGTTGTTGATCTCCTTTTTGACATTTCTCATGCCAAATTTGTTTTTTGGAAGGTTGATCCTCCCATTCTTCTCCTCCCACAGTGTAGATTTAGAAAAGAGAGAGGGTGATAGTGCTACAGGAAGAATACCCCCCTCCTTCTTGAGTTGTCCCAAGCCCTCCAACAATGTAACTTGGTCTCTCATTGCTCCAATACCTCCTGGATCTAGATTTTTAGAAGCACTTTGTGAGGCCTCCCCCACAAGATCTGAATCTAGTGCCATCCCAGGTGGCTTGCCACTAGAGAGGAATGTCCTTTGCAGCATTCTCATGAACATGAGAGAAGGGACTGTGAGATCCTTGTTCCCACTATGCAAATCCATGTCTATTGTTTGTGTGGAAGTATTAGGTGAGGGATAAGTGTGCATGCCTTGAATCATTTGTGGTTTCCCGCTCTTCAATTCCACCCACTCCATCTGCAAAGCTTTCCAATCAGTGGTGACCTTCCCCAAAGTAATCAACCATTGGACACCTAGAATGATATTCATGTCTGGTATGTCAACTACAAAAAAGTGATCCACCAGAGTGTAGGATCCCATAGTGACTGAGAGTGAGGGGAAATTTTGCATGCATTGCATGGTTATATCTCCTGGGACCAAAACAGAGAATCCCTCAAAAGTATCAGTGGATATTTCGCTCCTTTGCACAAGATGAGCATCAATAAAGTTGTGGGTTTCCCCACTGTCAATCAGCACAGATACCCTCTGATTCATGATTGAACCTTGTACTCTTAGATCCGTGTACTTAGGCACTCCTCTCAAATATGCAAGGGTTCCACCTATTGGAGCAAAGGCTCCACCCCCATCCCCTGATGGTGTTGGATCTTCCTCATCATTATCAGCGTTGTGACCCCTTCTTGGTTCATCATCTTCTTCTTCCTCCTCAAAGTCTGAGAAGACCTCTATTTAGTGTGCTTTCCCAGCAGCACATCTATGTCCAGGTGCCCATGACTCTTGGAAAGTGAATCATAGTCTCTTCTTTCTTAGTTCTCTCCTGATTTCAATATCAAGAGGCTTCTTCAAAGAGCTCTCCTTGGAAGGAGCAACTTTTCCTTCCTTCCCCTTAGAAAAGTGAGGGGCCTTGCTCTGGAAAGTTGCCTTTGCTTTTGGCAAGGCATCTTGGAGGTCTCTAGCCCTCTCAATGGCATCATGCAAAGTGATGGGCTTGGTAGATTTAACCAACCCATGCAAAGGTTCCTCCAAGCTATCGATGAACATGTACACCCTCCTTGCTGCAGGCAGATCAAGAACCATGACATATAATCTCAAAAAATCATCTAAGTTTTCACATTCCCTGATTTCTTAAGCTTTGCAAGGCTTATGAAGGGTGCTTCTAGATCCTTCCTATCAAACCTCTCCACCAGTCTTCTAGTAAACTCAGAATAGGTAGTCACATTCGTATGTCCGAATGTAGACAACCCATGGAACCACCAATTGTGTGCTTCACCTTTAAAGTGCAGTGCTGCAATCTTGATGGCTTCAATCTTATGGAATTTGTTCAATTGAAAGTAAATATCCAAAATTTCTACCCATGCCTTGGCAGAGCTGGAGCATGATCGATCAAACTTGGGCAAAAATAATATGCCCATAGAGTGGTGTCTATCCTGATTATGAAAGAACCCACCATCTCTATATTGCTACCTTGGTCTTCTTTGGTCCTTGAGGTGACAAAACTCTTGTAATCTCAAGTGGTCTCTGAATCTTTGATTCTGATATTAATATTCCACAAATTATTCTTCAAGGGAAGCTTTCTCTTGTGGTCCTTCATTTTCCATAGCCAAGAAGGTAGGCATAGTGGAGCGTTGTGGGGCTTGTGGCTGGTTCACTGGTTGACCAGTCTAGTGATGAGCCATGTCAGAGCTCTCCCCCAGATGAAATCTCCCAAGAGATTCTCTCATTCTTTCCATTCTCATCTCTTTGATCTCTTTGGAAATTTCTTGCATGGCCATCAACAGAGTTCTTGTAAACTCTTCTCCTTCTTTATCACTTGTAGTCTCAAGGGCTTTACCCTTATCTTGATCATCAGTGGTGTAATAAAAATTCTTGTGAATTCTATTCTGATACCTCTTCTCCCTCTCAGTAATAGGTTCATCTTCTTCTGAATGCAACATGGCTGTGGTGCTACAAGGAAAGCACAGGTTGTGCCAAGAAAGGAGCTCTGATACCACTGTAATATTCAAAATCTGGAATAGCACAACAAGCCTACTAAAATAACACACACCTGGGTGATTGATGAACAGAAATGAGTTTACAGCCCTTGGATCCCTTAGATAAGAAAATCTGGATTCTAGATCCAAAAGGGGAGAAAAAACAAATCAAACTAGGTGTGGTAAATAGATCTCCCACCACCTAGTCTAGCTGAAAAACATCCTACAAGAGGGGTTGCAGCTATGCACAACAAAATGCTTCAGAAATAATGTAGTCTTGGATAGTATGAGTAGGAGGCCATCAAATATTATTAAATTATGAGTATACAATAGCAAATCAGAATTACAATGAAGCTCGTTCAATATACAGTAGAATACAGGAGACAATAGAGCAAGAAATCTTTAGAAAAGAAGGCTGTAACACATATATAAAATGAAAAATGGCTTAACAGTGTTATTTTGAGGAGCTGCAGTAGTCGAATATTACAACATAGATCTTGGACAGATCTGTGGACAAAACATCAGATCCATTTCAGATCTAGAAACTAGAAAGTCTTATTTACAAGATCCCCTTGGGGTTTTGACCAAATCATGAATTACAAGAGTAGATCTGAGTTTTAAGTTGCAGATCTGCAAAATGCTTCAGAAATTTCTGAAGATAAATTTACATTAAAATAGATCAGATCTAAAAAAAACATGGATCAACAAGATAATCCATGGATCACAAAAGTGAAAGGCAAAGCCCAGCACCAGAGATCTCTCATCAAAAATGGGGTCAAAACATCCTGCAAACTCTCCACTGAAAATAACGTAGTTTCTCAATGAAAAATGCGATGTAGCTTGAATAAAATAGATGCCTGATGCCAAGATACAAATCTGAAGCTCAAATAGTGGATGCACACTTCCAGGAGGTTAAAAGACACACTCACTCAGAAGAGGCTCCAATACAAGCTAGATCTAAGCAGATCTAGAATTCCACTTGTTGCAGCTTATAAAAGCAAGCAAACCCTCACTGGATCTGCGCTACAGTTGGAAGTAGAGCTTGGCCCAAAGCCTGATAGTGGATCAAATCCGAAATTACTCCTCCATGAGTCCTCAATGGAAGAGGTGAAATCCTTGCATAGGAACTCCAAGTGCTAAGCAACACAATTCTCCACTAAATATCAGAGAATAGTATTTGTCTAAGCAGAAATTATACTAAAAAAAATAGACAATAAACAACCTTCTCTTGCTGCCTTCCCCTTCCTTTTATAAGATGAAAGCCTTTGAAAACCCTAAACCACCTTGATGAGTTAGCTTCTTTCACATTAAGGGCCTCCTTCTAGAACTGCGATGTCCCTTGATGAGGTACATTGAATCTAGACAACGCTGTAGATTTGTTCAATTTTGACCAAGTCTCATAGCTCAAACCCCTTTCACACTTGCAAGTGATTTATTTACATGGCTCTAATTTATCCTTGTTCACATGGGCATTGATTTATTCAGTCTTTTTAGGAGTTTTACATGTCCTCTATTCATTTGTTGATGCAATAGAAAGTAAAAAAAAAAAAGTATATTCCTCTTAGTTTGGGCTAAGTAGGAATATTACAGCAACCATGGGATTTTGGACTTCAGTGTATACCAACCCCCTTGTCATAAATATCTCATAGGATGTGCGCACCAAAGATCAGAAATTTGAGAAACTTCAGGAGGCGCTACCCACACTTGTGTCTTCTCAGAGAATGGTGCATTTGCAGACAAGTTGGGTGTTGCGCGATGAAATTGAGTATGTATGTTGAAGGAAGCACATTTTTACCACTCATATGAAGCCATGGGCTAATGAAGCAATGAAGTTATCTCAGGACCTCAATGTTGCCATGAATAACCTGGCTGAGACGCAGTGGAGCATCAGTCTTGTAGCAGAAGGGCTTACATCTCAAAATTTGTTGGACGAGGCTCAGAGCATTATTAATTAGAGCACAGGTGTCCTTGCAACCTTCACCACTGCCATTGAAGAGCTGAAGATGAATATGAACACTCCAGTGCCTCTATGAATCGGGACAAGTCACAAGATTGTGTTGGGACACTGTTGGAGAAGGGCCCCTTAGGATCACAATTTGGGGTTAAATAATAGTATTTTTGCTAGTTTTGAGTTGTGTGCACTAAGAAATGAATATTAAAGGGGATTTGGGGTGGGTTAAAGTCCCTTCATGAGTTATAATAGGTTAAAAGGGAAAACTAGGGGTCTCAAACCACAGTTTGAGGACCATAGTATGAGCACAAGAAAAAGTAAAATTAGAAGTCTAGTTCGAGTCAGATAAGTTAGTTTTTATGGAAGTTAATGTATGATTGGTTGATGACAGAACTCTGAAGTAAATCTATGGTAAATGTTTTATGCCTGAAAGGCTCCTGCTGGTTATGTGCACGAAGACCTTAGTCCACCTGTGTGCGGACCCTCTTAGATTTCTTCGTAGGTAGATATGAAGAATTTTAAGGGTTTCTGTGAACTGTGAAAGGTTTCTATGAACAACTGATGAATAAAGATATGTTTTTATAACTTTGTGTTCCAAATGTGTCTCTGATTCTCCTCGTGTTTTGTTTCTATGTATAACTTTTGTTTCATGCATATGATTTATAATATATGCGATCAGATTGGGTTGCACACTTGTTTTAATATTGATGAATTATAATTGCATTAATGTATTGTTGTAAAGGCCAAATAATACATTGTTAGAACAATTAAAGGGATTGCAGATCTATTATCTGTGCGCGCGTGCAAGGTTAACCTGTATTAATTAACCTAGGGTTTCTAGTGCGCAAGACGGATATAAATATGAGGACGTTGGAGCAACAAAGTTGTAGGCTTGTTGACTTAATTGTAAAATACACAAGAGGTATTCGTAATAATAATTTTTTATATTTAAATGTATAAGTGCTGATAAAATGTTACAATGAGGCCTTGCTTATGTACCTAGGTAGGCGACCTTTCATGACTGGGAATGTCTTTTAGACATGCCATTTCACTAACTTAATAACAACTTACATAAACCTTATTTAACTGTTAATAACTATATTTATTATATTTGTTATGAATTATATTCATACCATTGCCGTTTCCTTCAAAAGCTTTCTCCTCAATGCTATATTCCCTAATAATTCCTTCTTCTTGTGTTTTTCTTCACTCTACTCATTTTTTTTAATATGATGTTGCTCATACTTCATCATGTATCATTTTTGCGGTTGATATTGTCTTGAATTTAAGATTATCAATTTCTTTTTTTTCTTTTTTCTTTTTTTCTTTTAATACACACACACACACACACACACACACACACACACACACACACATATATATATATATATTTTAAACATATGTAACTCGTCTTTGGTACCTCAACTTGTAATTCATCTTGAAACTAAGGTTTATTTTATTTTTATTTTTATTTTTTGCTGGTAATACTACCCAGTTTTATTTTATTTTATTATATATATATAATTAAACTATACAATTAGTATTATTATATAATTGATTTATACTTATGTCACTATATAGTATTTATATAGGGAAATGAATCGAGCCGTGATCGGAAGGGTTATGTTGTTTGGCCATGGCTCAGAAAAGGAAGACGAATGAGCTTTAATTGAGGCTAGACTAGAAGTTGGAACGCGTTGACACGAATCGATAGTTTTGGCTATCATTAGTGGAGACTGCGCTATTGTCGATGCTAATTTTGATAAGGAAATTGATCTAATGAGAAGGAATAACGTCTTCCTTCTGCTGGCACACTCGGCTGCGATTGAAAACATACTAAATTTGGCTAAGCTACATACGTACACCCATTTCCTTCCAGCGATTGACCCCAACCATAACAACCAAGTTGAGGAACTGCATATTGAGATGGGGGCAATTCAATCACTTTCCAAATCGATGATCTGGAGTTTTCTTGGGTCTCTAAATGAGTCAGGCAGTGACACTATGCTTGAGAACCCTTTGAAAACTAAGTATCTCAAAGAACACAGAAGACAAAATTTGTCGGGCAAGCTTTCGACTGAGACTGCCTTGGAGTGATTTTATATGGCAATCCTTTTGACTGAGACTAGCTTGTGGTGATTCGATATTGCAATACTAATTTTGTAAATTCCAGTTGTTCTAGGTGACCCTTGTTGCCGCAAATCATCAATGATGCTGCTTGCGGAATCAAAAATATGATGTGGCATTAATTCTTTAGCAATTTGTCTTCCCAAGTCTTGAATGTGACCATGCATATTTCTTTTATTATCGGTATACTCATCTAACCATTCATAAGTGAATCCATTGCCAGATATTTTGTGATTTTTCACTATGAATCTTGAAATTTCCTCGTCTTTGTCTAGAAAATTCGTAATCTTTAGAAGCTTGTCACCCTCCATTTTAAATGAAAATTTTAACGAGGGATGTGTGAAACCACACTTTTCATGCTCTGTGAATTTCCATTCTAGTTCATTGGTTTTCATTACCATGAAGTTATAAGGATCATCTCCCACCGCCATGAAGTTGAGCACTGAGGATTTACTGGCAGGAAATTTTGAATCTTGATGCCAAATTTCTCCAGTTTTAAACCCTTCTTGGTGTCCTTTATATACAACTAAACGTTTTCTTGGAATCATGTTATTTTCCAGTGTCACAACACCATTGCCTGCTTTTACCAAATGTACTTCTCGAAATTCCCTGCTTAGTGATTTTTCTTGCGTTTCCAGGCTTGTACTTTTGAAGCAGCAAAAGTAAATGTTAGAAGGTGAATACACCTTAAACCACCTAAGAATGTCGCCTTTTTTTACTAGCCAATCCTCTAGTATAATTCCAACGATCTTTCATAACTTCTCAAAAGGATTATAGATTTCCACTATAAGTCATTCGTTATTACCCGTACCAACAATGACCACTTTGTAGTTATCATCACCCTCTCCATCATTCACAATATCTACAAGAAATATTTTTTTTATGGAATTCAGGGCAGGAAGTTGGAAGGAAGTCCGTGTCACAGGATTACACAATGTGTAACTATCACTGGGAATATTCTTCAGCAAAAGCAGGCCTGCGGCAGATCCATAGCAGTAAGTGTTGTAAATTTGCCTATTTCCATTCTTCCCAACGAAGGGTACTTTAGTTCTTGAAGACATGGCCACTGATTGAGCCCCATCGCATATTTTAATCACATCTTGTATAAGTTGGTCAATATTATTACCGTTTTTCAAAGAGATTTCCTTTAGAGAAAAATGAATGATGCTAAAGGTCATGGAATACCTGCCACCAGCATTATTTTTCCAATTTGTTGCTAGATGAAAAAAAATCAATAAGAATGAAATGTGCCCATATTAAATAGAATTAGTTTCCCATTCTCTAACTTCCTTAGGGGCATCATCGAGTTCACAAGATATGGTATCTACATTGTTTCTAGTTTCAAAAGTCTCTTGATCAATCACAGGTTCATTAAGATCCTTGTAAATTTGTTCTTCATCCTCCCTTTTTTACTTAAAATCAAATGTACTAGATATGTTCTTAACTAAATCATAATCCTTTGTTCCCTGGTTTGCAATTTTATCATTTTCTTCAGATACAATAACAACAACCTTGTCATTATTATGGTTTTCGCTATCTTCATCCTCATCATAATCGTTGTTGAGATCATCTTCATCTATATGTGGATCCTCTTCATTATGATCAGGTTTATCTTCACCATTATTAAATGTAAATTTTTGTGCATTATTCTCATTATTTTGATCATGGTTTTCTTCCTCCTCTCTCTCATAATCCACTTTCTCTTTCTCAAGCGTGTCATCTTCATAATTATCTTTATCCGAATTTGAAATTTTCATAGCTTGATCTTTTGCAGAATGTAGTGATTCCTCATGATTATCTTCTGAATTCTCTGAATCGGCTGAATTATTCTGTTGATTATGTCAAATATTCGAGAATATTTTTTCTTGTATCAGATTTATGTTGTCCCAAATGGTGTTTATATTCTGTATTGATTTTTTATGATTGTCTGTGGACTCGCTATGGTTTTTCCAAATTTGTCTTTCTATCTGATTTGTCATGTTTTGAGTTTTTTAATGTCGTCAGAATGTCTTGTAAACTTATCCTCAATATCGATTAATATTTTAGTGAATTCATTAGAATTATTGATCTTACTCTGAATATCGATCAAATTTTTGTTGAAATCGGCCATCGACATTGATGAAGACATCGAGCAGCAATGATTTTGAGGCACCGCATGTAACAGCTGAAAGCAACCAGCAGTAGTGGAAGGTGGTCACAACATGAACTCACTCTGATACCAAATGGACCAACAAAGCTATAGGCTTGTTGACTTAATTGTAAAATCTACAATATGTATTCGTATTAATAATTTATTATATATAAAATGTACAGGTGATGATAAAATGTTACAATGAGGCCCTGCTTATATACCTAGGTAGGCGACCTTTCATGACTAGGCATGTCTTTTAGATATGCCATTTCACTAACTTAATAACTACTTACATAATCCTTATTTAACTATTAATAACTATATTTATTATATTTGTTATGAATTATATTCATAACCGATTCCCACTTCATTTAATTCTCTCTCAAGGTGTGAAAACCTGGCTCCATCACCTACCCATACTGCTTCGAGTGATACTTTGGCCTACACAAGTAGTTCATTGCTGAAGGGGCCAGTAGTGAGAGATTTTTTTTGGTTATGTGTTAACTCTGAACCTAGGTCAAGACCCCTCAAGCCAACAATTCACAGTGAAGGACTTGAATAAGAAGTCATCTGTCTCAAATCAGATATGGAAAAATAAAATAAGAGGAATGAAGAACTTCTAAAAACATTTGAATAGAAATAAAATTGGATGAAAGAAGAGATTATAAAATTAAATGAGCAAGTAGAAGAAGGAAGAAGGGTTGAAGAAGGTATGAAGAAGAAGTGCCAAAGATTGGAGGTTGAGGTAAACATTTTAAAAGGTAAATTAGAAGAAAAGGATAAACACTTGAGATTTAAAGATAGTACTATGATTATGGATAATATTCTTAGTAGTCAAAGGTCGCCTTTCATTAAATTTGGTCTTGTTTTGTGCAAAAATGTTAAAGGAGAATCTAGTTCACAAGATAGTGCAAAAGATTCAAAGGATATCAATACAAAACCTGAAGTGTTTAAACATACAAAAGGTCAACCAAAAACCATGAATAGGAATTCATTCACACCTAACTATAGAAGTATAAATCAATTATCTCATCTCATCAATAATGTTGAATACTTTATATGTCATAATTATGGACATGTTGTAGCCAATTGCAGAAGTAAGTTGTTTCAGTCGTAGACAAATAGAAACTACATAGAAAGACCATCAAATCCAAGGTACTCAAGTCTCTTTAAGGGTTATTGATTTTCATGCAAAAATATTGGACATAAAGCTATTTATTGCAATAGAAGGAACATGAGAAAAACTTATTATGATTCCTCTCCTCCCTTTTTTGGTCACATGAGATGTAATTCTTGTAACAAGTTTGGGCATGTAGAAAAAGAATGTAGAAATGTTCCAATGAATCATCAAAGACAACATGGAAGACAAACAAATGATATCATTTAATATTGACGAAATGTGGAACCACCAACATGCATGTTCACATGCAAAAAGAAGAAGAGATAAGATGTTGTATTTCTCTCTGTGCATTTTAAAATGGGGATAAATGGTACATCGACAATGGATTTTCTCATCACGTGACTGGTGATAAGAGTAAGATGGAGTCTCTCAAGAAAAATAAAAACGGTGAGCTTATCCTTTCAAATAATGTTCCAAAAAAAGTGTTGGAAAATGATATAGCCATAATTAAAAAAAAATAGAAAGGAAGTTGATATTTTATTAGTTCAAAGCTTAAAACAAAAAATATTAAGTGTAGGAAAAATGGAAGATAAAGGAAATGTAATTGTGTTCAAATAAACCAAATTAAAGGTCATGGATGAAGAAACTGGAAAGGTCATATCAAGGGGATACAAAAGCACTGATAAATTATATGTGTTTAAATATATGACCTCTCGCAGATATACGCGGGATTCAAACTCGAACTAAAAGAAGACAATTCCCATTGCAGTTCATCATTCCTAAATAGGTAACTGCAATATATGAAGATTGGTTCATAAATTTTAGTTGTTTATATTTCTTTGAGTGCATCTAATGTGAAAATAGAGGACATGTACAGACTATACAAGCGCAAGGGTAGTTGTTGGAGCAAGGTCCCCTAGGGTGCATTTTTGGGTTAATTTTGTATAAGTTTTGTTGTGCATGTTGTGCAAAAGAGTCAAAGGGGCTTTGGGGTGGGTTAAAGCCCCTTAATCATTGTAATGTGTTTAAAGGGAAAACCATGAGTCTCAAACCATGGTATGTGTGGATGTAGTTAGTATAAATATGTAAGGATTGAGTCAAATAGAGACAATCAAGATATCAGTTGTATGGTTGTTGCTTAAGGTTTTGATCTAAGTTTGGGTTTTGGGGTAGAAAGGCTACTACTGGGTGTGTGCGCCTGTGTGTAGACTCTACTGGTTGTGTGTGTAGAATGATTGAATGTGATGGAATGGATAGATCTATTAATAAAGAAGAATGTTTTGGTGAACTTGGACTCTTATGTGATCTGTTGTATTGACTGTATGCTATTTTCTTTAAGATCTGAATCTGTGTTGTATTGAATATTTAATTTTCTTAATGGTTAATTGCATGGGTGTGAATATTAGTTAATGGATGTGAATGAAGTATACTCAATTACTATGTGCAAAATATAGTAAAATATTCTTTGATACTCTACGAAAGGATTAGATCTAACTGAATGTGCATGTGTGCATCTGTTATCTTATCTATTATAATTTTGATTAGGGAAACTACATCAAAAGCTTCCTTATGGTGCAAAAAATTGGTTCCAATACCCCCCCATACTTCTTCGGGTGAGAATTTTATTTACACAAGAAAATCACAGCTGAAAGTGCCAGTAGTTGGTGGTTTTTGTTGGTTTTGCAATAAATTCGAACCTGGATCAGAACTCCCCAAGCCAAAAAGTGGTTCCTTTGCTAGGATTGGGATCATTTTTAGGGATGCTTGATGTTTTGGCATCTGACATAGAATGAATTATAAGATTGGCTTGATAAGAAGATACTTTAATTTTTGACCCAAGAAAACAAAACATATAAATTGTCTACCGAAGATTGGGTAGAAAAGTATATCTATATAGAGGTCCATGAATTTTTATTTACTTCCTTTGCAACCGAGTTGCATGAGTGGTTGTCTCGACATACTAAATTACAAACCTAAAAAAAGGACGACGAGATTACTCAGTGAACCCCAGAGTTGGTACAATAATTAGAGAAGACTAGAAACAAGATCACCCACACAATAGATCATTGGATTAATCATGTTTTGGGGGGATTTTTGATTGAATTTCCTATTGATAAATTTGTATCTTATTATGAAGCTAAAAATTTTTCTTCAAGGGCCTTAAAGTTAATATCCTGTGCTCTCTGAAGTTGTGGATTAAAATTCTATTGTGTGAACAGGGTACTAAATGCAGTCATATTGAATGAATTTCCTAAAGAGGCCCAACTATGCGTAGTTGAAGAACTTACCACATTGATCTAGAAGAATGGCTTATTTAAAATCCTCTCATAGGTAAATATGACAGTGACGAAGAATGAGAAACTAGTAGCTCTAATGAATCTGCGCACTCGGTAGAAGAAATATCGCAAGATCATAAAAGTCTTGGGTCGTTGGCCATAGTTCAGATCCCATCCACTCTAGTTCTGAAATCATCTCACTCTAACAAGTCATCCACTCCACCTCCACCTCCACCTCCACCACCAACCGCAGAGATGGTTGCCACCATGAAGTAACATACTTTCTGTGGTATTATGAATGAAGATACAAACCAATTCTAGTTCATCATTGATGTTGTGTGGAAATCAAAACAATTTAATAATGATCTTGTTAATAAAATGCATCTACCCACTTGTTTTCAATATCGCGCGATAGATTGGTACATAAGTTATGTAGCAACGAATCATAATGCAACTATCGATAATCTAAAGGCTGCACAAAAATACCAGTTCAAGAGGCCAAAATCATTTGTGCAATGTGTAACTGAGTTGAGGGATATTCGCAAAGAATTGAACAAATCTATATGGGATTTGGATAAAACGTTGAAGCGCACAATAATAGATGGAGTATTCAATATTGATGATACCCAACATAAAGAATGGTTTATTGACATGTTGTTACTACATTTATGCTAGCCCTTGAGTCAAAAGAAGATTTCCATGCAGGCCAAAGTTGTAGATATTGCAATGAAACTGGAACCTTAATTGGTACCTGTTGTGTAGATCGAGACCCATTAGATCCAAATCCATTTGGAAGAAATTAATTTAGAAATATAGATTTTACACAAGGATAAGGGAAAGGAACCGTGCATAGACGTATGGTGTATACGCTGCAAAATTTCCAGGCATCATAAGGATCAATGCCATGTATTCAATGATTATCTACAAGCTAGACGACCCAACCCACTGAAGAGTGTGGTTGAACCAAGAGGAACTCCTACATTATGGTGCATGATTTGTCAGGCTATGGGTATGCACACAACAGACTACCATCTGCGGATTCATAAATATATGCATGAGCTAAAACAACCTTTCTGAAAATTGTTTTCATTGTTGGGACATGACGAACAAAAATTTCGCAACTTTGATTTGATGATTGATAGAGCTGACCTATATTTAATAATCACTGAACCTACCTCATCACCATCCCTATCTCAGTGTGGTGGATTCCAAACTAGATGACTAGGAAGAGGAGGAGGAGTTGGTCGAGGAAGGGGACAACTCATTTCCTATAATTATGGAGATGTTGGTCATTATGAGCGTGATTGTCCAAATCCAACACAATAGTATTGTAGGTATTGTAGACAATTTTATCATGTTATTGAATATTGTCCTGTTTTGATTGCAAATATGCAGGAAAAGAAGTGTGAAATCCTACTCAAAACATTTAGATGGTAAGAGAAGATCGCATGAAGAAGAACCAAGTGTGAATGTTGTCATTAGGATTGGTGCAACCACTAGTGAAGATAAAGGAAAGAAGATTGAGACTAATATATGGATCAAAAAATCACCTAAGAAGAAAGAAGGATTCAACTTACAGCGTGAAAAATAATTATTTGTAGAAGCGAAAAAATGGATTTGCAGAAGAAAGCGCATCAAAATTAAGTAAACCGATGGACATGGTTGGGGTAGATGAAGAGATAAAACCCTTCCTACAATCTTGCATCAAATTATTGTGCAATAAGAAGGCAGTTGAGAACCTCCAAGAATTGAATGACAAATATGCAAATAAAAACAACCCCAGATGGATCAGAAGGTTGTTAATGATATCTATAAGAATAAAGGAAGAACTGGACAAGAGATGTGATTAACTCCTCAGATTGGTGCATATGAGATGGATTAGGTCATTCTATATGTAGGATCTTATGTGAATGTTTTACCAAAGTAGAGTTGGCAATGAATGGTGGAACTTATGTTGGAATTGTCCATGATCTAGTTGTGCATGAAAAATCAGAAAAATATTATCCCTTTAGAAAGACCCTCACAAGTTGCAGTAGATATTGAAGGAGTAAAGGTGCTCGCAGACATTGAAGTCATACATGTTGTGGATGATACTGATCCCTATCCTGCGTTTCTTGGTTTATATTGGGATATTGAATGGATGGCATCATTAATGTTAAGCAAAGAAGTATGGTATTTGGGAATAAAGGAAATAAAATTGTGGTTCCCTTAGATCCTCCAGAAGGAGAAATATATACAGATCAGGGGCACGCAGATGATGATGTCGATCATATCTATGTGTTGATTGTACAAGAAGAAGATGGGATCAACCCGAAAGCTAATGGAAGACTAAATTGGAATAAGGATACCTCATTTTTATCAGATTCATATGAAGAACTAGAGAACTGGCAGAATTGGTTGCATGAAGTATCTACGCTGCGCTACAATTGAGTGACAAGAGCTCCTTGGTGCATATCCTCAGAGGTATAATAATTGCCTTATTATGATGGTCTGAATAATGTTAACATGTTTCTAGGAAAACTTTTGTTGGGAAAAATACTGAGAGGGGAGGGGTGAATCAGTATTTAGCGCGGAACAATTTTTCTTTCCTTTGTCTTAAAACCATATGTTATAGTATAGCATCCAACATGTATATCCAGATAACTTATTATGTCATTACTTAGAGTATTGCATCAAATAAGCATTGAGCATGAACAAAAATAACAGAACAAACCATTAAACATAAACCACACATAT
The DNA here is from genome assembly GCA_034641835.2 of Pinus albicaulis. NCBI lineage: Eukaryota > Viridiplantae > Streptophyta > Pinopsida > Pinales > Pinaceae > Pinus > Pinus albicaulis. The sequence continues at coordinate 962,888,495 of CM076582.1, forward strand.
GAACACCAGGATTTAAGGTGGAAACCCAATTCGGGAGAAAACCACCGCTGTTGTAATCTTAGTCTTCAATATTTATTATAGAGAAAAACTTCTTACAATATATGCTAGTGCAGACTTATACCAGCACGCAGGCACCCACCTGTAGAAGGCTACAACCTTCTCTCGTTTACCAGCCTCTCCTGGAAGGGAGCTACTACCCCCTCTATGAAGGCTTCGACCCTCAGCACCACTGCGGACCATGTTTCATCAATTTTCATACTGGATCCACCAGTTTCCATACAACATACCTTTTCAGTCACCAGATTTATGTATTTTCTGTATACTCACACCAGTTCTTCATGATTTTGTTCGTCATTCAAACCAGAGATTTATCATCGTCAGATCATTATATTCATGGGTGCATCGTAGTGTTGTATTTATCAGTTAAGAACATAACTCACCCATACAGATATTCCTTTTAGAAATTTTTTATTCACCACCCTTTCCATGCACCCCTCATACTATGATTCTCATCACCTTATATAGTATTCACCTTTATTAAAACCATGGGTCAAAACCATTCAATTACTAAAGGTATTCCTGGATGAGGTCAAAATAGATAATCCAGCGAGGTCTCCATAACTCTCACTGTTCCATTGATCTTGGTAATTAAATAATTAATTTAATACTTTAGAACTTAACTTTAGGATTAAGGTTAACCCTTCGCATTTTAACGCTTTCAAACAATATGATAAACCTTTGACCCCGGGCCCACAAATATATTCAATAGCCAATCAAATACGCGCATGGTACCATAAGTAAATTTCGCGCAAGTCCAACGTCCGATCACCGTTAGATTAGCAAGCTTCCAGATCAACGACGTATATGCATATCGCTCGACCTCCGATGCCGAACGTTAACGTGCAATGGCCCGCAGTACCTGTGTTAATCTTCCCGCACCTTTAACAAATGATGACCGTCCAATGACCCCTTCCCAGATCAACAACGCTCAACGATATTGCTGGGCATCTTGGGTCGAACTATAACGCGCGATGGCACATAGTGAAAAGCGGTTTTGTAAAATCGTACAGTGACGTGTGTCGCCCGTTCTATGGATTCGCTCTTCATTTCTTGAATACCGCTTGCCTGTTGAAAGCAGTGCGATGAAAACCATAAACCGCCTTCACTATTCCTCCTTCATGGTTCCACCCTTCGCTCAAGGTTTTGTTCATGATTCCAAAGGGTTAGTCCGGGTTTTGCGCTATAACTCTGGTCTATTTTTGGCAAGATTTCCAATAATCAACGAACAAATGTAGTTCTCTTCTGACGGGATTTTCTTACAAACATTAACTCGTTATAATTCAATGTCATTCTTCAATTCTGCTATAACATATCAACCTTCCATTTCGGTGTTCCATCTTGTCACAGTTCTGCTTCTACCTGTACATTCAAAAACATCGTATCTCTGTCACCAATAAGTTCTTCAATGGATACAATGAATTCCTCGAGAGCCCCTCATATATTCAACCAAGTAGTTCCATGACTGCAAATATCAAACTAAGCTATTTATTCATTACAAGAAGGTCTCAACCTGGAATTCGAATCCTACCACCATGATTCCTCAACAGGGTTTCATTTTCAGGGGATTCCACACAAGAATTACATCAGTCAATACACATATAATACACATATCCCTAACTATGCAGCAATGATTTCATTCCTCTCCGGGCATCGAAGGTATCCTCTTGTCTCTTTTGCCTTATGGATAGTTTACATGTTGCTCCTGTCTTTGCCAATTCCTTTGCCATCAATGAAAACATTTCCAACAATCTCCCCCTTTGGCATTGATGGCAATACTCTTCCTCTTATGGCCTTATAGAAGCCCTTTTTTGCTTTTCCTCCCCCTTTGAAATCAATGGCAAAGAGTTTGACAATACCATGCTCCCCCTGAGATCATGCTGCATAATATAACAAGATGACTTATAAATGCCAACAATGCATCCTTTTCATATGACCAATGCTCCCCCTTAGCCTGAGCATTCAGAGAAGCCCAACAACACCTTACAACCAATTTAATCTTCTATATTTAAGTAGACCTAATCCTCTGCATGGCAGAGACTACTCCTAGCTTTTGTTTGAGATATTTGAACGCTTCCCTGGGTAGAGGTTTGGTAAATATATCAGCAACTTGTTATTTGGAGGAAACATACTCCAATTTCACCTTTTGTTCTAGCACTTGTTCACGTAAGAAGTGATATTTGATGGGAATGTGCTTGGTCTTGGAATGCATAACAGGATTCTTTGAGATACTGATGGCACTTGTATTATCACACATAATGGAGATAGGAGGTGAACATTTGATTTGAAAGTCTTGTAGGGTCTGCATCATCCAGAGAAGTTGAGTGCAACATGATGCTATAGCCACATATTCTGCTTCTGCTGTAGATAAGGCAATGGATATTTTCTTCTTGCTAAACCAAGATACTAACCGGGGCCCCATAAAGAATGCACCACCACTAGTGCTTTTCCAATCATCAACACTTCCAGCCCAATCTGCATCAGTGTATGCATGAAGAGTAATATCAACATTCTTTGGATACCATAGTCCAAAGTCTTGAGTTCCTTGTAGATATTTGAATATTATTTTCACAGCCTGAGGATGAGACTCTTTTGGACTAGCTTGGAATTGTCCAACAATCCCAACTGCATGCATGATGTCTGGTCTTGTCCCAGTGAGATAAAGTAGACTTCCTATCATAGATCTGTATTCTGGTTGATTTACGGTGGGGGAATCCTCATTAGAACTGAGATTACATTCGGTTATCATTGGTGTACTTACAGGTTTGCAATCTTCCATGCCATACTTCTTCAGGATTTGCTTGAGGTATTTTTATTGTGATAAGAATATACCATCTGTTGCTTGTTGCACTTGCAAGCCAAGAAAGAATGTTAGTTCCCCAAGTAAAGACATTTCAAATTCTTGCTGCATATCAGAAGCAAATTTCTAACTCATAGACTCTTCATTACTTCCAAAAATGATATCATCGACATATACAACCACAATCAACAGTTTGTCATTTTTAGATTTTGTGTATAAGTTGCTATCAGCAGACCCCTTTGAAAATCCTTGTTGATGAAGATATTTTTCAAGACGATAGTACCATGCCCTTGGATCTTGTTTGAGACCATATAGAGCTTTTTTAAGTCTACAAACAATTTTTTCATCATTTCCTAAAATGAATCCTTCTGGTTGTTCTATATAAACTTCTTCTTCTAGATCACCATTGAGAAAAACAAATTTAACATCCATTTGATAAACTCTGATTTGTTGGAAGCTTGAAAAAGCAAGAAACATTCTTATGGCTTCAAGTCTGGCTACAGGAGCAAAGGTTTCTTCAAAGTCTATACCTTCTTGTTGAGCATACCCCTTGAAAACAAGTCTAGCTTTATTTATTATAACATCCCCATTCTCATTTAACTTGTTTTTGAATATCCATTTAGTTCCAATGACATTTTTGTCATGAGGTCTTGGTACTAATTCCCAAGTGTGATTCTTTTCAATTTTATAAATCTCTTCATTCATGGCTTGAATCCAACAATCATATTTGCTAGCTTGACTAACACTGTGAGGTTCAATAGTGGACAGAAATGCCAGATTGCTAGAAGATCCCATAAGAGTCCTTCTTGTTTGTACACCTAATCCCTTTTCTCCCAAAATTTGAGATTCTGGATGATTCTTTTGAACATATCTAGAGGCCTTTTTCGAGACAAACCATCTTGAGTTCTTCTTGGGTTCCTTTCTTTGTTGTATCATTACTATTTGATGTAGAAGGATATGTGTCATCATCATCTTCATCTGTTGTTTGCTTTTCTTCTTTTGGAGTTGCAAGAGACTCATAAATAACAACATCAATACATTCAACAATATTTCGAAGTCTTTTATTGTAACATTTATATGCCCTACTCCTAGAGGAGTAACCAAGAAATATTCTTCCTTCTTACTCACAGGTTCAAACTTGCCAAGTTTTTCATCATTATTTTTGATAAAGCATTTTCTTCCAAAAACTCTAAAATGCTTCACAGTGGGAGGATTACCATACCAGATTTCATATGGAGTTTTATCAATATTTACACGAACATGTGCCTTGTTAAGAATATTTACCGCTGTATGTGCTGCTTCTCCCCAAAATGTGTCAAGTGTTCCGGAATCATCAAGCATATCTCTAGCCATTTGTTGAACTATTCTATTCATTCTTTCTGCTACGCCATTTTGTTGTGGAGTGCCAGCTACAGAAAACTATCTTTTTATGACATGTTTTTCACAAAATTCAAGGAATTCATCTGATGTATATTCTCCTCCTCGATCAGATCTAAGACACTTTATTTTTAGATCTAATTCATTTTCAACTAGTGCTTTGAAGATCTGAAATTTCTCAAATGCTTCATCTTTGTGTTTATGACCCCGATCCAACATTCTAGAGAAATCATCGATCGAATAAGATATAGGTAATTTCTTCACCACGTGGTGACTTTTCTCGTAGGTCCACATATGTCGGTATGAATGAGTTCAAGAGGCTTACTTGATGATCCTTCCTTAGCATTAAATTGTACTCTGGTTTTGATCTTGAATTGGCAAGATTTACATATGATATTTTTCGAGGTAGAGTAATATTGGGAAGATCACGAACAACTTTAAATCTTACATAACCCGGTTGTTGATTTGAGAGAAGCTCGGATCCCCAACCTTCTATACCATAGCCAATTTTCTGAAGATTTACTCAAATAACATTGTTCTTTGGGGTTCTTCAATATATACAGGTTTTTTGGAGTTCTTTTTCCTTTTATAATTGCTTTACCTGTATCAAGATCACGTACCACACATTCTTTTGAACTAAATACAACTTCAGTTCCTTGATCACACATTTGACTTACACTTAAAAAATTATGTTTTAATCCATCCACATACATGACTTCATTAGCTTTCACCTTTTCTTTGAGAAAAACGGACCCTTTTCCCTTAATGACCGCAGGAGTATCATTCCCAAACGTAACATTTTTTTCTTTTTCTAAAGTAATATATGCAAGAAGCTTGTCTTTATCACCTGTCATGTGTCTTGAGCATCCACTATCAATGTACCATTGGTTTTCTTCATCTTCTGCAAATAACACTATGCCACAATTTTCAACTTGTAATTCCTTATTTTTCCATACTTTGGAGCTTGAAGGTACATGTTCTTTTGGCTGAAATTTTCTCCTGCATTCAGATTCTTCATGGCCAAAGTTATTGCAATAAGCACATTCAACTTCATTTTGAAGAGGAGAAAAGTTATTATAAGTATTCTTCTTTGTTTCAATATCAATCCTTTTCTTTCTTGATTCTCTTGTCATGATGGTTTTATATGCAACACATTGAACAGCTTAATGACCAAAATTGTGACATGAGAAACATTGTCCATTGAAGAAGAAATTTCTGCGTCATAAAATCTTCTACATGAATTTACACATTGATTGGTGTTTCTTTGGAAAATATTCTGTTAGTGTTCTTTGTATTGGGTGATCATACTTTGTAAATATTCTTTATTCCCTTCTTGAGTGGCGACATGTTGCATCTCGACTATAAACTTCTTTTGGATAATTTGGTCTTTAGGCTCTGAGAAGATTCTTTGATATATCCAAGACCTGTCTTTATAAGAGGAGAACGTTGTACCTTGATAATCTCATCTAAGGTTTCAGATCCTTTAGCAAATCTAAGATTTAAAGTTTTTACTTTCTCAAATTCTTTTCTTAGACTTACTACTTCACATTCTAATTTCTCATTGTGTTTCTCATTTTCTTCAAGCTGATTTTTTAGAGTTTATATGGTTATTTTACTCTCTTCTAAGTAGATTTTGAGTTTATTGTTTTCATCAAGAAAATCATTGTCTTCTAGATCATCCACAAAAGTATCCTTTTCTTCTCTAGATTATTTTTCAAATGCCATGAGAAGTCTAAGATCTTGTTCACATTCTTCCTCACTATTAGATAACCCATCACTGTCTTCATGAGTATAGTAACTCCTTCTAGTGCTAAAACGATTCTTATTGCTTTTTGCTACTTCCTTCCCTTTTTTATGTGTTTCTTTATCAGGACACTTAGCAGCATAATGACCAACTCTTCCACAATCAAAACATTTGAAAGGAAGCTTACCTTTGAACTGTCCCATGCCAAGTTTAAGTTTCTTTACAAAGTTTATCTCATCTTCTTCTGAGATATATCCTGATCCTTATGTTTTTTATACTTCATTCCATTTTGTAGAAGTTATAAAGACTGCTTCTTTGACTTCAAATGGTCCTCCTCTTCTCATTTTATATGCAGTTAGTATGCCATGAAGTTGCACCACAGTAAGATTTTGAAGATCCTGCTTTTCTTCAAGAGCTGAAACTTTTGACTCAAATTTTGTCGTTAGTGATCTTAAGACTTTCGCAAACAAGGTAGATTTAGTTATAGTTTCTCCCAGATTTATCATACGATTTACAATATCATCAAGACGTAAGAAGAAATTGGCAATGCTCTCCTCATTCTCCATTTTTAGATTCTCATATTGAATTCTGAGAGTTTGGATTTTAGCACTTTTTACCTTTGCATCACCTTCATAACATAGAATGATTTTGTCCCATATTTCCTTTGCTGTATTTAGCTACATGACTTTGAAAAATTCTTATTTAGTTAGACTTCCCAATAGAGCATTGACCGCCTTTGCATTTGTTTCATAATTATTTATTTCCATCGGATCTGTTAGCACTGCAACTGGATATTGATATCCTTGTTCAAAAATTTCCCATACATATGCTCCCAGAGACTGAAGATAGGATCTCATCCTTGTTTTCCAGAAGATTAAATTGTTTCCGTTAAAGAGCAGAGGCCTGATAGATGTTGTTCCATCTTGGTTACTCATCTTGCTTGATCTTCCTTCTAGAGGCTAAGATTTTTCAGAAGGACCCACTCTGATACCAATTGGTGGGAAAAATACTGAGAGGGGAGGGGTGAATCAGTATTTAGGGCTGAACAATTTTTCTTTCCTTTATCTTAAAACCATATGTTACAGTATAGCATCCAACATGTATATCCAGATATCTTATTATGTCATTACTTAGAGTATTGCATCAGATAAGCATTGAGCATGAACAGAAATAACAGAACAAACCATCAAACATAAACCACACATATGAACACCAGGATTTAAGGTGGAAACCCAATTCGGGAGAAAACCACCGCTGTTGTAATCTCAGTCTTCAATATTTATTATAGAGAAAAACTTCTTACAATATATGCTGGTGCAGACTTATACCAGCACGCAGGCACCCACCTGCAGAAGGCTACAACCTTCTCTCGTTTACTAGCCTCTCCTGGAAGGGAGCTACTACCCCCTCTCTAAAGGCTTCGACCCTCAACACCACTGCGGACCATGTTTCATCAATTTTCATACTGGATCCACCAGTTTCCATACAACATACCTTGTCGGTCACCAGATTTATGTATTTTCTGTATACTCACACTAGTTATACTTGATTCGTCCGTCATTCAAACCAGAGATTTATCATCATCAGATCATTATATTCATGGGTGCATCGTAGTGTTGGATTTATCAGTTAAGAATAGAGCTCACCCATACAGATATTCCTTTTAGAAATTTTTTATTCACCACCCTTTCCATGCACCCCTCGTACTATGATTCTCATCACCTTATATAGTATTCACCTTTATTAAAACCACGGGTCAAAACCATTCAATTTCTAAAGGTATTCCTGGACGGGGTCAAAATAGATAATCCAGCGGGGTCTCCATAACTCTCACTATTTCGTTGATCTTGGTAATTAAATAATTAATTTAATACCTTAGAACTTAACTTTAGGATTAAGGTTAACCCTTCGCATTTTAACGCTTTCAAACAATATGATAAACCTTTGACCCCGGGCCCACAAATATAGTCAATAGCCAATCAAATATGTGCATGGTACCATAAGTAAATTTTGCGCAAGTCCAACGTCCGATCACCGTTAGATTAGAAAGCTTCCAAATCAATGGCATATATGCATATCACTCGACCTCCGATGCAAAACGTTAACGTGCGATGGCCCGCCATAATTTTGTTAATCTTCGCGCACCTTTAACAAATGATGATCGTCCAATGACCCCTTCCCAGATCAACGACGCTCAATGATATTACTGGGCATCCCAGGTTGAACTATAATGCGCGATGGCGCATAATGAAAATTGGTTTTGTACAATCGTACAGAGACGCGTGTCACCCATTCTATGGAGTCACTCCTCATTTCTTGAATACCGCTTGCCCGTTGAAAGCGGTGCGATGAAAACTATAAACCACCTTCACTGTTCCTCCTTCGTGGTTCCGCCCTTCGCTCAAGGTTCCGTTCATGATTCCAAAGGGTTAGTCTAGGTTTTGCGTTATAAATCTGGTCTATTTTGGGCAGGATTTCCAATAATCAACAAACAAATGTAGTTCTCTTCCGATGGGATTTAATTACAAACATTAACTCGTTACAATTCAATGTCATTCTTCAATTCTGCTATAACATATCAACCTTCCATTTCGGATTTCTATGCTGTCACAATTCTGCTTCTACCTGTACATTCAAAAACATCATATCTCTGTCACCAATAAGTTCTTCAATGGATACACTGAATGCCTCGAGAGCCCCTCATATATTCAACCAAGTAGTTCCATGACTACAAATATCAAACTAAGCCAGTTCTTCATTACAAGAAGGTCTCATTTTGGAATTCTAATCCTACCACCATGATTCCTCAACAGGGTTTCATTTTCAGGGGATTCCACACAAGAATTACATCAGTCAATACACATATAATACACATATCCCTAACTCTGCAGCAATGATTTCATTCCTCTCCGGGCACCAAAGGTATCCTCTTGTCTCTTTTTCCTTATGGATAGTTTAGATGCTGCTCCTGTCTTTGCCAATTCCTTTGCCATCAATGACAAAATTTCCAACAAATTTAAGAAGTTATTCCAGAAGTAAAAATATTCCATCCACTTGATATAGCACTGTGCTAAACCCCAACATGATGGGGGGAGACATAAAATGGAAACTTGGGTAATTAGGAAGAATGCACCCATATGATGAGGCTGCGATTTGAGCATCCAAATACCATAATGGAAGAGACATATTCTGGAAAATTTGATCCACAAAATCATTTGGCTAAATGGACTGAAGCATGGGGCACAAAACAGAGACCGTAATGGGTACATATATTCGTCCACACTTTGGGTAAGGTTCCTATGGACTGGTACCTTGATACTGAGCTGTGACGAGGAACCAATGAATGAACTATGCTTACAGAAAGTTTTATTCTAACCTTTGGTTTTGAAAGTGGGTTCGAATGCTTGGGAAATTTACTAGAAAATATTCAAGAGGTCATCTTTGACACCACAAAACTGAAGGTGGAGTGTGCCATGCCAACATGGGATGCACAGATGAAGGACATTGCTAATTGCTAAAAAATTTCAGTTGAAGATAATGAGGAAGATCCAAGGAACATTATGATCCCTGAATCCAAAGAAAAATGTGTCATTGTTGTAACTACGGTTGGGTCAGTTGATGTGACTAAGCCTCTGAAGATTCGATAAGTTAATATTGGCTCAGAGGAACAACAAAAATTAGTGAAGATTAGAGATTACTAGGATGATGATATGGTGGGAAAGGTCATTGAGATGTTGACTGAATATCAGGATATTTTTCCTACAAATATTTCTAAGATAAAGTGGATAATAGGAGATCTTGGGGTGATCAAGATTACCTTGAAACTAGATGTGCGACTAGTGAAGCAGTGCCTATATAGGTTGAATTCCAAATTTAAGAAGAAAGTTAAGGAAGAATTCAAGAAAATGGTTGCTGCGAGAATTATAGAACCAATGGAGGGAAAATATTGGGTGATTCCCATGGTGGTGAGAGATAAAAAGGCTAAGGGAGAAATAAGGATTTGCGTGCATCTGCAAAAATTGAATGATGCTTGTGTACATGACCCATTCCAGACCCTATTTTATGATGAGATCTTGGACAATGTAGGAGGATAGGAGGCCTATTCATTGAGAGATGATTTTTCAGGATACCACAATATCATAATCGCGCCTGAAAAAAGAATTAAGACAATATTTGGGATAGAATGGAGATCATTTCAGTATGTAGTCATGTCATTCGGCCTAAAGAATGCGCCAACAATATTCCTGCGTGTAGTAGTAGTTGCATTCAAGGAATACATCCATAAGTTCGTGGAAGTCTAGTTTGATGATTGGACCGTCCTTGGGTTGTTTAAGAAGCATGTATCAAGTCCATGCCTGATGTTGGATACTTGTTGGAAGTATCATATCTCACTTAATATGAAGAAGTGCACCTTTTTCATGCCATTTGGGATCTTTCTCGGTTATATTGTTTTTCAGCAAGGATTGATGGTGGATCCAACCAAGATCACAGTTATTGTTAACCTGAAAGTTAAAAAGTATATTATCATTGCCATAATATGGTTCACTTCTTAAGATTTCCATACATGCAATTTCAAAATTTTGAATTCCTGCAAATGTCAAATAATTGCGCTTAATTTTGGGGCATACAGGGTATTACTGGAAGTTCATTCAAGGTTATGTATTGATCACTACGCCCATGGAGAAATTTCTCAAGAAGGATGCATCAATTTGTTGGGATGAAGAATTCCAAAAGTGTTTTGAATTTATTAAGGAGAATATGGTCACTAAGGTATTTCGTGTGCATGTCGATGCCTTATGCATCACGCTAAAAGTTATTCTAGTGCATCCAGAAGCTGGGGAGATTGACCATCCTATTGCATTTGCAGGTAGGAAGCTATCAAGTGCAGAGCATAATTAATCGACCACAGGGACGGAATGATTGGCTATGGTCTAGGTGCTGTAGAAGTTCTGCCACTATCTATTGGGGGGAAACTTTAAGATGTTTACTAACCACTCTGTTCTAAAGTACCTGGTAAATAAGCCTATGTTGGGAGGGAATATCTACAGATGATTGCTGCTATTTTAGGAGTATGAATTTGAAGTAATTGTGAAACCTAGGAGACTGAATGTTGGGCTAGATAATTTGTCGCGCATTGAAAATGGAGAAGAGCCAACTAGTTTGGAAGATGGTTTCCCAGATGTCTAGCTATTTGCTGTAAAGGTAGTTTGTGATAATTATGCTGATATTATCCATTTTCTAACCACTAGAAGTGCGCCCACATAATACACAATGCAACAGAAGAAGTAGTTGGTCACGTGGGCAACTGAATTTACTCTAATTTCCAGCCAACTATATAATATGGGTGTAGATAAAGTTCTGCGAAGTTATGTGTTGGAATTTTAATGACGAGATATCTTCACTAAGGCTCATGGAGAATTTTACAGAGGTCACTATGTAGTGAAAGAAACCGCACAGAAGATCCTACAAGCTATTTTATGGTGGCCCACAATGCACAATGATGCACATGCATATTTTTTCGCTTGTGATGTATGCCAATGTATAGGGAAACCATCGTGTAGAGATGAGATACCCTTTCACCCACATATGGCATTGCAAGCTTTTGAAAAATGGGCCATTGAATTTGTCAAACCTATTCACCCTCTAGGAAAGAAGACAAGCATGTGTTACATAATCACTGCAAGATATTATGTAACCAGATGGGCGGAGGCTAAGCCTGTGAAGGACTGTAATGTAGACATAGCTGAAAACTTCATTTTTGGGAACATATTAACTCGTCTTGGGTGCCCTAAGATCTTGATGAGAAATTGGGGTACACACTTTTTGAATGAAACTATTGAAGCTCTAACGGAAGAATTCCAGATTCAACATCAGAAGAGTACTCCATATCACCCACAAGAAAATGGTGTAGTGGAATCTCTTAATAACATATTGCTGACTTTTCTCACTAAGATATGCAATGCTAGTCAAAATGATTGGGATGTGCCCATACCTACAGTTCCTTGGGCATATAGAACAACATGCAAGAAGATGACAGGAAAGACACCATTCAGGATGGTGTATGGGAAATAATTTTTTATGCTGACGGAGTATGTTGTTCCAATTTTGTGCATTTTAGTGTTCACTAATATCGCAGAGCAAGATTTTATGGAAGAACAATTATCGCAGTTGGTCACGCCTGAAGAGGATCAACTCATTGCAGGTTTCCATAAGCAGGTGCAAAAGGCTTGGGATGACATGCACATTTGATAAAAGGTATTTAAGGAAGAGGATTTGGCTCTGTTGTATGACAACAGGTTTGCGTGCTGCCCAGGGAAGTTCAAAATGAAATGGCTCAGACCATATGTTGTCAAGGAAATCATAGACATAGGTGCAGTACGCGTAGCCATATTAAGAGAAGAAAACCTTCTTTGGTATGTCTATGGAAGTCGATTGAAACAATACACGGATGACCCTCTACCTGCAAGCATCAAATGAATATACGGCTGGAAATACAAATCCGCATGGCAAGGATGGGAGATACGCAGACAGGTGAGATGCACGCGCAGTATCTATGTGCAAAGGTTGACTGGGTCACAAAGGTGCCAAAATATAGCCATTGGAATAATAATTCTGGAAAATATAGTATTATTACCATTTGGAGAAGCATATAAATTTAATTTAATGAGGAGATTATGCCAGATTTGGAGCCATTTAAACATTTATGGGGTTAAATTAATGCACAAAAGACCACTTAAGGCACTCCTATGCTATAAATATGACCAAAGGGGTCACATTAGTTCCATTTTCTTTCTGTGCTATTTTTACTAGTTCTGCTCTCTGATTTCTCAAGATTCTCTGAAGCCCATGCTTGGCCTTGATAATCTCTTTGACGAGCATGTAATATTCCCAATTAGCCATGAGCTAGTTAGAATATTTTTTTCCTTTTTTTGCTTCTTAATTTACTGAATAATAGTGTATGGAGACCCATAAATTTCCTTAGTAGAAATAAAATCACTGATAATGTGAAAGGTGATCACTTTAGTGGCTTCATAAAGCACCCTTATGTGTGAAAAGGGGCTAGAGCATGTAGACTAGGTCAACTTTGACCAAATCAACAACATTGCCATGGAGGAGTGGAATTCGTTATGGGATAACACATTTTTGGAGGGAGACACCATGCATGGAAGTAGTGGCTATAATGAGTGGGGAAAATGGTGAGGAAGCTCACCACTTATATAAGGAAGGGGATGGAATCCATAGAGGATATATTTTAGATTTCTATTTTGAGATCTTCTATTAGGACTTGTTTTCTCTCTTCAGCTGTTTATCTAAGATTGCAGTGTTGTTTAGCACAGGGTGTTTCCGAGCGAGAATCCCACCCTCATCCTCGAGGGAATTCGAGTGCCCACTCAAGAGAGGTGAGTGAGCTTCATTTCAACATTTTGGCATTAGGCCAATGCTTCAGTCTTAATACACAGTGTAGTTCCTATTGAGGTTGTGTTGTGTTGCAGGGCAGAAATTGTGGAGGGTTTGTAGAGCCATTTTTTGGGCTTGTGTTTCAATGGAGAGGTATCCTTTCCATTGGGAGAATAGAAAGGAGGCTCCTTGGGAATTATATCATTATTTGGCATGAGTACAAGCTACCACCAACATGTACAACACAGTTTCAGTCCATATCTCCGTTATTTTGGAGAGCTGTTACAGGGGTGATTTATGTGCATGATTTTGGGAGTTGGTTCTTTAGTGGCGGGATCAACCTTTCACCTGGAGAATCTATTGGAGGAGTGCCAAATATTGTATATCAGCTTCAGTCTCATATTCCAACTATTTTTATGCAGTGAATCTTTATTCTTAGGGCTTGGGTTCACCATTTGTATTTTTGAGTGTATTGCCAGAAACCCTTGGGGTTGGCTAGGAAAAGTGATATAGAGCCTTGTTATCTATGTATAGCATCTCTATAGGCATATATCAGATATTTAATATCATTATATCATATTATTTTGTAGCTTTTTTCTTTGTGACTACACTGTAGCAGTGTCCCCAACATTTTGATATTGTAAGAGCACCTCTTCTTGAGATTTTTATCTATTAGAGGCTTGTTGATTCATGTTGTATGGTTTGTTCCTCATTATTTTGTACATGTTTTCTGTTGTTATGACAAATGAAAAGGCTCCATATTGGTCTCTCACATTTATGCATTGATCTTCACTTCTATTTACATGTTTATGAACTATATTCTTGCTTTTCCCATTTGGGAATATTATAGTGGCATCAGAGCATAATATTAGCTCAAATCGTGCATCTTGTAATATTCCAAATTGGAAATAGCAGCAATATAGCTCATAAAAATGTAAATCACAACAAAACTCAACATGACATAAGAGGGGTCAATATACAACCATCATTTTATTAGAATATCAGCAACAATATACAAAAATATCATGAGGGACAAGCCACTCAAGAAATAAGAACAAGCCTCCAATGATCAGAACATTCAGCACATGAGTTGTTGCTATTAATCATCCATAATTTTCACTATCTGAAGATGACTAATTATCATTTCTAGATTTCTAGAAACAAAGTTCATGAACACTGTGAGTTCTAGAAATCTCACAGCCTTCATTACCCTTAGGATAATTTTTCACTATTTCAACATTTCGTCGTGTCAAGCTCAGATCACTCATCCCAAAAGACCCATCATGAGCTCATTTCATTCATTATCACTATGTTTGACCACTTTTGGCCTCAGCCCTCTATTTTTGTTTTGCCTAAACTCCTCCATTGTCTATCTAGGGTTTTTAAGGGCATTTCTCTTGGTTTCATGACCTCCATGATTAAATAATCCACAAGGCTGATATCCTGATGCTCTTACACATCCTCTTATCCTTAATATACCTTCATAAACACTTCCCATCACTCCTATCCCTCAAAATAATCATTTTCCTACAGAACCTAGTCTATTGCCACAATTTGACACTTTTTGAGACTAGGCCTGTGTTTTGACCTTTTGGACCCCTTCCCCTCACTCAATTATTGAAATTCCACTTTCCCCTACTCCCTAAAATCTATCCCTATCCCCAAAAATTTCCCCAATAATTTATACAACCCTTAACCCCTTCATTCCCCTCCCTCTGTAAGGCGGTCCTAAAATCCCATACACCAAACCCTAATTTCCTCTTCCAAATAAGCTAGGGATTGATATAAAAAGGAGGCATAAGAGCAAAGGATTCATTTGATAGATCATGTAAGCAAGAATAATTCTATACCAGCTCATAAAAATCATGCCTCCATCATTTTCCAAGAATTCATTCCAAGAGACAAGCCATGTGTCACACCTAGGGCTAGTTTTGCTTCAAATTGTGTTTCTGACCAAAAAGAGATGAATTTGAAAAACGTGAGAGAGTTTTTTGTCCATAATATGTCCAATAAGAAAAAATTCCTTCGTTTTTTACACAGGTATCATGGTTTGAGATCAATGTCAGAAATACAGGTGTCACGAGAGAAATTCTGCACTTCTGGAGTGTCCTTTGGAAAATCAATTTTTCTCATAGTTGGAGTGTTCAAATGACTTTCGTAATAAGTAAGATGAAAAATAGACTCCAAGATATTTCCAATGAGCTATCATGAGCTCAATTTTGAATTGAGGAAGTCATCCAAAAGTGGTCTGCACCAGCACTCTGCATTTCTACACCAGCATTCAACACTTTTTGACTAGTGTTGGGAGAATCAGTTTTTGGACAGGTAAATGAACACCAAATATATATATAAAAAAAAGAATGTTTCAAAAGTAGACTCAACCATATTTCCAATGAGCTATCATGAGCTCAATTTAGATTTGTGTAAGGCCTCCAAAAGTTGTTTGCACCAGCACTCTATATTTCTGCAGCAGCACTCAACACGTTTTGACCAGTCATGGGAAAATAAACTTTTGACAAAGAAAATAAACATAAATCAATAAAAACATTGTATATTTTGAAATAATAAAAATAAATATTTCCAAATATCTATCACGGGCCTCATTCCGACACCGAGAAGGCCTCCAAATTACCTCTAAAAAATGGCGTTGCGCACAGGAGAAGTTTTTATGTTTTTGAAATTTTGAGGCCCTAGGAGCATAACACCCTAGGCGCTACGCTCTTTTTTGGGGCATCCTCACCAGCTAAATTTTAAATTTTTTTGTTTTTCATGTCACCAGCAGTCTACCCACAAAATTTAATATCAATTGGAGCATTTTTACCCCTTCAAAAGATCAAAAAACACCCAAAATTTGACCTTTTTGCCTCCTTTTCTGAACAGGTGCTGCGCTCCTGGAAGCCTTGGATTTTTCCATTTTTTGAGAAACTTTTAGAGGTAATATTGAGAAATAAAAGGTATATTTGAAAATTAGACTCTTTATTCTTTCCAATGATCCATCACAGAGCCAAATCCGACATCGGGAAGTGGTCCAAAACTTGGTTGCAAAACATCATATTTTCTACAAAAGTGACACTGCGCTCTTGGACTGTGTGTTGCCAAAAAGTAAACAAGACACACAAATTTATGGCAAGATGATTTTTTAATATTTTCTTGGGAAAATCACTCCTGATTTGATTTTGGAGTTATGTTTTGGTTTTTTTCATTTATTATCTTATCTTTTATGTGTCTTGGGCATTGCATGGTCATTAAGCACAATTACGACATTTATGGCTAACTTAGGGTTTCTGGAAGCCTCTTAGGGTTTCCACCTCCTCATTTGCTCCATAAATAGAGAATTAGGCTCTTATGTATTATTTAGATTTTGGTGACTTATGTTGAAGCAAATACATAGTCTCTTGGAGTTTTTGATGACAATTTGATGTCTTGGAGCTCATGCATGCCCTGGTTTGCTATTGCTGGATAGAGACTCTTTGCAGGATCCATAAGCTTGGTTGATGGTGAAGTGTTTATTATGTTTATGTTTTCTCATTTTCCATTATGTTTTCCATCTTGATATGTTGCAGTAGTGTTACACCATTTTTTGGTCATCTAACCTACTATCATTAGATGGACCCAAGTACACCATGTAAGACCAATTTTACCCTAAGTAAAATTGCTTTCACTATGTAAAATAACTTAATAAAACACATTTATTAGGTTGTTTATGGTCTAAATAGGAAACCCTAAAGGGAAATATTAAACAAACCTATATTTGTTTGATTTTGCTCATAGAATAATTAATTAAACAATTATTTAATTATTATTCCTGGTCATGTTTAACCCAAAAACAAAGAAATTAATTAGATAAATCCTTATTTGTCTTATTATTTTCTAGGAATAACTGTTTAAATATTATTTAAATAATATTCCTTGTTAAATATGACTAAATCACCCATAAATAATTAAATAAATCATTATTCATTTGATTATCTTTCAACCACTTCCTTAAAATGATAAATAAATCATTTATTTATTTATTATTCACAAATAAAGGGATTTGACCCAAGTCAAATACTTTTCCCTCCAACAAATATAATAAAATATTCCATAAAAGGTGGATCTAGATTTGGTTAACATTATTTTAATCATGCACAAAGATCTAGAATGACCCAATATTTTGTTATAAATAGGAGGGTTTTTCCTACCATTCTTCACCTTTTGTTGCCTATTAGATCACTCTGGATCTAAACTCTTGGTCTGACTTTGAGCCATTATCATTGTCATATTTTCCATTATTTGCTGTGTGAGCTCCCTTTGAGTTTTATCTTTGTCTGGGTTTTCTACACCAACAGGAGAGAGAAATGCTAGATCTGAAGTGCTGAGGACTTCCAAGAACCCATCCCATTGAGGAGAATTGGAAACATCTTCTTGTTTTCCTCCCAAGTGCCCTTAATACAAAAAATTCTTTCAAAAATTTTTCTTGTCTTGTCTATTGGATATATGGAGCAAACCCTTCTTTTTACTGCTTAATGTCTTTCTATGCATAGATCTGGTTTTTGCAGCTCTTGTCTTGATGAACTAACTACAGATCTAAAGATATTGGTAGCCACGTTTGATGTTAGGGCTATTAGTTATGCGTAGCTAAAGTGGTATTTTTTTGTACACTTCAACAAAGGATTCATAGTAACAATTGGCGAGTCCACACGAGTTTTCAATTACGACCGCTGTCGTTTTTCATATTCTTGCATATCCAGCTACTTCAGACCCTAGGGTTTCTTTTCAGTTTTTTTTTCCGTATTTTTATGTTGTTTTTCTCACATAAAACCATAAAACATTCAAATTTCTAACTTCCGCGTGTTTCTGGACCTATTGCGCAGGTGACAGACATCAGCCGCAACTGAGACGGTAACTTTTTCTGAAATCTGCCGCCAAGAGTCTCGGAAGTGCAGGTCACACTTTTTGGCCCAAAAACTGCGTCCTGGAGCTTCAGGTCACAGAAAATAGCCCCAAAACTGCGACCTGAGCGAAAAACAGGTCAAAAACTGTGACCTGGACTTTTTTCTGGAATTTTTCTAAATTTTTTCTGGGTTTTTTCTGAAGCTTCTATAAGGGTTCTCCAGCCTCTGTCTCAGCCCATTTAGACCTGTTTCTGATCTATTTTACTCATATAAGTGGGAACCTAGCCCCCTAGGGCTTTAGTACCCTCCACTTTTTGTGGAAGAGTTTTAACTGTTTCAGGTGTCTGTTTTTTCAGAGTTTCAGCCCCCCCTTTTTTCAGATCTGATACCTCCTTTTCAAATCCATTTTAATCAACTCTTCTCCCTTTCAAATCACCTCCTGAAGATTTGTTTGGATCTACCTTTAGGGCCTCCTCCTTGCCCCATATTCTTTTTGCTGATTCCCTCCTTTTTTCCAGCCACCTTGCCTCTGCCTCTTGGATGTGTTTTGCCCCTCTTTTCAGCAGTTTTCTCCTTTAGATCCCTATACACCATGATGCTATTTAGCCTGCTATGCTGAAAAATCTCCCTTCTGACATCCCAAAGTTTGAAGGCCTTGCTGGAGAATATCCTTCAAATCATGTTCGATCTTTCCACATGTGGTGTTCATCTACCTCCATTACCGATGACTCTGTCCGTCTTCGGTTTTTCAAACGAACGCTTACAGGCGCGGCTTCTAAGTGGTATGTTGATCAGCCCACTTCCTCTCATACCACCTTTGCGACTCTTGCCCGGGCTTTTTTATCTTACTTCCAGCTTCCCCTTCGTTATGACACTGGTATCGAACTTTTGACTTCTTTCTGTCAATCATCTGCGACCCGCCTATCCGATCATGTCCAGGAATGGTGGAGAAGAAAGAGCCTATGTCAATCCCCTACTTTCGAAGACCGTGTCTACATGGAATGGTTCCTTAGATCTCTCTTTCCTCCTATCGGAAAAGATGTCGCATCGCATTTTCCCCAAACCGAAGAAGCCGCCCTCCAACTGGCGTTAAAATATGACTTGATCTATGCTCAGACAGGTTATGTTTATACCATTCTACCTGACCTCCCTAGACCCGGTAGTGTCAATGCACAGGGGGCACCTCATGCCGCTGACGGTATCGTTGGAGCTCTCTCTCATCCATATGCCCAACCTCCCACGGGTTATGGTTTTCTTGGGGGAGGGGGTAGCACCCCCCGCACTTGTCCCCCTCCTGGTAGCACGTATCCAGGATACAACATACCTCCTTTTTTGGCCCAACCTCCTACTCACCATACTATTACCCAACCCCCTTATTATTCGTATCCACAGTTTGGTGCTCCAGCTCCTCCAGCATCAGCACCTCCACCTCCCTTGCCTTCTCAACCCCTACAACAGCAGTCACCGCCCCCTCAAGCACAGGTGGATGCACAACAGGGATTCGTGGCTACCCAACCACCTGACGGACAGGCGGCCACTCAACCTTCCCCTTCTGGTTCCTCCAATTACCAGATCCTCATGATGAACTCTGATCCACCTCTAACCGTCGACCTTAACCTGCAAACTCGGTCTCGCCAGTACCCCACACCTTCCGCTCAGTCTGCCCACGATTCCCCTTCTTCAGGGTCTACAGAGCCTCTTTCGACATCCAATGGTCCCTTGCATATCCCTCAGCCCAAAGTTGAGGTTCATACCAATATTCCTAAGGGACCATTATGCCGAAATGCTGCTTCTGGTCGAGCTTCTCATTCGTATAGCATAGTAGATGATTTGGCGCAGTCTCCTGCTTCCATTTCTACATTGGAACTCCTCCGGTCGTTCCCTTCCCAAAAGAAGGCTCTGCTATCTGCCATGGGCGCTATAGATCCTGCTGATGACCAAATGATTGTTTTCGATGACCATCAATCAGAACATCCTCCTCTTCCTACTTCCGTCGCCTTCCAAATCCCAGTCAAAATCTGGAATGCTAACGTTTCTCGGTGTATAATTGATGAGGGGGCATCCACCTGCGTGATGTCTGCTTCGGTTTGGAAGCAAATTGGATCTCTTGAGTTGGCCCCTTCCACGATCACCCTTCGAGCGTGGGATGGCCACGCCTCCCAGCCCATTGGCCTCTTCCGTAATTGTCCTATCACTCTTGCAGGCAAGACTGTTTGCGTTGACGTCGAAGTCATTGACGCCCCTCTATATTACAACATTCTCTTGGGGCAGAGCTACACCTATGCTATGTCTACTGTCCCATCTGCAGTTTTCCGCAAGATGTCTTTCCCTCATAATGGAAAGATAGTCACCATTGACCAGTTGACATATCATGAGCCAAAATCTCAGACCTCACCTGAGACGACCATCTCTTCTGTAGCCAACAAGAAAATCGTCGATTCCTTGACCAGTGTCTCTCCTGGCGTCTACAAAGACTCCTCTTTGCTTGGAACCTTCCCCGGTCTTCCTCCTCCTCCTATCTCTGACCCCATCTCATCGAATGTTTGCATGATGCAATTGTCTCGAGCTGCTCTCAAGCAACCTGCTTCGGCTAGTCAGCAACCGCGCTCTCCGCAACCTACTCCTAGCCCTTCACCTGCAGCTGGTATTCATGAGCCTCTTTACCCTCCTCGAATGGTTCCTCCAAGCCTTAGCCATTTAGGAGCCGTCCCACCTGGCCATTACCCCTCTGGTCAGATACTGTTCCTAGCTCCCCCACCAGGAGTGTACACGGTACCGGTCATGGCCACCGTCTCTCTTCCTAACCTGACCCTTGGGATTCCCGTCTGGTACCATGATCCTCCAGTCGCAACCCTGCCTAGTCAACCCAAACCTTATATTTCTTTGACCCCGGTTCAACCGGTCCCCATGACGTCTCCCGCTGTAGCAGTGCCTCAGTCACCTCAACAGGAACCACCTCCTGTTGCGACTGCTTCGGGTAAGAAGGGCAAAGCTCACAAGGGGGCATCAAAGGACAAGGCTGCCCTGACAAACCCGGCCCCTCCTCGACCTCCAAAGCATACCATCCAGTGTGCTTTGTGTGATGTTGTCAGTCACGCCACCCATACCTGTCCCGAATTGCTTCATCTCAAGCCCATGGTTAATGTCGCGTTCCCTGAGTCCATGGTCCCGAAAGCCTCTATTCCTTTTGCAACCGTGACCAAGAACCCCAAGACTATTAACACCAACCACTCCTGTGCTTTGTGTGATCTCCATGGCCATTACACCCACCTTTGTCCCCGCCTCGAGGACTTCCGCGCCTCTCTCGCTGCGGTCCGCCAATTCGAGGCCAAGCGCAATGAGTCCACCTCTCCCATATTTGCACATTTTGCTTTGGCAAAACTACCAGACATGACTGCTCCCATGGACATCCCCCCTCCTGATGTCGAGATGACGGAGCCTTCGTCCAGCATTTTCTTCCTATCATCATCCATGAGACCCTCAGGGAACATTCCCTCTGAACCCTCCCTTGTTGTTTCGCTTGACCCTACTTCAGCGATCACCTTGGGCTCAACATCGGTAGATCCTTTATCTACTTACTCTTCTGTCACCCCTTGTGACGATGCACATGTGAACCTCTCTTCTCATGATGATGAGTCCGGTAGCTTCGCCACGGCAGGTGGTCTTTCTTCCACCCGTCACCCCATATTCTATCACGATGACGACATTATGGAAGAAATCCCCACCCCCGACATTATCTATTCCCCCTTACATCGAACCCATGCGTTCACACCACATACACCTTGTGGCCATTACATTGAAACCCAATGTTTGGTTAAGGGGGCACCCACATTTGAGAGACCAAGATAAGAAATTCTCCACAAATCTCCTAGTGTATCTGGTCGTGCTGAATTTAGTACCATTATTCTTCCACATTTAGAAGAACCTCTAGAGTCCCATATCACTTCCGATCACTCTACGGATGATACCCCTTACCGTTCCTTCATCTTCCATCAGCAACCCAATCTCTTAGACATTGTTGTTGACCAACCTATGGGTTTTCTAGGAGAGCATCAATTCATTATCTCCAAATCCTTTCTTTGGGATAGTGACACCAGGTATGCCAACCCGAAAACTCAAAGTCCATTTTCTTCATATATGCAGTCCTAAAAGATTGGTAATCCTCCATTTCCTTTCTCAAACTACATAACCATAATGACAACAAATGGCACACCACATCCTTAAAATGTGTTTAGATTCCCCTTTTTCTAAATACATTTTGGCATGACCACACCATGCTTGGGGGCACCTATGCCCCTCAACTATAACCCTTCTCAAAATCGAATTTCTTCACTTGCAACACTCATATTAGGGGCACCATTTGGCCTCCATACTTATCCATGCTCGTGTTGATTTTCGTCATGAGATACCATCTTGTACTCATGTTTCATGGTCCCCCATAGGACCTTTACTGTGTGGCAGCACCATCGAGTCGCCCTTGTTTAGAGCATCCAAGTTGAATCATCATCGCATTCATGGAGTCTATCCCGAGTCCCTTTGTACCCCGCTATAGTCCTCCATCCTTCATTGCTTGGTCTCTCTCTTGTATCGCATATTATGACCTTCAGTCCCACTGTCCCCTATCCCTTATGATATTGTGTCAGTCACTGCCATGTCATTCATGTCCTTTATGCTCTAGCAAGGGAAGTCGTCCATTTGCTACTCAGTCCCCTCCATTCCATCATCATCATTGGTATTAGTCTGTCAGTTGCTCTACTATTTTATCTCGTGCCTTAGTTGAGGATCTCTCATTGCCTCACCTACGGCGGACCTCCTTCTGTCGACATCATCTCCTTCATTCCAGAGGACAGGTCTAGAGAGCGGTGTACCTTGGTTCCAGCTTCCACTCTTGTTTGGTGCATCGGATCAGGCAAAGGGATCTTTCATTTCCCTTTGACTTGATTGTTTCTCCACTTCAGCTCCTTTCAGCATGATCGAGATCCGTATGCTTGATGGTCCAGTGATGCAGCAACAACTATTGGTGATGCCCAGGTGTGTGTGAGATGTCTTAGCCCTCATGAGGGGGTGGCCTGCAGGTAGCCCCCCACATGCCCGGATGACCTCTTCCTTTCAGCCTTCGATGCAGCTCCATATATTTGATGATGTCGGCCTTAGCCACTTGCAGCGCCTCTTTGATTTTCATGTACCAGTCAGATTTTGTGAGCCCTTCCCCGCTTGTAGGGGGCATTTGGGTTGTATTTGTATCTCATATACTCAGATATTATT
Organism: Pinus albicaulis; assembly: GCA_034641835.2. Taxonomy (NCBI): domain Eukaryota; kingdom Viridiplantae; phylum Streptophyta; class Pinopsida; order Pinales; family Pinaceae; genus Pinus; species Pinus albicaulis. The sequence continues at coordinate 962,912,013 of CM076582.1, forward strand.
ATATAAGTCCTGACTGTTATCCCAGGCCCAGCATATGGGATCCCTCATTTTATTTCTATCTGGCTCATGTTTATCCTGGTTGTAATTTATGGTTCGGTCCCTTGTTTACTGAACACACTATTCTTTTGTACTTTGTCTCGGCGGGCATAGGTATGCCTCCCCCGCCGCCTTTAGCATAGGTACCCTCTCATAAAAAGAGACTTGTTGCACCTGTAAGTCTTGTCTCCTCAGGGTATAGTTCTTCAGCACATTAGTCTACCTTACATTTCTCTCTCTGACTTCCCTTTTGATGTCTGGTGATTGTGTTCTTACAACGTACTTCATTCATATGATTTGCTCCTAACACTCGCACGCTGGGGGGCAATCTGTTACAACATTTTTTGGTCATCTAACCTACTATCATTAGATGGACCCAAGTACACCATGTAAGACCAATTTTACCCTAATTAAAATTGATTTCACTATGTAAAATAACTTAATAAAACACATTTATTAGGTTGTTTATGGTCTAAATAGGAAACCCCAAAGGGAAATATTAAACAAACCTATATTTGTTTGATTTTCCTCATGGAATAATTAATTAAACAATTATTTAGTTATTAATCCTGGTCATGTTTAACCCAAAAACAAAGAAATTAATTAGATAAATCCTTACTTGTCTTATTATTTTCTAGGAATAACTTTTTAAATATTATTTCAATAATATTCCTTGTTAAATATGACTAAATCACCCATAAATAATTAAATAAATCATTATTCATTTGATTATCTTTCAACCACTTCCTTAAAATGATAAATAAATCATTTATTTATTTATTATTCACAAATAAAGGGATTTGACCCAAGTCAAATACTTTTTCCCTCCAACAAATATAATAAAATATTCCATAAAAGGTGGATCTATATTTGGTTAATGTTATTTTAATCATGCACCAAGATCTAGAATGACCCAATATTTTGTTATAAATAGGAGGGTTTTTCCTACCATTCTTCACCTTTTGTTGCCTATTAGATCACTCTGGATCTATACACTTGGTCACATTCTACATTATTTGCTGTGTGAGCTCCCTTTGAGTTATATCTTTGTCTGGGTTTTCTACACCAACAAGAGAGAGAGATTCTAGATCTGAAGTGCTGAGGACTTCCAAGAACCCATCCCATTGAGGAGAATTTGAAACATCTTCTTGTTTTCCTCCCAGGTGCCCTTAATACAAAAAATTCTTTCAAAAATTGTTCTTGTCTTGTCTATTGGATATATGGAGCAAACCCTCCTTTTTACTGCTTAATGTCTTTCTATGCATAGATCTGGTTTTTGCGGCTCTTGTCTTGATCAACTAACTGCAGATATGAAGATATTGGCAGCCACATTTGATGTTAGGGCTATTAGTTATGCGTAGCTAAAGTGGTGTTTTTTCATACACTTCGACAAAGGATTCATACTAACAAGTAGGACAAAAAATTCA